>JAGFNQ010002644.1:40560-74361 GCA_024364735.1 Boesenbergia rotunda | reverse complement strand
GAAGGTGGGTCGTTACATCTACCCTATTTTAAAATAAAAGCCCACATTGTGCCTGAATTGAGATTATTTCAGGCCCAGCTTGGGCCTAAAATGAGATTATGAGATTATTCAGGCCCAGTGTGGGCCTGAAATGATATAATTTCAGGCCCACGCTGGGCCTGAAATGATATTATTTAAGGCCCAAGCTGGGCCTAAAATTAGATTATTTCAGGCCCACGATGGGCCTGAAATAATTCCATTTTAGGCCCACATAGGGCCTAGCACAATAATCTCATTTTAGATTTCAAATAACTGAATAATAGAATGATTAAATATTTTATATAAATATACATATTGTGAAATTATTTTTAATATTAAACGTAGAAGGAGAGTACCTACATAGACATTGCATACCACAATTTAATTGCATCCACATCATTACCTCATATTTTCAGAATTTGGCACAGCAAGAGGTTTGTTTCATGGATCTATGATATTTTGATTTCTCAAAACTCATTACCAGTAGTTAGAGTTTAGATAGCTAGGAGATGGTATTTTTGGTCTCCAAATATAGTCCTAATAATTATCAATTACATGTTAATACAGTATCAGTTGGCACAGAACAATGAATCAACAAAGCAAACAAACAGAGGGTCTCAAATGACAGATATTCACAAACCATAGGACTTCAGGACTTCAAGACCTGAAATAACATTATTGTGGGTTTAAAAATCCGAGATCTTCACAACTGATCATTTCTGCTTACATAAATTTACACAAGAAGAAATGTATCATAATATTGAAATACTTCTTCAAGTGACAACATTAACAACAACTAGTTTTTTGACAATACTATAGCTGTACAATATACAAAATATATACATTCAGTTCTCCTGCATACAAAATATACACTTCAATTAGAATATTAGGTCACTACATATATCAATTAACTCAAGACCTTGTGGCTGGCGGCATTCTACATGTCCTTTTATTATGACCAAGTTGTTTACACCGGCTGCATTTTTGTTTCACCTTGCCATTGTGACTGGACTCAATCCGTTCCTTTTTTCGTCTACCAGGCTGCACAAGGCTAAGGGGACATAGAACTATAATGTCGTTTACTCTAGTAGGCCAAAACTGCTTGCTTCTACAAGGGAAAATACGATCCATGTAAATCCACTTCCAAGTTTCAGAATAAAAATAATGCTCACAATATGGGAGTGTATCCATGTTCCTGTGAATGATTACGGCAATAACATGTGAGCAAGGAAGTCCTGAAATTTGAAACTCCCCACAATGATAAAACTTTTTTTTCCAAATCAACAATGTATGAAGTGCCCCATGTTTCTACTTCCATTTCTGATTGAGAGTAAGGGTGAACTTTATAAGCTCTTGTTTTCTCTCTCCTTAAATCCATTTCTTTTGTAGCATAAGGTGTCAAAGCAATATGCCATTTGGAGACTTCCTCTCTACAGTTATAGAACCATTGAGCAACTTTTCTTCTTGTATTATCAATTAACCTGTTTATGGGAAGCTCACGTGTAGACTTGAACAAAGCATTTAAGCTCTCCACACAATTCGTTGTAAGCATTCTGTACTTTCTCCCTGTAAAGTGTGCATTTGCCCACCTTTTAGGGTCAATGTTCTGAAGCCACTTGTGGGCAACTGGATGTTTTTCAAGCATTGTCTGCATTATGATATCATATTGGAGTGTTGTGTTGGCTCGTGATGCTGCCCAAAACAAACCTATAGCAGCTCTACTTCCAGTATCAGTTACCATATTACAACATATGTGGTGGCAACAAAAGGTATGATGCGCGCTTGTGTAGACTTTTCTAACTGTTGATATAATGCCCTGATGTCTATCTGATACTATGGTGATTGAGTGATCATCGACAGCAAAGAACCTCTTTGTATGCTCCAAAAACCACTCCCATGCAGACGCACATTCAACTTCAGCTATTGCGAAGGCAACTGGGAGAACATTGTCATTACCTTCAATCGTCGTTGCAATCAACATTACTCCCGGATACTTTCCTCTTAGGTGTGTGACATCAATTCCGATAAGTCTACGTAAATAAGACCTGAACACCCTTCGGCAAACACCAAAAGCCCAAAAATACCTCTGGAACTGATTGTCACCATTCCTGCATAGTGCCACATACGCTTCAGGATCTCTAGCTCTTAACTCACGCAGATATTGTGGAAGATCTCTGTAAGCCTCATCATAATCTCCAACAACCTTTTTCAATGCTTTCTCCCTAGCTATGTATGCTTTTCTGTATGATATGGTCACTCCAAATCTAGCTTTAATATCTGATATAATCATACTTGGTTTGTATTGTTCATTATGAAGAAATTGCTCTTCAACAAAAGAAGCAACAAATGATGAAGAGCATGCATGATGATCAGCACTTTCCCTAACAGTTCCACATTGGTATTCCTTTATATATTTTGTAACAGTGAACTCTACTTCCTCCCTTGCTACTACCCTCCATGTACATGGTTGGTTGAAGCACACTGCATTAACTTTATTTTTTCGGGTGTCAACTAGGTTATATCTCATATGCTTAACCATGACATGTTTGACAAGTGGTGTTAGATACTGAATTTTTAAAGGTTGGAAAAGCTAAGTTTAATCAAGGACCTGGTTGTACATAATGAAGATTTTAGAGCTTATTTGTAAAAAGGCAAAATAAAATATAAAAGCCCTAAGTTTCTTTCTCCTGCGCCGATAACTCTTGAAACCGCTCCCTTTCAGTTTTCGCCCGACGCCACCTCCTTCGACGCGCCGCAAGCCAAACCACACGCGGTTCCTCCCCCTCGCGACAGCCACCGCCGAGCCCTAGCCCGACGCCGACCCCATCTCACGCGCGCGCAGATTCTCCTCTAAGCCGCAATTTCCTACTTCTTCTTCCTCTACTTCTTGTTGCCCTAGCGACACCGCGCCGCCCGCTGCTGAGATTCTTCTTCCTTTTGTTTACTCCTGCGAGCACGAAGGATTAACCAGTGACACCTTTCTGTGCCGTTTCCCCTAATCGCGTTGTTGTCTCACACGATATGTCGTCCCTGTTGCTCGCATCGACCTCCAGTTGGGTAAGGGATTATAATTCAGAATTTTAATTAGAGTTTGATCTGAGTTGGTGATTGGAATTTTAGATCTTGTTGGTGATTTATACTCACTTCCATAAGATTCCAATAAGCTTTATTTTGGATGGGTAAAGCCGTGTGTGCTACATGGGATTTGGAATTTAAGTTTGCTTTGTGGTGAGTTTCGGTCAGTTTAGGTTTGTTTGGAGCTTGAATGAATTGTTGTAAATCTGTGTAGTTTTGTCTATGGTATTCAGATTGAAATTTTTGTTGTAAGTGGAATAGGAATTTCCTTGGCCACTGTGAGTTGGTTTTAAATAGATTATGTTTATGTTTAGAAATTAAGTGGTGATCTTGGTGAATTTGGTTATTAATGCTGTGTTGGTTTTGGCGTGTTCCCTTATGATCTTGATATAGGATTTTGTGAGGATCTTGAAATCTCATGCATGAGCTCCAAGTTTGGAAGTTAATCTTGTAGGAATTCCATGTTATCCTAATGGTCGGGATTTAATTGAGGTGGGATAAATCCTAATATGATATTGTAGTTTCTAATTTAAGCTACTTTGTGTAAATAGCTAATAAGTCCTTTGATACAGGACCTTAATTCGGACTCGTTCGGTTGATCGTGGACGGTTCTCGTTTACGGAGTTCTACAATTATAAGGCGGGTATTTCTCCTTTGTACTCGAGTAGTTTCGTTTACCTTAAAGCATGGCTATATTATGTCTGATAGGTTGCTTGACCTTGTTCTTTGTCGTTTGTTATTTAAACATCGCCGTTGAGACTTACTCTTCGTTGATCTTCGAGTATTCCAAATTTGTTTCTGTACAGTCCTCTGTTGATTTTCTGTTCTATAAAGTACCGCTTGTACGCGAGTACTTAGAAACCCATTAAACACAGATAGGTTTATTTGGCATTAGAAATACCCTACCCAGTAGTGTAGGTGCATGATCGTTGGTTTTCGATTTCTGAATGGTTGTATTGATGCATCGTATACTTGTTGGATTTTGTGGATTTTGTTGCATCGTTGTTTCTTCGGTTGTTTGTGCATCGTATAACATGCACCATACTTGCACGTTGCATTCTAACGACTGTTGGGCTTACATTTGGTTAAGCCGTCGTTAGTCATATTGTTGCTCGATTCACTCAACCACTTGTTATCGTGGTAGTTATTAGAGTGCGAGTGTTTGTCCTGTTATGCCAAATAGTGACACCCTCACCGTTTTTTTAGAGGGATGAGCCGTTGGTGGCTCACCCTCACCGTTGTTGTTTTTCGAGGGATATATATATTGTAGCTGTTGATAGCTCCCCCGATGTACCGGGATTTGGAGTGTAGGCTCCCCAGCATCCTGTCCACTCACCCACGCCTTATGTGGTATTTGTTGTTGGAGTGGTACAGTTGTCACAGCCCTACCCACTCGGTCACACAGATGAGATGTGTTGACGGCTTGACTGGCGTCAGGGGTGACACATGTCATTGCATCATATGCATACATATTTCTTTTATGCATTTGCTTGTGTTTGATGCACTTATATGAGCTATGGTTGTTGCACTTGATTGACATGCATGTATATGTTGGATTTATCGTTATCGAGTTGTATTTGCCTGCTTAGCTGTTATTTAGTTTTATATCAGATGTTTTGGATTTTATACCTTGTTGTTTTATATATGTATGCATGTGTAGGAAATCTTATATTTCTTATGGACTGTACCCTGTTGCTTCTCTACTCAGTATTCCTTATTTATGCCATGCTTATTTGTCTACTCATATACCCGCAGAGTCCGCCCGGACTCACCACCCCTGCTTTCCTTTTTGTTGTTTCAGATAGCAGGTAGAAGTATTTCTTGGAGCCAGGAGAGGATCCAGTTGTCGGTCCCCAGTGTTGAGTTGAGTTATTTTTCGGTATTCGGTTTAGTTATTTATTTTCAGTACTCGGAGTTGCATTTTATTCGTTATTGGATTTTATTGTTGTCAGAGACTTTTATGTTCTCTTTGGATTGTAGTTCATTTCAGTTTAAGGTGGCTGAGCCACCCGTTATCTTTTGGTTGATATAAAACTGCGTGGTTGTGATTTCTATATATTATTGTGATGTCAGCCGCTTGAGGCTGAGCTATGTTGAGGAGATATGATGTATAAATTGTCCCATATTGTCCGCTGTACAGGGGAGATGCTGCCTGATTTTCGAGGAAGCATGTGCCTCTGGGGGCGTGACAAGTGCATTCTTGAATTCTTCTCTAGATAGAAATATCTGCCCTACAAAAAATTCATGCCCATCTCTTGCCTCTACCTCTACAATTGACCCAGCAAGCAATCGAGAATTTAAAATATAAGGATCTTCAGCTAATGGAAACTCCTCCTCTAAGTCACTGTACTGATCTGGGGGAAATTCATATTGCTCAATCTGCATATCATCATCTTGGAATTCTAGTACACTTGTAATGGGTTCTAATTCATCTACATTCCGGATTTCAATTCCTTCCTCCCCACTCTAGGATGGCTCAATGAATTCAATAACTCTTGTAGAAGAATTCAAACTCTCACCTTCTAGATTAGTTGCTTCTTCATTTAGATTAATTATCAAATTCCTTGTAATTTCTGATCCATTCCCAGTGATAGCATTATCATCAAGAGTATTCCATTTCTCGGATAGAATTTCGTCAACGACATAATCATCCCTGAAAAATAAATTACAATTACATTTTGCAAACTTTGAAAATTATAATCAAGGACCTAGGAAGGCCTGAGGGCCTGAAATATTTTAATTTCAGGCCCTCACAGGGCCTGAAATCGGTATATTTCAGGCCCTTGGAAGGCCTGAATTCTTTTGATTTCAGGCTCTCATAGGGCCTCAAATCAGTATATTTAAGGCCCTTGGAGGACCTGAAATCTAATGATATCATGCACTCCCAGGGACTGAAATCCTGTAATTTCAGACCCTCCTAGGGTCTCATATGGTAAGATATCACCCCTAGGTCGAATTCAAGCATTTATTTATCTTATGTTTAACAAATTTCAGAGAACCCTTATTATGTAATGCATATCACCCTTAGTCTCCTCCAAACATTAAAATTGTAGAAAGAGTTGATAAGTATAAAACTATGTCTGATACCATATCGAAGATGACAATCATACGTACATTACTATTTGTATTTGTTACCAATTTGTTGCTTGCTTTTTCTCCTTCACCACCTATCTTCCTCACCTGCCTTGGTGATGAATTGAGTTGTGCAATGTTGAAATATATACGTACCCTCGTGATGATTCGACTTGTGCAAGGTAGTAATATATATATAGGCTGAGAAAATTTCCACTACTTGTCCATCCGAACCACAAATTATTATTTTACAGCAAAAGTGGTTCGAATGTCTTGAAATATGAATCAAAAAAGGTATTTTATGGCGGGAGGGGTATAATAGAAAGTTCACTTAAGGTGTTGCGCCCTTTGGTAAATTACAAACCATGGTATGCGAAATGGTAATTTCCAATTCTTATGTACACTCTTTGGTAAATTGCCGATGTATAAATGTAAAATAAAGAATATTAATAAGGAATTTTCAATGATCAAATTATAAATATTTTTTTTTAAAAAATTTGGTTATGGATAGATCCATCTAACCTACCATTCATCTTGAATTAGATTGAATTGAGCTTTTTTTTTTAATTTATCAAGATGATGGACCGATTTGTCCCACCCCGCTAGATAGATTTTTTAGATCGATCTACCCCACAAATTAATCTATCCTGCCACGGATCGGTTAGCTCTACTCAAAAGAAAGCATCTCTTCATTTCTTACTCCTATTTTAAATGAAAGAATAGACTAAAAACATTCAAAGGGCTTGGTATATATTCAATAATGAAAATTGATTGAGGAATTTATAGATTTAGTGATAATCTAGTGGGGATTGAGTTATAAAATCGAGGGTATCATATTCATATTTTGATTCCGATTCCCGTATATCAAACATCATAAATGAAAATGAAATAGATTTTATTTCCATTTCCATCTTCTAAACTCACTTATCAAGCGCCTACTCAAGCTATCATCCCAATACAAGACTTAGTTTGACTTTCAAACTTGAAAATGAAAAAGCTCTGCTCCACTCCACTCTACTCTACTCTACTCATCATTAATTTCTTTAGAAGGCATATCAAACACAGTCTGAAAAATAAAGGCTAGCTCTACTTTAACTTAGAACAATGATAGAGAGAATAAAAATGAGAGAGCGAAAAGTATAGTGAATGATGTGATATGACGTGACATGACATGACATTTTATATATACATGTCCGATTATTGCTTGGACACCATCGGCGGCCTTTGGCCGTCGCCCCGAATTAAACTAGACCCTGAGGGGTACGGTCAATCCGTCGGAGATCGCTGTATGCAAGGTGCCACGTCATTTACTATATTTTTTACTTTTCCATTTTCACTCTCCCTATTATTTTTGTTTAACTTATTACAATTGTATGGCTCGTTAAATGCATGCATCAATCTCTCATCAGAATTTCAAACATCAGGAAAGAAAGACTCCAACCTAACTTCAGTATAACGATCGTTTAGCTAGTTAGGATACACAACAACTAAACCTGAGATAGTCAAAATGATTCTATTATAATAGAATAATAAGATAAACATCTTCAAAATGATCACTACTTAAAAACAATCTTCGAGTTTTAAGCTAAAAATACTGATCAACTCTATATAATCAAGTTCTTTCATAATTTTTGTAAGTACCCTAACTGGTTGAGCTACAATTTTAATGTGAATTCAACGAGATTAAGTTAAACCTTATAGATTTAACTTATGTGTCTAATGTTGAGGCAATCACCCCTTAAATGATTGGAAGATCATGGTTTTGATGTGTGTGGTTGAATATGTTTAAAGTTAGAGTGTTATGTTGTATTTGATGTGTGTGATTGAGTTTGCAGGACTTGGAGAATCACACTCGGTGGACATATCCGAGGGACGAGAGCCGAGGGAGGAGAGCTCCAAGGGCAAGCCGGGAAGTGGACTTCAAGGGCACACGTGAAGGGTGGCATGGAGACAAGCCAAGGGAAGGCTTGCGTGCGCATCCGAGAGACGATAGCTAGAGGAAGAGGACTTCAAGGGGCGAGCCAAGTGAGCAGACCTGAAGGCACACGCGAAGGAGAAGGTCCGGAGTGGCTGGAGCTGAGTTATGAGGCAGGGCAGTCGACAGGCCTTGGGGCAGTCGACTGCCAAAACCCACAGAAAGTTTGCGGCCTCGGACCAGTCAACTGACATCTAGGCAGTCGACTGGTATACCCCCGAAACTAGCCGTTGGCTAGCAATTAATGCTAGGCCAATCGACTGCCCCAGGGACAATCAACTGGTGTGGGTTGGACAGATTGCGAATCTGTCCTGTTCACCTATAATAGGAGAACGTTTTGTACGAGTACGGTACGGTTCCGTGGTTCCGTACAGTAACGAAGTGCTGCCCAACTGTAGAGTGATTTTTGTTTCCTCTATCGTATTTCTGCATCTGTAAACAGGAAGATCTTGCTGTAAAAGTTTCTCCACCTCAAGGAGACTTTTCGATAGTAAAAAGTGGTGCTCGCGGCGTGGATCCTTGGACTAGTCACCCATCTGGGTGGATACCAAGTAACCGATATGTGTTAGCATTGTTTCTAATTCTTTTACATATTATTTCCGCTGCGCTAACAATTCTGTAGAGATCCAAGATCCGAAAAAGTGCATTCACCCCCCCTCTGCACGCCTAAATCGATCCTTCATCTAAGTGTGCAGGTACGTAGAAAAATACACAAGCATCTGAAATGGCAGAAGACGCAAGCGGCCGTGAAGAATGACACATGAAGGAGTCGACGAGCTTAGTACATTCGAATGATGAGAAACTGTGGAAAAGTATTTCGGTGGAGGGAGAAGGACGCATGGGATGCATCCAAAGGATGAGAAGCTGGAAGAAATATTACTTGAGGAGAAGAAAGAGATTGAGTTGGGGGTGAGCTAAATTTCGAGCGATCGAACAATCACCTAAACGACTAGAGAAGAAAACGATCAAGTCTAAAAGTTGACCGCTCCAAGCTCTCAGAGTCTAGGCACCCGGAACATTTCTAGGCGCCCGAAACATTTCCAAGTACCTAGAGGCCTTCGCCATGTCAGTGGGAATCATTGCCAAAACAGATTAAGATGACAGTTGTAGGATCGATTCCCATACGCTAGAGGGGGGTGAATAGCGATTCTTCGGTTGTTCTTGTACCTACGTTGTTAGTTGCACAGCGGAAACAATAATAATAAAAATAAATAACGCTAACAAACCGATTTTACTTGGTATCCACCCCGACCGTGTGACTAATCCAAGAATCCGTCGGTGGATCACTCCCCGGATAACCTCCGGCTAGCCCTCGTCGCTCCTTGTGGATGGAGAAACCTTGCCACAACACCAAGCAAACCTCTGAGCACAAAGACTACTATCTTACCTTTAACCAAGACAAGATTCGTCAAACCTTTCAGCCAAGACGAAGTCCCCTTAAATAGAACTAAGTCTGAAACCCTCGCCACCAGTCGACTGCCAATTTACCAGTCGACTGGTCTAGTCTAAATTGCTAGCCAACGGCTAATCCAACTGGTAGTTTTCGGGGTTACCAGTCGACTGCCAATTTACCAGACGACTGGTCCAGGCCAGAAAGCATTCTATGAGTTTTATCAGTCGACTGCCCCACTCACACACCTAGGGTTTTGATGGACCCGAGATATGTGTCACGAATGTGGGTCTAAAATTTAAATATGTGTAAAGCTGAAAACCCTTTTTGCTAGCAAAGAATAGAAATGTAGTAAAGGGGCCACAAGTCGTATTTTTCCTAGGGCTAGTTGAGGTTGCTTGATTCGAGCTCGGGTTTATGTGTCGTTGATATTTTTGGGTTTCAAATAGAATCTGGGTTTGGATTCAATTAGAAATGAAATCGCAATGAAAATAAAGGAACTTAACTAAATGAGCTAAACAAAGTAAATGCAACTAAGGAACTCAACCAATGGAAAACCTAATTAACCAAGGCAACTTAACCGAATCTGGAAAACAAAATCTGAGTTTAATTGCAAACCAAATGCTAAGCAAAGTTATCAAAACAAGGCTGAAATTTTCGGTTGATACTAATGCAGAAACTTTAGACCAATTTGCATAAATGAAGCTTGATAGTAATGCCAAAATGAAAATTGAATTTAGTAACAAACTAGACCCGAAACAAACTGATTTCAAACTCTACAACACACTAAAGACTGCATTCCACTTGACACCAACACCTGCCGAAACTTGTCTTGATACAAAGTGCAGAAATTCAGCAAACCTGGCACGCAACCAAGGAAAATTGAGGTGCTGAAAATGATGATAAATGCAACACTATAAGCTGATTAAAATCAAATGAAATTGAAGCAAACAAATCAAATGCAAATTCAACAACACATAAATACAGAAACAACTCGAATGAAACAAAATTTCAGAAAACAAACATGATGTGCAGAAATGAAATAGCTAACTTCCAGAAATTCAGATTAGAAGTTGAGCAGAAACAAACATATGCGAGCTTAAGTCAAGTGCACTAATCCAAAGTCAGATAAGATTCACAAAAGCTAGAACTCACTTGATACAAATTTAGGGCCGATAAACCGAAACTTGCAAAATTGGAAACTAAAGTTGCAGAAATGGAAGTTGATACGCAAGAACAGGACGCCAAACTGATACGCAGGAATTAAATTGCAGAGAAACTAAATTTAAGTGAAATGTTGACTAAACAAGCTATCTAGCTAATGAGGGTATAGATTCGGACTACTAATTAAAGCAGAAACAATCCAGAACATGAAACTAAGGTAACTGATGCAGAAATTCAGAATTGAAAATGAACTGCAGATTTCGAAATTACAGCAAACAAATTGAAAATTCACTAAGTAAACTAAGCCTTGATCCCTTTCTTAGCTCAAGAACTCCTTGCCGTCACACAAGGGTGAGCCTCGAACCCCTCAGCTCCACAAATCATCGGGAAAAACTGTCTCTGTATCGATTTTACTCACAATCTGCACTCAGCTAGGAAAACCCATCCGATCTCCTCGATCTCAATGAATTGGGCTGCAATGATGGCTTGGAAATGATCGAAGCACTCCAGAGGACCCTCCAGATAGCTCAGATGGATGAAATCGGCACACAGATGAGATCTAAATGATCGGATCACAGAATTGATCAAACCCCCAACCAACTCTGTTCCAGCGCAAATTTGAGCTGAAATCTCCACAGAAGCTTCTTCCCAATGACCCAGATCTTGCTCCAAGGTCGAATTCGAGGTGGTCACGCCTTCAGATGAAAAGAAACTGCAGTGGAAACGAAGAAAAAACGAAAAAGCTTGAAGAACTCGGCGATCTTTGCGGAGGGAATTTTCCATTTAAACTTATGCCATTTAATTTGGACGGCTGAGATTGCTCAAAGCTCATCCAACGGTTGATCCCTATCCGATTTGTATCAAACATTCCAGATCTTGATCAGGATCTTCCTCTCAGTAGCTCGGATCTTCCAGATTTGCAACGGATGGCTCAGATCAACCTGATCTTTGAATGGATGGTTTAGATCCCTCTGATCTTGATCCAACGGCTAGATGATCTCTGATGTGGATGAAATCTTCAGATCTTGATCCAAGTTCTTGATTAGCCTTAACCCCAGCTCAGATTGCCTCAAAGTCTCCAGATGGCCTAGATCTAACCATTTTTGAATCGGACGACCCATATTAGTCGATGCTTAATCACTCGATCCAAGCCCACTTCCGACTCAAGTTTGACTCACATGGCTTAGGTCCATGGTCCTTCCAATTCTACAAAAGTAGATCAACAATTTAGTGGCAAAAGAACTCAAATGTATCAACATTTACGATAAAGTCCAAAATAGAATAGATTCATGAAACCTAGGCTAAATTCAATATTAAACAAATAAAATATGGGTCAAATTTGGATTTTAGCATCTAAAATAATCAACAAAATGATACCTATCAGGTTTTCCTTCCCGAGTACACTTCTCTCACCACTCGACCCTAGGACTTTCCTGAGTATAATCACACAGCACTCGTACCCTCATGACTCGACTGACTCCTCTTCCGCAGCCTCGACTATTGCCTTCGCGCCATCTTCATCTTCGGCTCTCGTCCCTCGAATGCACGCAAGCCTCCAGCTTGCCTCCATGCCATCCTTCACGCATGCCTCAAAGTCCGCACCCATCAGCTCATCGTCCCTGCTGTCCATGTCTCTCGGATGCGCACGCAAGCCTCCAGCTTGCCTCCATGTCATCCTTCACCGTACCGAGGTCGTCCAGTCAAGTCCATATGTGTAACCTGTACAACCTGTACACTCAACATACATATATGAGATAACAAGGGTAAACCTAACTTAAACCCTTTGCCCAAATATCAAAACACTTGGTCACTTCGGACCACAGATTGCCTCAACAATCTCCCCCTTTTTGATGTTTGACAATATGTTTAAGTTAGGGAATCAAGATAGTAGTCGATAGCAAAAATAATGCATATGCAATGCAAAATGGATCATATCCCAAGGCATCCCACACCTAACCCTCCAAGCTAGGACTTTCCACACCTAACCCTCCAAGTTAGGAATTTTCCACACCTAACCTCCAAGTTAGGATTTTTCACCAAAACGGGCTTTTTAAAGCTTCTCCCAAGGTCCCTCTACATTGGACTTACAAAGGATTTATAAGAACCTCTCCAAGATTCCCCTTACGCCAAGAATGGAGCAACCATACTTCCCCTGAATCTTAGCTCCCCCTAAATCTAGGGTTTCTAGCAATGGTGTGTTTGGTTTCCTAACTTAAACCCAACACTTCTCCCCCTTTTCCTAGCATAAAAAAGAACCCAACAATATCCTAATTATCGATTCTTTTAATCCCCAATGGCCATAAGCAATGTGTACTAGCCCCCCATACTCTTGTTTTGCATCATTTGGACACCAAACCAGTTGCTGATACAAAAATATGCCTTGACCAGTCGACTGCCCGCCAGGTCAGTCGACTAATACTCTGAAAACCAGAATTTTAGCCTTTTTGACGAAATTCAGAAATGCGCCAGAAATTCCACAAATCTTCAAAAATTCCCAAATTTTGTGGAGAGGTTTGTGCTACTCATATCTACTTAGAAAAAATACATTCCAAAATATATCTATCACCATTCTCATGTTTGACATAAAACCCAAAACTAGCTAAAAAGTTCAATAGAACCTTGACCTAAAGTCCTAGTTTTGATTTCCTCTTGATGTCTTTGCCCATGCCAACCCACAATGCATCCCTAGAATTGATTTGCATGGCAATTACACATCAAAAACCAATTTTCATGCAATATGACCCCAATGTCATATTTTCATGCATGAAACTCAAAAACACTGCGCCAAAACCCAAGAATTGAGACTCAAGTCCGTCTCTAATTCTTTTGGCATACTCCATGGTCCATCTAGACCTCTAGGAGCAACTCTCCCAAGGCCCATTCACCTTATATCCCAAAGGCTTCTAGAGCTCCCCCTTGAGCTCTTAGCCCTAGCCACCTCCCTAGGTGACTCAACCATCACTAGGCCACACCGGTGTACCTCCGGTGACTCTTGGCCTACAAACTCAACTCTCTTAACCTTGGACACCTTGTCCTTGGTTAAGTCACCATTTCTATCTTTTGATGGCACCCTCTTGCCATTTTTAGACTCCCCCTTCTTGCCATAATCATATGCTACCCTAGCATATTTCTTTCCATTGGCATGGGAGTTCTTAGATCGGTATCCCAACCCCGATCTATCATTGGTGCGGTTTAAACCTCCCAACACCATATCTAAACCCTTAGATCCAATAGTGAATCTCTCTAGGGTTTTCTCTAACCTATCAAGCTTGTCTCTTAAAGCTTGATTTTCCTTTTCTAGGTTCCTAAACCTAGAATCCATATATCCACTTTGGACGTTCCTAGACCTATCCATTTTCCTAGGCACATTCCTTCCCTTCTTAGGATTAGTGTCATGATCCTTAGGTCCAAAGGTCTAACATTGTGCATGTTTTTCCTAGGGTTTTGATCTACCTTGTTAACCCTAGTCCTATCATTATATCTAAATCCAAAATTGTGCACAACTAAGCACTTTTCATGATTTCTAACATGCATAGATGAATGATTAATTTGATTTTTATCATGCATAGAGGAACTCAAAATCGAATTACATTTTGGCTTAAGGTTAGGAGTTACCTTCCTTACCTTTGGAGCTTCTCCTTGTTGCAAGCTTCTTCTCTTTCTCTCCTCCTTCTCCCATCTTCTTAGATGCTCCATTTTCTTGAGCTTTCCACTCATTAGGCATTTCGTGTGGTAGTGTCCTAGCTCGCCACACGTGAAGCATCTGATTCTCTTTCGTTTAGTTTGGACTTCTTTGTTCCTACAATCTATGTTAGAACTAGAAGAATTTGAAATGAGTTGGGACTTTACCTCCTTTTTACCTAGTGGGCACTTGTCTTTGTAGTGCCCCTTTTCATTGCACCCAAAGCATGTGATGTGGTCCTTGGCTCTTTTTTTGGTGGAGGTGGAGGTGGAGGCTAGGTTGACTTCTTCTTTAACCTTGGATGAAGTGGATCCCTCCTCTTGTTCTGACATTGATAAGGGTCTCTCCTCCCCCTCAACTCTTGAGGTGGTGACCTCCTCCTCATCTCTAGATAAGGTAGATGACCTCTCACTTTCTTCTTCCACTTCATTTGATGAGATGGTCAATTCTTCACCTTTTTCTTCTTCTTGAACCATTTGACTCATCTCTTTGGACTCTTGAGATTGTGTAGGTTTCTCATGAATTTCTTTCAATTTGCTCCACAATTCATATGCATTTTGATATTTACCTACACAACTCAAAACATTGTTAGGTAAAAGATTAACTAAAATTGTCATTACCTTTTCGTTTGCCTTGGATTGATCATGTTGTTCTTGATTCCAATATCTAGGCCTAAGCCTCTTTTCGTGCTTATCCCTTGGAATCTCATATGACTCTTCAAGCGCGATTCGACATGCCCACTCCATCCTGAACCAAGACTCGATTCTCGCCCTCCAAAAGTTGAAGTCTTCATGATCGTAGGACGGTGGAGTGTAAATATCTTCCCCCAACTTATCTTCCATTGTCTTTCTTACTCTAGCGTATGCTCCCTCGGCGATTAGTCTGATCAATAGCGGTCCTCGCTTTGATACCAATTGTAGGATCGATTCCTGTACGCTAGAGGGGGGCTAAATAGCGATTCTTCGGTTGTTCTTGTACCTACGTTGTTAGTTGCACATCGGAAACAATAATAATAAAAATAAACAACGCTAACAAACCGATTTTACTTGGTATCCACCCCGGCCAGGTGACTAATCCAAGAATCCGTCGGTGGATCACTTCCCGGATAACCTCCGGCTAGCCCTCGTCGCTCCTTG
The DNA here is from genome assembly GCA_024364735.1 of Boesenbergia rotunda. Taxonomy (NCBI): domain Eukaryota; kingdom Viridiplantae; phylum Streptophyta; class Magnoliopsida; order Zingiberales; family Zingiberaceae; genus Boesenbergia; species Boesenbergia rotunda. The sequence continues at coordinate 58,849 of JAGFNQ010002644.1, read as the reverse complement.
TGGGTGGAGAAATCTCGCCACAACACTAAGCAAACCTCTGAGAACAAAGACTACTATCTTGCCATTAACCAAGACAAAATTCGTCAAACCATTCAGCCAAGACGAAGTCCTCTTAAATAGAACTAAGTATGAAACCCTCGCCACCAGTCGACTGCCAATTTACCAGTCGACTGGTCTAGCCTTAATTGCTAGCCAACAGCTAACCCAATGGTAAGTTTTCGGGGTTATCAGTCGACTGCCAATTTACCAGTCTATTGGTCCAGGTCTGAAAGCATTCTGTGAGTTTTATCAGTCGACAGCCCCAATGACAGTCGACTGCCCCACTCACACACCTAGGGTTTCCCTTTCCGAGTACACTTCTCTCGGCACTCGACCCTAGGACTTTCCTGAATACAATCACACATCACTCGTACCCTCACGACTCGACTGACTCCGCTTCCGCAGCCTCGACTATTGCCTTCGCGCCCTCTTCATCTTCGGCTCCCGTCCCTCGGATGCACGCAAGCCTCCAGCTTGCCTCCATGCCATCCTTCACGCATGCCTCGAAGTCTGTGCCCATCAGCTCATCGTCCCTGCTGTCCAAAGTCCCTCGGATGCGCACGCAAGCCTCCAGCTTGCCTCCATGTCATCCTTCACCGTACCGAGGCCGTCCAGTCAAGTCCATATGTGTAACCTGTACAACCTGCACACTCAACATACACATATGAGATAACAAGGGTAAACCTAACTTAAACCCTTTGCCCAAACATCAAAATACTTGGTCACTCCAGACCACAGATTGCCTCAACAACAGCCACATCAATAGACTCCAAGTGCCCAATCCACTTTAAGTTGCCTGGAAAGCAAAGAGTCATCCAGATTCGTTGGCACACCACTGCCAGAGTGGAACGAGGTCGATGAATCTAGGCATCTAGATCACTTCTAGGTACTTGGAAAGTGTCGCGTTAGCTAAGTGTCAGATTGAAGATTGAATGCTATAAATAGAGGATTAAAGCTCAAAGTTTAAGAATACACATTCATTTACATTCTGTTTCTTAGTGCTTCAAAGGTTCAACATTTTGTACTCAACCATTGTAAGATGCTTCTCCATCTCCAGATCGTTTTCGAAGATTAGAAAATAACGGACAGAGCTTCCATATTTCTTAGACTAGCAACTTGAGGGTCCATATATTTGGTAAGAATAAAAAATCTTGATATTTTTCTAGTTTGACCTCTATGATTACTCAAATTCTAATTTAGTCCTCTATATTCTAAACTTTGTTGGTAAAAACTTATTAGTAATAAATTCAAAATTAAACTTAGAGAAACTTTCTCTAAGGCTAATTTATGTGTTTCTACACGTTCCTATAATTTCATATTTTCATCCTTGGGTTTTTCAAATTCTTCTTTAGGATATGAATTTTCTAATTCAATTTTTTCTGTCATTAAGTCAATATATTTATTCCTAATTTTATATAAAGATCTAGAATGTATTCTAATAGTATTACATATTTTATTAGAGGAAAGATTTCGTACCTCACTTACCGTGTCTGGTTCGTCGGTTGAGGATCCCCTTAATTAGTCTATTGCTTTCTCTGAATGACTTGTAACCACAATCCCTACTATTTGTTTTGACTCCGAATCTACTGAAGAGTCATCCCAAGTTGCTTTTAGATTCTTGTATTTGTCTTGGGTCAGCTTTTTATCTTTGCCCTTTTCTTTGTTCTTTTTCTTGAGCTTGTGATAATTGTTTTTGATGTGACCTTCCTCATCACTATTGAAACACCTTACTTTTCTTTTCTCCTTTCTTCTTAGCAATCTTGAGGGTTATTTCTTATCAAACTTGTTAGATTTAAAAAATTTATTCTTCTTCCTTACCAAATAGGCTTTTCCATCTCCGTCCAAGGATGTGTCTGACTCTAACTCACTCTTCTTTGCTTGTAGAACGATGTTATGGTTTGTGATCTCCATTTCTTTCATACATGTACATCTAGTTTTGTGTAATTTCATAGTTGAGAAAAATTCTTCCAAATTATTTACCTCAAGCTTCTTCGAAATATAGTAAGAGTCTATATAGACACTCACTCCTATGTTGTTAGAAATCATTGAGTGCAGATCAATGCATGTCTTGGTTTGCGATTGTTTCTTTGATGTTGTTGAGGCCAGTGAGCATCTCTTTCAAGTTGTCATGTAATTTTGCAACCTTCTTACTCTTTTCCAATCATAGATTACTAAGTTGATTTCTGAGTAGATCTCGCCTTACTAGTTTTACCTTCGAGTTGTCTTCATGGAGTTTTAGGAGCTTTTCCCAAAAATCTTTGGCAGAGTCGTAGAAATCAATTGGGTTGAGTTCTTACGATGGAAGTATGCTTAGCAAGTGAAACTCAGCCTTACTGTTAGCCATGAACTCCTCTTGCTTCTTTTTGGTCCATCGGTGTCTATCGAGTTCTTCGCCATCTTCATTCTTGAGCACTTCAAACCTGAATTTAATGCATAACATCATATCAAAATCTATTTTTAAAAATACCCCCAATTTTCTTTTGAACTCTGCTTCCCTTGGCTCATCGTCCTTGCTCAATCCATAGTCCCTCGGAATGCGCACACAAGCCCATGGCTTGCCTCCATGCCACCCTTCACCTGAAGACATCCAACCAAGTCTATGTGTACGTGCATACCTACACACTCACATACACATATTAGAACACAATACAACCCTAACTTAACCATATTGACACACATATCAAAACCCATGATCTTCTAGATCATACATGGGCCGATTGCCCCAACAATAAGGGGGCGCTTGGTATAAATTTGGCAATGGGAATGATAATTGGTTTGATTGAGGGGTTTATGAGTTTGGTGATAACCTAGTGGGGGTGGGTTATGAAATCAAGGGTATCATATCCTTATTTTGATTCCGATTCTCGTATACCAAGCAACATCAATGGGAATGAAATAAACTTCATTCCCATTCCCACCTTCTAAACCCGCTTACCAAGCGCCCCCTAAGATTCCGAGACTGACTCTGGAGGAGGTGCAGTACGTCCGTCACAAAGATTCGCAGGAGTCCCTATCCAAATCTCGGTACTATCCGATAGGAGAGAACCATCCGCTCCTACCCGAGCAAAAGATCCTCGCTCCGGGAAAGACTACTAGACCGGCAAGAAGAAGTTGGTGGAGACGGTAGACATAGAGTGGAACAAGTTGGGAGATAGTGTCCCACCAGTCTATCTCCCCGGAAAGAGATCCTAAGAAAGGAAATGCTTCAGTTCGTAAGTCTCCATCGGGCCATATGGGAGTAATCTTAGGAGGTCCGACCAGAGGAGATTCCCATCGGGCAAGGAAGGCACATACCTGCAGGTTAGAAAATTATGCTATCGGGACTGATAGGGAGAAGCACCAAGGCCCTGTTATCTCCTTTGGCCCTAACGATCTGGAGGACGTTGAAGCCCCTCATGAAGATGCACTAGTAATTTTTGCCCGTATAGCCAACTATGAGGTTAAGCACATTTTCATGGATACAGTTAGCTCTGTCAACATCATCTACAAGGCGGCGTTGGACTAGATGCAAATCGACAAGGACGAATTACATCCTGTCTCCACTTCTCTCTTCGGCTTCACTAGATACAGGGTACAACCGATGGGACAGATCTCATTGTCCTTGTCGCTGGGGGATGACACTCTACAGAGGACAAGGATGACTCCCTTCATGATCGTCGATACCCCATCGTCATACAATGCTATTTTGAGGAGACCAACGCTCTGCCTATTTCAGGTAGTGGTCTCAGTCTATCACCAGAAGATCAAATTCTTGGTGGGAGAGCGGGTGGCGGAAGTTAAAAGTGACCAGCTATCTTCCTGGCGATGCTATAGAGGGGAAGTGTGGACAGAAACTCACAAGAACACGAGGACCAAGGAAACATTGCAAATCGATTTGGACAATCTCCGAGCAATGGAAGGAGCCCAAGAGGAACGCAGGGAGGTTGAGAGTGAGGAAGTATAAATTCATCCTCAACAGGATGGAGGAATCACAAAAACTGTTGCCCATCTTATGCCAGAACTTAGAAGACGGTTGATCAGTTGCTTGGTCGAGCATTGGAATGTATTCGTGTGGGCTACTGAAGAAATCAAGGGAGTCCCTCCCACCTTAGCCACACATCGATTGCATATCACTCTAGGACCCTGACCGGTAAAATAGAGGCGAAGATACTTTGCTCCAGAGCAAGACAAGATAATCAGGGAAAAAGTCGCAAAGTTGTTGAAGGTCAGGCATATCAGAGAAGTCCAACTCTCGACCTGGCTGGCAAATGTTATATTAGTCCCTAAGCCTGGGGGTAAATGACGGGTTTGTATCAACTTTCATGATTTAAATAAAGTCTGCCCTAAAGACTATTACCCTTTGCCTCGCATTGATCAACTGGTAGATTTGACTTTCGATTGTGAATTTATTTCAATGTTGGATGCATATCAGGGATACCACCAGGTTCCCCTTGCTTGAGAGGATCAAGAGAAGGTCAGTTTCGTAATGGCGGATGACACTTACTGTTACAATGTTATGCCTTTTGGGTTGCGTAATGCAGTGGCAACCTATTAGCGGATGATAGATAAGGTCTTCCACCACCAGATCAAAAGAAATATTAATGTGTATGTGGATGACATCTTGGTCAAGACGGAGAAGGAAATGGACATGATTGCCAGTGTGGAGGAGACATTCCCTACCTTGAGGGTGAATGGACTGAAACTAAATCCCGCTAAATGTTTGTTTGGGATGAAAAGTGGGAGGTTCCTCAGGTACATGGTAACAAAGAGAGGAATTGACACTAATTCCGAGAAAGTACAAGCTATCCTCAACATGCCATCTCTCGTAATTTTAAAGACGTACAACAGCATAATGGCAGAATTACAACCCTGTCCTGGTTCTTATCAAGATTTGCTGATAGAACTTTGCCTTTCTTCAAGATCTTAAGGAAAGCTGTCAAATTCTAATGGGATGACCAATACGAGAAGACATTTACAGATTTAAAAGCATACCTTTCTGAACTCCCCATCCTATATAAGCCACTGGGAGGAGAGATACTGTTTGTCTACTTATCTGCAGCTGAGCAAGCTGTAGGTTCTGCGCTTTTTCATGAAGAAGGTACTACTCAGTATCCCATCTATTTCTTTAAGCACCTCCTTAAAGAGGCAGACTCAGTATACTACCCTAGAGAAGTTGACATATGTCTTAGTATTAGTGACACGAAGGCTGAGACCATATTTTTTGGTGCATCCCATCGTGGTGCTTACTAACAGTCCACTCAGGCGCATCCTCACAAATCCAGAGGCCTCAGGATGATTGATCAAGTGGACGGTATAGTTGAGTGAGTATGGAATTGAGTACCACTCCCAAACCGCTATCAATCTCAAACTCTAGATGAATTTATACTCGAAGCTGCCCCAGGACTTGAAGCTAATGAAGTGTGGAAGATTTATGTTGATGACTCATCCAATAATAAGCATAGTGGGGTCGGGGTTCTAATGATTTCTCCTGGGGAAGACATGCTATAACTATCCATCCGACTCAACTTCCGAGCCACCAATAATGAAGTCGAATATTGTTAGTAGGAGCCTTAGAGCCAATCATGTGATGATTGACTAGAGACATTTTGTATCATATTCTATTATTAATAAAGGCATTCTGGTTATTATACTTACTTTGTATTCTGTGTCGAATGACTAAGTAAAATAATGTCCTTGTGTAATAGGTTCTTATCTACATTATATCGATTGGTTGAATCGATAGTGAGATAATGTAGAGAACACTATACTAAATTATTCCTAGTCGAGCGTTAATATTCAGGGACAATATTAATGCATGGAGACTAGCATGTAGGTCAACTGATGACTTGAGCTCACAAGCCATGGATATGTGATAACAAGTTGACACATGGGTATACATTGGAGAATGTGTACTGAATGACCCGCCATAAGAAAGTTTCATAGATTGTCATATGAGTGTCATAGACTTTCTTATGTGACTATTGGTATGAATAGTCCTTAGACCTGAAGTCACCATGGTTCCCTACATAAGGAGTTATGTACTTTGGTATCGTCAAACGTCACCCGTAACAGGGTGGACTATAAAGGCGATCACTGAGTATGTAATGAATTATGCGGAGGGATGTGAGCGATCACTGGGTATTGTCAAACGTCACCCGTAACAGGGTGGACTTGTTGAACTCGGGAGTCCGAGCCCGAGTTGGGAACTCGGGAGTCCGAGCCCGAGTTAGGAACTCGGGAGTCCGAGCCCGAGTTGGAGAACTCGGAAGTCCGAGCCCGAGTTGGAGAACTCGAAAGTCCGAGCCCGAATTGGGAACTCGAGAGATCTGAGCACGGGTTGGGAACTCGGGGGCGCAGGTCGGGAGCTTGGCGCTCGGCAGACTGAGTCAGAGCTTGGCAGACTAAGTTGGAGCTCGACAGATTGAGTCGGAACTCACCAGACTGGATCGGCACTCGGTAGACTGGGTCGACACTCGGCAGTCGGGGCTCAGCACTCGGCAGTCGGGGCTCGGCACTCGGGAGATTTGGTCGGGTGACCGAGTCAGAAGCCCGGCCGGATTTGCATGCAAGAAAGAGAAAGGTCTCTCTTCATTGGATGAAGAGAAGGTGAAGAGTCACATGGAAGGATGTGCTCTTTATTGGCTTTAATGAAGGGAAGGTAAAGAGACAAATGACTCTTGGTATTCATGGGATGAATATAAAAGGGGTCAAGTCATTTTTGAAATTAACTAAGTGTGCTTTCTTCTTCCCTTCCTCTCTTCCACTCTTGGCCGAAACTCTACTGTAGAGTTCTTGGTGTTTTCAAGCTACCTCGAGTTGCTAGCACAACTAAGGTAGTTCTCCCGAAGTTGAGAGATTGTGTCCGTGTGGATACGAATAGAGGCACGAACATTTGAACGTGCAAGAGATCTGGCACTTCTTGGACCAGCGGGATACGCAAAGGGCACACTCCAAAGGTATACACAGTAGATAAATCTATTAGATAGATAGCTTTGTACGAGTTTTCTTTCGCATGGATCGCTCGTGGGTTCTTGTTTCCGCTGCGTTTTTATTGTTTTGTGCCGGGAGAGCCCAACAAATATGAGGCGATACAAGATGGGCTCCGAGCAGCTAAGCAAGTGGGGGTTGCTTGGGTTGTGTTGCATTTAGACTCTCAGCTAGTGGCTCAATAGTTAAAGGTAGAGTTCGAAGTTAAAAATGAGTGTCTGCAAAGGTATGTGACCATATATGAACAACTAAAATATTCTTTTACTGAAGTCGTTCTGTAGAAGATATCTCGAGCGGATAATGTTATGGCAGATGAGCTAACCAAATTTGCAAGCTCCCTTTCACTATGGATACTGGAAGAGCCCAGTGCTCCAGAGGGAGCCGTGGCCCAGATTGAAGAAGAAACTATTGACACTATATTACATGACTGGAGAGAACCTTATGTGAAATATCTATGTAGTGGAGTAATGTCAGTGAGTGATAAAGAAGTTCGGCTCTTCCGACGCAGGGCTTCCAGATTCACATTGGTCGGGAGAACAGTTATATAAAAGAGCATTCGCCCGACCATTGCTCAAGTGTATTGATCCAGGGGAAGTTCATTACATCATGCGGGAGGTTCATGAAGGAATATGTGGAAGTCATATGGGGGGGAGATCCATGGCTAGAAAGATTATTCTGGCCAGATATTTTTGGCCCACGTTGTAAGCAGATGCTACCAAATTTGTTGCCGGCTGTGAAGCCTGTCAAAAGAATCAGCATATCACTCACCGCCCGACTGAACTACTTCAAGCCTCCACTGTCTCATGCCCCTTCGATCAGTGGGGAATGGGCATAGTGGGTCCTTTCTCGATCGGACCACCAACAGAAGAAGTTTCTATTGGTATTAGTCGACTTCTTCTCCAAATAGGTCGAGGCTGAGCTGCTTACGGGCATCACGAAAGCCACCATTATGAAGATCTTGTGGAAAGACATAGTCTGCAGGTATGACATTCCTTATACATTAGTATCGGATAATGACAGACAGTTTGCGGGGCGCAAAACTCTGAGAGTGGTGTGATGGACTAGGTTTTCGCCAGGCCTTCACCTCAGTATCTTATCCTTAAGGCAACGACCAGGCAGAAGTGGTCAACCGGGAGATCATTAGAGGACTCAAGATAAAGCTGGACTATGTCGGAGGCAATTGGGTCGAAGAACTCCTGAGTATCATGTTGTCATACCGTACTACTCCCAAAGATGGACCGGTCAGAGTCCCTTTAATTTGGAATATGGAGTGGAAGCGGTGTTTCCTGTGGAAATAGGCGATGAGTCAATCCGACAACAACACTACAACAAGGAAGATAATGATCAGGAACGACTAATCGACCTAGACCTCGTGACAGAAGTGTGACACAGAGCAGCTACCCGACTAGTTGCATACCCTCAACGTATGCTACAACTGTACAATCATCGAGTGATCACTCTGACATTCCAAGTCGGGGATAAGGTTTGATAATAAAGCCAAACTAGTTGGTGACATTGGAAAGCTCAAGCCTCAATGGAGTGGACCTTAAATCATTGTGAAAATGCTTGCAAGAGGTAGCTATCACTTACAAGATGCTGAAGGAAAAAGGTTGGAAAGGCCATGGAATGCAAGTCACCTTCAGCCGTATCGCACCCGGTGAGCCGAGTGAGTAATGCATGTATTTGTATGCCAATTTGTACTTCGTCGAAGCTTGAGTAATTAATGAAATAGAAGAAATATCTCATCAAGACCGAATAAAAGAGTCCAAGATCCTACCATTTTATGGTGTCAAGGATGCTCAAGATGTGTAGATCTGGTAGAGGTGTTGTGGATGTCTGGTCGGGACAAGCCCGAGATCCTACCATCTTGTGGTGCCGAGAATGCCCAAGATGAGTAGACCTAGCCGAGGTGCTGAGGATGCCTGTCTTGGATCAACCCAAGATCCTACTATCTTGTGGTGTCGAGGATGCCCAAGATGTGTAGACCTGCCAAGGTATTGAGGATACACGACCGGGAGCAACCTGAGATCCTACCATTTTATGGTGCCGAGGATGCCGAAGATGTGTAGACCTGGCCGAGGTACTGAGGATGCCCGGCCGGGAGCAGCCCGACATCCTACCATCTTGTAGTGCCGAGGATGTCCAAGATATGTAGACCTGTCCGAGGTACTGAGGATGCCCGATTAGGAGCAGCCTGAGATCCTACCATCTTGTGGTGCGAGGATGCCCAAGATGTATAGACCTAGCCGAGGTTGTGAGGATGCCCGGTCGAGTGTAGTCTAAGATCCTACTATCTTGTGGTGTCGAGGATGCCCAAGATGTGTAGACTTGGCTAAGGTGCTGGGGATGCCCAGCCAGGAGCAGGCCATGATCCTACCATCTTGTAGTGTCGTGGATGCCCAAGATGTGTAGACTTGGCTAAGGTGCTGAGGATGCCGGGCCGGGAGCAGGCCATGATCCTACCATCTTGTGGTGTTAAGGATGCCCAAGATGTGTAGACCTGGCCAAGGTGCTAAGGATGCCCAGCCGGGAACAACCCAAGATCCTACCATATTGTGGTGCTGAGAATGCCCAAGATGTGTAGACCTGGCCGAGGTACTGAGGATGCCCGACCAGGAGCAACTTGAGATCCTACCATCTTGTGGTGCTCAAGATGTGTATACTTGGCCGAGGTGCTGAGGATGCCCGGCCGGGAGCAGCTTGAGATCCTACCTTCTTGTGGTGCCGAGGATGCCCAAGATGTGTACACCTGGATGTGATGCTGAGGATGCCCAACTGGGAGCAGCCCAAGATCCTACCATCGTGTGGTGCCGTGGATGCTCAAGTTGTGTAGACATGGCCAAGGGGCTAAGGTTGCCCGGCCTGGTGCAACCCATGATCTTACCATCTTCTGATACCAAGGATTCCCAAGATGTGTACACCTGGCTGTGGTGTTGCGGATGCTCGGACAGCAGCAGCCCGGGCTCCTACCCTGAAGATACCCAAGATATATAAGCCTAGCCGAGGTGCTGAGTATACCGGGTCCTGTTCTTGCCCGCACAGAAAAATAACAATGCACCAAGTCCTTGCCTCCTCCTTATCATTAGATTTCACGGTTACAAAGAAGTTCATAAGGGGAGAGCTAGGGGAAATATACAACATAATCACAATTCATAAGCTAGAGAACAAGGTGAAGAAGATAAACCACTCAATAGATTGGTGCAGAAGATAAAAGGATTTCATTCAAAATTTGATCTTACATATTAGAGTAAATTAAAAAAAAACAAAATACAAAGATAAAAGGACACTACAACTCCTTCTCCTCCGTCGAGAGCTCCTCTCAGGCTCGGCCGACACTGAGGAAGCTCAGGTTGGCATCCGACTTCAACGTATCAGCTTGTCGAAGTAGATGAACAGCTCAATTGAAGCCCTGCTTCAGCCACCTCACCACTTGGTCGACTAAAATATCGCCAAATTCCTCAGATTGGAGGAATTTAGCCTTGAATGCCGCCTCTACCTCTGCTTGCTGCGACTCTTTGTTAGCCTTGTAGTTCTTCAGTTCTTCTAAGGATCGATCCCGGGCAGTCTGTAGCTCAGCTGCTTCAGAGGATATCTGATCCTGAGTCGTTAGTGCCTCCTCGAGCTGCTTGGCGGTGGTCAAGAGATGTGTTCTGGTTCGCCCGAGGTCCTCATGTAGGTCGAATATGTGCGCGGCAGCAGCTTGTATCACTATTTCCTACTTTGCCAGTTGGTCAGCCTGCTCCTTAATCCGACCATTGTGGGCCTTGGTCGACGACTCCAGGAGGTGATTGTCTTCCGACAACTTCGCCTCCTGAGCTTGGAGTCACCCTTTCTCCTGAGTCAGTTGACTCACCTCTACCGAGAGTGTTATCGCTCTCTCTGACAAGAGCTGTTCTCGGTGGAGGACGTTGTGCAGAGATGGCTCGAAGGCCAACAGGTTGTCCAGGTAGTGTTCCGCCTTAACCCAAAGACCCTTGCTAACCTCTGCCTGCATCCGACCTTCCTCATAAGCTTGGTAAACCTCTGGTTCTAATTCTGTCACTTGCTGGCGCAAGGCTTCAATTTCCTGCTCGGGGGACATGCGACGAACCAGAATAAGACAGTTGAATGTGGCTTGACACAAATAGTAAGTGTCAGAAAAGAAAATAACAGTAACAAGAACGGATAGGAATTATACCTTGAGGAGCGACTCATATAAGCTAGCGATTATCCCAGCCGAATTAACCCCTTGGAGGGAAACAAGGTGGTCTCTAGCCCTCTCCCTCATGGACTCCCGGCTCCTCGGAGAAGGCACACTAGAAGTAGCTTTAGAGCGATAGGGAAGGAGGGGCTGGAGACTTGGTGCCTTGAAAGGCACGATGGAGGAGCCCAGAACATTGTCATCAGTGCTGGAGGAGGCTTCTCCGGAAGGATGGCTCTCTGGTAAGTGTTCCTTCAGTTCTATGGGCTGAGGTCCAAAGGAGGCCACATTCTCATCCTCCTGGACCTTCCGGCGCAAATGGGCGCTCGTGAGCTAGGGCTCTTCCAATCTCGCCCGCTTGCCTCTGGGACTACCGTGGGAGCCGACAGATGATTTGATCTCAGCCCAGGGCCCTGTTGCAGGAGATGGAACCCTTCCATGGCACTTGGAAAGGGCAATTATATCATCCGTTTCCTCCAGGACTGGGGGAGGTGCCTGGGTTGAGCTGGTTCTCCTCTTCTGGGGGGGGGGGGGCAGGGGGAACCAATCACTTTGGGAGGGAGACTAGTGGCTCGCTCTCCTCGTCCTCCTCATCGGGTAGGACTAGCCGTCTTCATTCGGGGTGAGGGAGTTTGCTTTCCAGGTCGACTCGGTCACCAACGGAGGAACCTAAGTTGGCGGTTCATCCTAATCACCTCCTGCCCCAATGGGAACAGGAGAAGGATCAACTTCCTAAGCGCCAGGAAACTTGAAGGTGGTCAACCCCTAGTCTTGTGTCTGCTTGGAGTCCTAGGAAGGCTTAACCACCGGGGCAATAGGTGCTGGAGGAGGGGTAAGGGCCTGCTCATCTGCCAGCTCCCATTTGAGAAGCTTGCTCATAGCCTGGGATAACATGATGTTCCCTGCAACACACAAACAATGGATCATCAATTAGAATAGATAAGTGTTTAATGAAATAATGGACTTACTGAGATTATGTCTAAGACTGGTGATATTGGATCTAATCTCAGCCTGATATAGGAGTTCTTCACATTGAACCAGGTTGGGGTCATGAAACTCTATTCCGGCAAAAATACTCCTGGCTCGCTGATACCCCTGGTCCTGCTGGAAGTCACCCAAGTCTAGAGGAGAGGGTAAGTCTTCTCGCCAGTGAGTCGGGTAGAAGGGATGCTCAGAATGTTGAATAAAAAAGAAGCACTCCTTCCATTGATTATGGGAGAAAGGGAGGCTTCCGATGAATTTATGGCCGAGGCGAGCGCTAAAGCTAAAGACTCCCCTAAAGGCTAGGTTGGGGAGGAAGAAGAAGTGGAAGGAACGAGGAGTCAAGGGTATGCTGAATAGTTTGAACAGGATAAACACCCCGCCCATCTCAGCGAAGGAGATTGGAGCCATTTGGTGTAAAGGAATGTCGAAATATTCAGAGATGGCCAAGAAAAAGGAAGAATCGAAAAACGAATGACAAACTCTACTTGTCCTAAGTGTAGGGATTTCTAGGCAAAAATATTCAAAAATCGTAGTGAAAATAAGAGATCCCACGAGCGATCCATGTAAAAAAAAAAACTCATACAAAGTTAATTTACAAATTCCTATTGTATAGGTATACCTTTGGCGCGTGCCCTTCGCTTATCCCGCTTGTCCGATATATGCCAGATCTCTTGCACGTTCAAGTGTCCATGCCTCTATGCGTATCCACACGAACATGATATCTCAAGCTTCGGAGAAGAATCACCTTTGTGGTGGTAGCAACAAGAGGAGATTCACAAAGCAAGAACTAGAGGAAAATGAGGGATTTTAGCCAAGAGAAGGAAGGAGAGGAAGAATGACAAGTTCATCATCCAAATGATAAGAAAAACTCTTTTATGCTCATCCCATGAATATGAAGAGTTTTTGCCCATTTAGCTTCCCTCAATTAATGCTAATAAAAACCCACTTAGAGCGTATTTTCTCATGTGACTCTTCAACTTTTCTTTATCCAATGAAGAGAAACTTTTCATCTTCCTCTATTATTAATTTATTAAACATTTTAACAAATTAATATCTCATTTAAATGTGGTTGAGTCTAATCTAAATGAGTCAAACTCAAATTGGATCTTAATCTTATAATCCAATTGGATTTTCTTGAGTCTAACTCAATTAATCCAATTCGAATCAAATCTTAGTCAAACTAAGATCAATTAATCTCCGAAGCATCGTGCCCTTAGTGTGTGACCCAATAGGTTCTCGTAACATTGGTAATGTGTCTAAATGTCTTTAGATACATAAGCAATGAGCGGCATCTAGCAATGCATCATTGCTAGCCAAGTGGCGAGAAAACCGAGATTCGACTTAACCTCCGTGACTATGACAATATATGACCTTGTCCTTCCATCCTCGATATCTAGATTGACCAATGAGGCATAGATCATGTCATCCTCGATCAATCTTTATGTTTCTTGATCTCTGAGTAGACTCACTCAAACAAATGAGCTCAATATCTCATATTGACTCATTTGAGCATGACCATGCGTTTAGTAGTCCTACTCGATCAAGGGGCCCATAGATATCACTCCCGTCATATGGGAGGGATAGATCCCATCTACATCACTCACATCCCTCCACATAATTCATTACATACTCTGTGATCGCCTTTATTGTCCACCCTATTACAGGTGATGTTTGATGATACCAAAGTACATAACTCCTTATGTAGGGAACCACAGTGACATCAGGTCTAAGGACTATTCATAGTAATAGTCATATGAGAAAGTTTATGAAACTCATATGGCAATCTATGAAACTTTTCCATGGCGGGTTAATTCAGTACACATTCTCTAATGTATACCCATGTATCAACTTGATATCATATATGCATGACTTGTGAACTCAAGTCATCAATTGACCTACATGCTAGTCTCCATGCATTAATATTGCCCTTGAATATTAATGCTTGACTAGGAATGGTTTAGTATAGTGTTCTCTACATCATCTCACTATCGATTCAACCAATCGATATAATTTAGATAAGAACCTACTACCCAAGGATATTATTATACTTAGTTATTTGGCACAAATATATAGTATAATAACCAAGCATGCCTTTATTAATGATAGAATATGATACAAAAAGTCCCTAGTCAATCATCACATAATTGACCCTAAAGTTCCTACTAACACTATGAAGGAGGTGTAAATCCCTAAGAGGGGTTCTACTGGGGACTGGTCTATCCTATGGACCTTTCCCTTTAACTCCGCCGGAATGCCATATGCTTCACAAGAGGAACTCAGGGTGCTTAGCTTGACCATCGATGAAGTTGCTTCGTACCACTCCAAACGATACATCCCTTCCCATCAGGTCTCTCTTTCCTACCCTGACCTTTCTTTCCCTTTCCTTCGTTGCCCATGATAGTGAAGAAGAGAGGAGGACAGAGGTGGTTGGGAGTTACACGGGAAGAATAAGCTTTAGCAAGATAAAACTCTAGCAGACTGGGATGGGAGGCGGAAATTCTGATAGGTGGCAATACATCAAGTCAGAAGGCTGCATTCGCCTCCCCTTTTTATAGGGAAGGAGCAGCTCTCATGTGAAGGAATAGATGCATGATGTGTGAATGGTGAGAACTAGAAAACATTAGGCATCGCAGTTCATTATAGGCGTTGGTTGGTATGACCTGACTAAGTGTATCAGAGGGAAATCACGTAGAAAGGACCTTGCCACATAGCAGTAGTCTATTCTCTGGAACACTCTCTCACCATTAAGATACCCCATGCACCCTTAATGGGTGATGGACAACTATCATTACAGGGCCTTGGAACTCGTAAAGTCTCTTGGATTAACTCAAACGAACGCCTTGGGCCTAGTGACGAGTGTGTCAATTCCTAGGACCCGACAAGTCGTTATGAAAGAAGGAATGGTAATATGGGCCTCACAGATACTGTGCTTTCCCTCATTGTGCCACCAGCCTTATCAGTTAGCCCCACTTCCTTCGATTAGACATGAAGGAGGGGACTTGTGATAGGGATGAGCAATTAGGGGGACACGTGGCACGGGAAAGTTACGTGGTAAGGCCCACCAAACTAGTGCTCCAAGGTCAGACCGGGAATTGAGCTTCCGAGACTATCTCAGGAGAATGGAAGAAGACCCCGGAGGTCCAACAGGGAATCAAACTCCCGAGACTATCTTGGGAGAATGAAAGAAGGTCCACGAGGTTAGCTTAGGAGATAAGATTTCGAGACTAACTCGGGAGAGTAGAGCCCAAAGATCAGCGTAGGAATAAGAGAGCTAGGCTTCAAGTATCCTCTCCTCCTTCTAGAACAGGAAAGTCATTAGGTAATTATTATTTGCAATGCATGATAATTAAGGCCTTAATAGTCATGATGGTCTTTACCAGAGGAAGACAATTGGCAATTAACCAATGACTAAGAAACATGGAGGAGGAGGTGGGGATACATGGGAGGGAGGCTTCAGGTATATAAGATACCTCGACACCCAGGTAAAAGGGGGTAAACTTTTCAGAATTAGAGTACTTTGATTCCTTACTTTTCTCCCTAAAAGAAGGAGTTCTGACTTGAGCGCCGGAGAAGGCTCCACCGAAAGATCTGTTGGTGCAAGTTGCATCAATGATGTTCTCCTTTATGTGTTTTAATGTTTGACAATGTACTTAAGTCAGTAATATGTTGAATAGACAAAGGGGAGCGAAGGAGAAGTAACCTAAGCCTGAGAAAAGTCCTAGTTAAGCTAGGCATGGAAACCCTAAGACCTAGCGAAGGGCTGCTAGGCTCTGGCGAAGGGCTGCCAGAACGAAAAAGACCTAGCGAAGGCCTGCTAGGCTCTGGCGAAGGGTTGCCAGAAAGAAAAGACCTAGCGAAGGGCTGCTAGGCACCTGACGAAGGGCTGTCAGGAAAATAAGTCCTAGCGAAGGGCTGCTAGGCACCTGACGAAGGGTTGTCAGGGGAACAAGTCCTAGCGAAGGGCTGCTAGGCACCTGACGAAGGGCTGTCAGGGAAACAAGACCTAGCGAAGGGATGCTAGGCACCAAGCGAAGGGATGCTTGGTATCCAAGACCTAGCGAAGGGCGGCTAGGCAAAAGTCCACCCGAAGGACCGGGCGGCAACCATCTCCTAAAAGGAGTAGGTGAAAGGCGCTTTCTCGGGGGTAAGAGTTTGCGTCGGTTTGACCTAGGATTGCGTGCCAATCCGAAGTCTGAACCAAGTTCGTAAGATTAATATTTCATGTATACTTGCTTTGCATATATATATCTTGCAGGTACCAAGAGAAGAAGACAAAGCAAGCCAATGTAGAAGGCTGAAAACCAGCAGCCAGGGCGCCCCCAGCATGGGGGGCGCCCCCAGCCAGTGCAGAAGATGTGCACTTGTGTGTGTGTGCAGAACAGGTGTCCATGAGGGCGCCCGAAGCGTCCGGGGCGCCCCCAGGCAGTACTATACATGCAGCAAACGTGTGTTTGCAGAACAGGTGTCAACCGGGGCGCCCGGAGCGTCCGGGGCGCCCTAATTAGTAGTTGTTTTGCTGTTTCGAAGCCAGAACACAGGATAAGCCCTCAAGGGGGCGCCCGAGTCATCCGGGGTGCCCTGGTCAAAGTTCTTATCACCTGCGGTGAGGTAGGCGCAAGGATAAGAGTTGACCGAGTCTTCCGGGGCGCCCCCGTCGACCAGGGCGCCCCAGGAGGGCTATAAAAGGGGCTTCGACCCCTCTGCTTCCAACACACTTTCCAACTACGATTCTATTCATTCCGACCGACGACAACGCGCTAAAGACGAGGTTCTACGACCGGGAGGCTCCAGGAGGAAGTGCGCGGCACTTCGGAGGTCCAGATCGGCCGAGCTTCACTTTCTGTGTTCGGTTTGCTTTTAAAGTTACTGTACTTATTTTTCAATACTTGTCTTTGTAACTTCTACACTGTAAGACGGGTTTCTCCGCCTCCGGAAATTCCGGAAAGGAGACTATTAGTGGACTCAACGCCGAGTACATATGCCTTGGACGTACTGACCCTGGGGGGTTGGGAACCAAGTAAATAAACCTGCTGTGTCCCCTGTTTTGTTTTCTTTTGTTTTACTTTTATGTTTCCGCTGCACTAACGCTCTGAGTCCAGAAGTCTTACAAAAGTCTTACGAAGTTTTTGACGGTCGATATTCACCCCCCCTCTATCGACGGCACCGGTCCTACAATTGGTATCAGAGCCGAGCCGCTCTTCACCGGACTAACCGCCGACGGAGCAAAGACGCCAGGAGTTGAGGGGGAGCCCAGGGGTGAATCAGGTACAATTTTTTTTAATGTCTAATTTTAAATTGCATATTATTTGTTTCACGTGCAGGGAGAGAGGGCACTACAAAAATCAATGCCCTACTCGTAAGAATCGTTCGTCACCGGCGGCAAAGGAGATACCAGCGCCAGGAGTCCGGAAAAACAAGGATCACGTGCAATGCTTTAAGTGTGAAAAATTCGGACACTACAAAAATAAATGTCCGGCAAAGGTACGAAAAATGTATGTTCCAAAAACTTTACAAATTCCTGCAATGTCGTTTAATAATTTAGATAATTTTCCTGAGAAGTTAGAATTATTGCATAGTCAATTAGATATTTTAAATAATAAGTTACATAATGTGAATATGGCTAAAATGTCAGAAATAAATTATTTAATCATTAATACCAATTCAATAATTGTTAAATTAATTCTGATATTAAATCTAAAATAAACTCTGATAATTCTACAGATAATTATGCAACTAATTCTGGATCTAAATCTGAAATCAATCCCCGAACTCGAAATTGAAAATCCTAAGGATAAATCCGAAATTAATTCTGAAAATCTCAAGATTAATTCAGAAATTAATTCTAAATTCTTAAAGATAATCTAGAGATAAATATTAAAAATATTGAAAATATATTTGAGGATAATTCTAAGGATAATTTTGAATATAAAATTCTCCTAGATAATAACTTAATCATAGATAATATTGAATATTATTATAAACATAACTAGTGGCCCAATTTACTCCACCTACTGTGAGGATATTGAAAAACTTAATCTTGAGGAGGAAATAGAATTTTCTAAGATAAAGGCCATAATCAATAAAAATTATAAAAATTCAAATAAATCAAAATTATTAGAC
>JAGFNQ010002644.1:0-27754 GCA_024364735.1 Boesenbergia rotunda | reverse complement strand
CTCAACTCACTGTTCGCTCCCTGATCGGTCACCAGACCGATCAGGAGCTGTGCAGTGAGTGAAACACATACTCCCTGATCGGTCACCAGACCGATCAGTCATCGCTGGATCGGTCACCAGACCGATCCACGAAGGAGCACCGTGCCAATTCTCCCTGATCGGTCACCAGACCGATCCAGGGGCTCCAACCTAGCCCTCCAAGCTAGGATTTCATCACCTTAGCCCTTCAAGCTAAGGATTTTTCACCTAACCCTCCAAGTTGGGAATTTGCACTAACCCTCCAAGTTAGGACTTTTCACCTAGCCCTCCAAGCTAGGACTTTTCACCCAACTCTTCCTGATTAGGACTTTCCAAACCTAGCCTTCAAGCTAGGACCTGACCCTCCAAGCCAGGACTTTTTCACCTAACTCTCCAAGATGGGACTTTTCACTTAACCCTCCAAGTTAGGACTTTTCACCTAGCCCTCCAGCTAGGACTTTTCACCTAGCCTCCAAGCTAGGACTTTTTACCCACCACTTCCGAATTAGGACTTTTCAACACCTGGCTTCACTCACCAGGACCCGGCTTCACTCATCGGGATTTCCAACACCTGGCTTCACTCACCAGGACCCAGCTTCATTCACCGAGATTTCCAACACCTGGCTTCACTCACCAGGACCCGGCTTCACTCACCAGGATTTCCAACACCTGGCTTCACTCACCAGGACCCGGCTTCACTCACCGGGATTTCCAACACCTGGCTTCACTCACCAGGACCCGGCTTCACTCACGGGATTTCCATCACCTGGCTTCACTCACCAGGACCCGGTTTCACTCACCTGGATTTTAACCTAGCTTCACAAGCTAAGACCTGGCTTCACTCACCAGGGTTTCATGCCCAGTCCCCGACCAGGACTTTAACCCAAATTCGCTCAACCAAACTTAAATCATTGTCAAACACCAAAACAACAATCGGGCTAGACTGCATCAACAGGTTTCACTCTCCTTCATGGAGAGGTTTTGAAGTTGGTTGAGGAACAAATCCCTCTTGTCTATTCTTGAATCCCGGGTTCCTTCGTGTAGTTCAATAAGCTTATTCCACAAATCTTTTGCACTTGTAAATGGACCAACCTTGATGAGTTGGTCTTTGTTCATGCCACATTGTAGGGTCACCACCGCCTTTGCGTCGGCTTCACTTTTCCGAGTTTGTTCAGCCGTCCAACGCCAAGATTCCAGTTCTTTTCCTTCATCATTCTTAGGAGGGGAAAAACCCTCCTTCACAACGAACCAAGTGTTGATATCCATCTTAAGATAGTACTCCATCTTCGATCTCCAATATTGGAAATCAGCTTCATCGAAGAAAGGAGGTCGGGTGGTGGAGAAGCCTTCTCTCAAAGTCATTGTCGTTGACTCTCGGTTGTTAATCCACTTGTACAGAGCCCCAAGCTCTGATATCACTTGTTAGACCTTGGATGGCTAGAGAGGGGGGGTGAATGTAGCCAGACACCGAAACTTAGCACTTATCAATTTTTCTGCACTTAACTAGTTAGTAGCACAGCGGAAGCAAATAACACAGAACAGAGTATTGCAGAAATTACACCCTAAGCTAAGCACAAACAAATGCAAGAACGCTAACAAGAGGATTTACAAGGTTCGGGGATAACTTGCCCCTACTCCTTGGCATGCCCTTAAGGTGGGCGATTCCTTGATCGTCGGCAGATCAAGCCCCGGTGAACACCGGATAAAATGCAACCTCCTTCTCGGTGGAGTAACCTCTCCAGAGCGTTTCAGGATGATGAAGTATAAAGTATAGGAAACACAAGAAGGATCTTACTTAGCACTTAGAACCACAAGAACACAAGCAAACTTCTTTGAGCTCCACCCAGCGCAGATCTCACGCAAGACTCTCCTCTTCGTGTCTTCTCGCTGATGGACTCAAGCTTCTTGTTTCTCTTCTCCCAAGTGCCCAAGTAACGGAAGGTTGCTTCAAGGATCACAGTTGCTTGCTCAAGATGAAAACAGAGTTGTTGCAAACACACAAGATGTCGCAGAGTAGTATTGTTGAGTTGCTCTTCAGTTGTTCAGTTCTTAGAGACTTCTTCGCCACCAAGCGCTTAAGTCCCTCCACTGATCGCAGGTCACCACCTCACTGCAGCCTCCAGCTGCTCACCTGCCAACGCCAGCTACCACTGAGCTCTCCCTGGACTCCCTGAGCTTCCCTCAGCCAAGCTCCAGTCAGCAGCTCCAGTCAGTAGCTCTAGCCGTTGCAACCTGAGATGGCAAATGGACAAACCTGCTCCAAGGAAAGGCTTCCATTGACTCTCCTTGAGTGTTTGAATCCATCCCTGTCACCTGCACACTCAATCAGTGGTTTAGCAAATGAAATCAATCTTATATCAGTAATAGCAGAGAAGATCAAAGTGATATCAATAGCGTATCAGTGAAAGCAGGCGCGATCAGAGTGTCTGACAGCGCGTTTGAATTAAAGTGATCGGTCACCGGACCGATCAAGACTATCCCAGACCGATCAGGCTCTAACCTGATCGGTCCCCAATGAGAAACTTGGGATCGCAAGCTCGTATGATCGGTCACCCTGACCGATCACCAGATCGGTCACCAAACCAATCCGAAAATCAGCTTGCCACAATCCCGCCCGGAATCCACTGGCTGATTGGTCACCAGACCGATCAGGCTCCAGCCTGATCGGTCAGGTTGAGAAACATCGTGACAGTTGATCGTTCAGATTGATCAGTCACGGTTTTTTTCCTGATCGGTCACCAGACCGATCAGGAGCCGATCATTATGTTTGCCAAAGTTACTGGAAGCTCCCTGATCGGTCACCAGACCGATCAGACATCGCTGGATCGGTCACCAGACCGATCCAAGAGGGAACTTCGTGCCAACTTCCCTGATCGGTAACCAGACCGATCCGGGCAAGGCCAAACCCACTCTTAGTCGAGAGAACCAGCCTCCGGCCCATCTCCGACTCGTTCTTGATCCCTCGGACCAGGACTCCATGCCCAGCTTCACTCACTGGGACATCAGATCCTTAGTACTCATTCTAGATACATTAGAGGACTTTGAAGTGGGGCAATGCTGTTGGTGCTGGAAGCACCAAAGTCAAACCTGTGTTTTGATAATGACAAAGGGTTCAGAAGTTAAGGTTTTATTGTGATCTAACAACGTTACTCGAGTGTGCAGGAAAAGCCCTAGGTCAACTAGGCACGAAGTCCTGACATAAGGTTGGGCAATAAGTCCTGGTCGTGGACTGGGCATCGAAGACCTGGTGAGTGAAGCTGGGCAATAAGTCCTGGTCGTGGACTGGGCACCGAAGACCTGGTAAGTGAAGCTGGGCAATAAGTCTTGGTCGTGGACTGGGCACGAAGACCAGATCCAGAGGATTGGGCAAAAGTCCAACCGGAGGAGCCAGTTGGCAAACAGGTAAACTCTCCTGAGAGGAGTAGGTGAGGACGCGTTCCCCATAGGAGGGAACCTTAGGCGTCGGTTCAACCTAGGGTTCCATTTCAGAAGCCCAAAGTCAGAACCAAGACAGCTCAGGCTGTTAAACTATGCTTAACTTATATCATTTATATGTTATTTGTGTTTTGGAACTAACCTTGGCTGCAGGAACAAAGGGATGGAAGTTTCTGCTCCCAGGCGCCTGAATGAGGTCAGGTGCCTGTTTGATCAGGCGCTTGTGTTGATACAAGCGCCCCAGACAAGGGTGTTTCCAGGCACAATCGAAGCAAGCCTCCAGAACAGCATATGAGGCGCCTGTGTTCATACAGGCGTCCCAGTCAGCTCAGGCGCCCCAGTTGAAGGGATAAGCGCTGACCAAGTCTGCGGATTGAGTTTCATGCAGAATAGGCCACGTGTCAGGCGCCCCCTTCAACACAAGCGCCCCAGCGACTAGTATATAAAGGGATTCACCCCCTAGGCTTCAAACACAACTTCTTTCTACGAATTCTTTCAAGCGCTCTGCTCCAAACGCTCCGTGCACAAGACTCAAGCGCCAACGACGACCCGCGGCTTCGACATTCAATTTTCTCCGGTCGTCGGTATAACTTTTTTTTTATTAAGTGTTGTATTTTAATTCTATATTCGAACTTTAAATTGTAATAATTTTACGCAATATAGAATTGCCCATCATAAATGGTCAAGGACCGTGGGCCTTGGAGTAAGAGCCGACTGCGACTCCGAACCAAGTAAAAATAAACGTGTTAGCATTTCAAATCTGGTGCAACCACCAGTTGAGCATTTTTTCAGAATTTTTTTAAATTAAAAAAAATTCTTTCTTTTCGCTCATATTTTTCTCGTTAATCAAGGTTGGTGCAACACCACTCGATTTTTTCTTAGTACTATTTTTTTCCGCACTACTAATCCAAGACTTAGTCTTGGGACGAGTTTTTTTTTTGTAATTTTTTTTTCAGTTTAATTAAATGGTCATGCAAGAGGGATACAACACCGCTAGACCACCTCTCTTCAGCGGAGAAGATTTCTCCTACTGGAAGAGTAGGATGGAGGTCCACTTAAAACTCAGGTGGACATGTGGATCATCATCCAGTCTGGACTGGAGATACCTAAAAATGCACAGGGTGTGGTGCAACACTACACTGAGTGGGGCGGTCCACTAAAGAAGAAGATCGAGGCCGACGCTAAAGCTACACAAACACTACAATGTGGCCTGATGAAAGAGGAGTTGAACCATATTGGACCCTTCAACAGTGCGAAGGAACTCTGGAACAAGCTGATTGAGCTACACGAAGGTACGTCTGATACACGGATCAGCAAAAGGGATCTGTTACTCAACAGACTCTACACGATAAAGATGCACGACGACGAAACTGCAGCACAGCTCCATGCAAGGATCCAGGAGCTGATGAACGGGTTGCACACCATAGGTCACAAGGTCGAAAATTGTGACCTAATAAGGTATACCTTAAACTCATTCCCGAGAAACACACTGTGGGCATCTATGGTGGATGCCTACAAGGTTTCCAGGAATCTTTCTGAAATAAAATTAGATGAATTGTTTTCTGAGTTAGAATTACATGAATAAACTAATACTGCATTGGTTGAGAAGAGTATTGCGTTTGTTGCAGGTAAAACTCAAGGAAGAACTCAGAAGAAGAAGCCTCAACCAGTACCCTAGTCCGACTCAGACTCGGAATCAAACGATGAGGAAGGGGATCATCCAAAACTGGTCTGGCTAGCTCGCGACTACTACAAGGAGCTCAAAAACCAATCGAACAAGAAGAAGTCAAGCTGGAAGAAGGAAGATCCATCTGAACCCTCGACGAGCCAGAAGACCAAAGGTAACATAACCTGCTACGAATGCAACAAGAAGGGACATTTCCAATCAGAATGCCCCAACCTAAAGGAGAACAAGAAGGCTCTTCAAGCCACCAGGGACGAGTCATCCTGCGAAGAAGAAGAAGAAGCTCCACACTCGAATCTCCTCGCTTTGACCGCCTCGGAAAACATCGACTCCGGAACGGAATCAGAACCAGACGAGGACGTCAGCACCAAAAAACTCTCAATCTCGGAGGACGGACAAATCACTGTAAGATGTTATCCAGAATCTGAACTATATGATTTAATTTCTTACTTGTCACGAAAATTGTCAAAAGCCAACATCCGAGTTGAAACCCTCCGACAGGAAGTCAAACTCCTGAAGGAGGAAGTCAACTCGAGTTCCTTGACCGAACCAGTTCAAGAAGGAAACTTAACTCAAGTTCAAAAGCTTGAGGAAGACAAATCCTTCTTGAAAACTCAAGTCAAGGAACTCAGAGTTGCCTTAGAACGATTCACTTTGGGTTCCAAGAATCTTGATATGATTCTTGGAAAACAAAAGTCTATTCTAAATCGATCCGGACTAGGCTATCGAACCAAATCGCGACAATGGTCTTACTATTCCGTATTGAACCAACCTAGAACCCGAGCCCAAGCATGGGTCCCAAACCTATGTTTGAATAAACAAGCTGGACCAAACTAGTATTGGATCCCCAAGGACAAGATTCATATCTTGCCTAACCCTTATCGAGGCTTCAGTCCAGGGGGAGCTAATATAAAAACCATCTTTATAATTAGATGATTTTTTTAAATTTACTCGCTTGTTGCTTGTTTATTTTTGCAATTTCCTTATTATTCTTAGATTTAGGGATGGTTAGTTTAAGGAAAAAAGATTTACTTAAAATTTGAACGACATAGTATTAGGTGGAGGTGAGATGATAGTACGTTAGGGAAGCCTTTCTAATAAGATCAAGTAAGGTAAGGCGTACTCTACTTGGTCTGTTTAGTCTGGTGGAACTAGCCGAAGCTACCGATCCAAAACCTAAGCTAGTTAGATCAAAATTTTTTAAGAAGTAATTTGAAAATGAATTTTCGATAAAAGACTTTGTCAAGGAAAGAGTTACTGCTCCAATAAGGCTACGACCAAAGAAGGCCTCTGTGCCTCACCAAGTCCTGGAAGCCAATTATTGAATCTCAAATTCAATTTACTATTTGGTAAATTTGAATCTAACACAAATTTTAATTAAATCCTAGATTCAGCATCTTTTCAAAATGAATAATCTTAACTCTACAATTTTTTCAAAATTAATTCAATATTTTCAAAATTAATTGTCTTTCAAAAATTAAACATTTTTTATTGAAAACCTATCTCACAAAAACCCATAAGGTCAACATGTTTGATAACATTAGATATGGGGTCTCTAGGTAGTGAATTTCAATTTAATCTATCCCTATCTCTACATAATTGGATCCAAATCAAATATACTTTATGTGTAAGAACATAAAGATTTATACCAGTGGATGTTGGATAATGGATGATCCAGACACATGACTGGGGATAAATTGAAGTTCACCAAAATCAAGTTCAAAAACCTAAGCTCAGTAGCATTTGACAACAATGCTACACTTCAAGTAATTGGGTCAAGTAACATTGAACGTAACTCAGATTTCATCATTAAGAAGGTATTATTGGTTGAAAATTTCAAATTCAATTTGCTTAGCATTAACCAACTCTGTGATACTAGTTATGTTGATACCTTCACCAACTCTTGTTGATGCAGTCTGACTCTGATTGTTGTTTTGGTGTTGACACCGATTTTAGTTTAGGTTGATGAAATGATTATGATTGGGATTAAGTCCTGGTCGTGGACTAGGCATACCTAGTGGAACTAGGTTTGATGAAATCCTAACCTGGAGGGTTGGGTGTGGAGAAATCCTAGCTTGGAGGGCTAGGTATGGAAAGGTCCTAACCTGGAGGGTTAGGTGTGAAAAGTCCTAGCTTGGAGGGCTAGGTGTGAAAAGTCCTAACCTGGAGGGTGAGGTGTGGAAAAATCCTAGCTTGGAGGGCTAGGTGTGGAAAAGTCCTAACCTGGAGGGTTAGGTGTGGAAAATCCTAGCTTGGAGGGCTAGGTGTTGAAAAGTCCTAACCTGGAGGGTTAGGTGTGAAAAAGTCCTGGCTTGGAGGGCCAGGTCCTAGCTCGAAGGACTAGGTTGATGAAATCCCGGCGGAGGGGCAGGTCCTAGCTCGGAGGGTTAGGTTGATGAAATCCCGGCTTGGAGGGCCAGGTCGTAGCTTGGAGGGCTAGGTTGATGAAATCCCGGCTTGGAGGGCCAGGTCCTAGCTTGGAGGGCTAGGTTGGATGAAATCCTAGCATGGAGGGCTAGGTTGGAGTCCCTGGATCGGTCTGGTGACCGATCAGGGAATTTGACACGGTGCTCCTTCGTGGATCGGTCTGGTGCCCGATCCAGCGATGACTGATCGGTCTGGTGACCGATCAGGGAACACACAGTGAGGTTGGGAACCTACTGCTCGGCTCCTGATCGGTCTGGTGACCGATCAGGGAGTATGCAGTTCACTCACTGCTCGGCTCCTGATCGGTCTGGTGACCGATCAGGGAGCCCACAGTGAGTTGAGTTCCCCTGCTGCTCTGCTCCTGATCGGTCCGATGACCGATCAGGGAGCATCCAGTAGGTTTTGGGAACCTTACTGATCTGCTCCTGATCGGTCTGGTGACCGATCTGGAACACTGTTCAGACCGTTCTGGAGAACGATCAAGTGTCGCGGACTCCGTCTTATAACCGATCAGGCCGGAGCCTGATCGGTCAGGAAGCTTCCTGATCGGTCTGGTGACAGATCAGGTCACAGCTTGATCGGTCTGGTGACAGATCAGGTCACAGCCTGATCGGTCTGGTGACCGATCAGGCTCGTGTGGCCGCGAAAGATGGGAGTCCCAGCAAAGCGGTGGATCGGTCCTGTGACCGATCCACGACCCCTAGATCGGTCCGGTGACCGATCACTTTAATTCAAACGCGCTGTTAGACGCTCTGATCGCATCTGATCACGCCTGCTTTCACTGATACGCTACTGATGTCACTTTGATCTTCTCTGCTATTACTGATATAAGTTTGATTTCATTTTCTAAACCTCTGATTGAGTGTGCAGGTGACAGGGATGACTTCAAACATTGAAGGATGGTCAACTGAGTTCTTTCCATGTATCAGTTTTGGCTGTTTCTACGTCTCAGGTTGCAACGGCTGCTGGAGCTGCTGACTGGGGCTCGGCTGAGGGAAGCTCAGCGGTCCAGGAGAGGTCAGAGTTGCTGGGCAGTGGCAGTGAAGCAGTTGGTAAGCTGCAGTGGAGCGTCTGGTGGCTGGCGATGTGAGCTACAGAGGCCAGATGCTTAAAAGACCTGAGAAGTGGAGAAGAGGAGTAGGAGTTGGTTAGAGCTTGTGAAATTTCTTACTGCTACTACAACTCTTGTGCTCTTGTGACATCGTCGATTAATCTCTGAAGCAACATCTGTTACTTGAGCATTTGGAAGAAGAACCAGGAAGCTTGGCGAGTCCATCAGCGAGAAGACACGAAGAAGGGAGTTCTTGCATGAGATCTGCGCTGGGTGGAGCTCGGTGAGAAGTTTGCTTGGATTCTTGCTATCCTAAGTTCTCTGTAAGATCCTTCTTGTGTTTCATTGTGCTTAAAACTTTATCTCTGTTGAAACACTGTGGAGAGGTTACTCCATCGAGAAGGAGGTTGCTTACTATCCGGATTTTCCGGGGCTTGATCTGCCGACGATCAAGGGAACGCCCACCTTACGGGCACGCCAAGGAGTAGGGGCAAGTTATCTTCGAACCTTGTAAATCCTCTTTGTTAGCGTTTGGTTGTTGTTCTTAGCTTAGGTTTTAAATTCTGCATACTCTATTTTTATTGCTTCCGCTGTGCTACTAAACGTTTAAGTGCAGAAAACTTAAAAATGCTAAGTTTTGGTGTCTGGCTACATTCACCCCCCCTCTCTAGCCATCCAAGTTCCAACAAGTGGTATCAGAGCTTGGGGCTCTGTACAAATGGATTAACAACCAAGAGTCAACAACAATGGCGTTGAGAGAAGGTTTTAGCACTACCCGACCACCCTTCTTCAATGGAGCAGATTTTCAATATTGGAGATCGAAGATGGAGTACTATCTAAAGATGGATATCAACACTTGGTTCGCTGTGAAGGAGGGTTTTACCGCTCCAAAGGATGATGAAGGCAAAGAATTAGAATCGTGGCGTTGGTCGGCTGAACAAACCCGGAAGAGTGAAGCCGACGCGAAGGCGGTGGTGTAACGACCTGGAAAATTCTCTTAATATTTTCTTAAAATATTGAGCATGTATAAATAATTTTCCGAGGGACCTAGAAATAATTTTGGCCTAGAAATCCATATTTTCTCAATTAAATTGAGAAAACTAAGTACTAATGGGTCTTATATGGGCTTTTTAGTACCATGATTATTGGTGAATTTTAGGTGAAAATTTATAGAAATATGAAGGGATTTTAATAAGAAATATTAACATAATTATGGGAGAATTTTTTTAGGATTTTCGAAAATGACTAGGAAAATAAAATAAAATAAGTGGAAAAAAATTATACATTTACCAAGGATTGAACCTTGGACCTCTTGTACAACCATGTAGGCTCTAACCAACTCATCTAGCAAGGGAATGGTATGAGGAAATGAAGTGGATATTGGTTAAGACTTAGAAGAAGATGAAGGGTCATGGAGAGACTCTTCATTTACCTCCTTAATGGGTGATAAATAGGGGGGTTTGGGAGTTACTTCTTTCTTCCATTACTTGCATTTTCTTCCTCCCTCCTCCCTCATCCTAGCCGAACACCACAAGGGTGGTTCTCCCTTGGAAAAGCTCCACAAGAAGGTCCTATCACCAAGATCTAAGGATTTTCCAAGGATACAAAGGCAAGGGGGTTCAAGGGTCCAAAGAAATTGCAATTTTCTTCTCTTTCAAGGTTCGAAAAATCAAGAAACCCAAGGTAAGACTCCCTCACCTGTGGTATAATGGCTTTTCTTGAAGATTAACATGATATGAAAGTTGTATATGATGTTTTTGTTGGAAAAACCAAAGGAAACCCATGAATCTAACCTTATAGGTTTCGGCCCATGGGATTCTTGGTCTAAAATGATGATAAAAATCCAAATCATGTTGTTTAATGTACTCTCATGATGTCTAGAGATTTAATACAATTTTTGAGAATTTTTGGGGTACCCTAGAGACCCTATAAGTTTCGGCCAACCTCAAGGACCCAAAGGTTAGGGTTGAGTCCTAAACTTCAAGTATATATTTTTATGTGTTGTCATGATATAAGGGTGATGGAGGGTGATTATGTGAATTTTCACATGGCCTAGAGACTCTATAAGTTTCGGCCAAGAAGGGTTAATAGGGTAAAAGTTATGATTTATTTCAAGTAAGGGCTCCCATGGCTCTATAGTAAGATGTGATTAGTGTTTAATGATTGATTGGGGATTTTAATGGAATTTTTCCATACCCCCATGGCCTTATAAGTTTCGGCCAGCCCTAGGAAAGTGGCCTAAAGGTTAGGGTTAACCCTAATCATGAGCCCCAAGGACTTCCTATGGTCTTATAAATAATGTATGGTTGTTCCTTTACCTTATGCTATGTTACATGTTTATGGAATTGATGGAACTCCACCTTAAAAGTTTCGGCCAAGCCTTGGATCTAGGGTTTGGGAGTGAGTTAGGGTTCAAAGAATGATGGTTCATGTTTACCATAAAGTATTTATATGTATAGGATCAAGCATGTGGTAGGAATCATGTTAACCATGACCCTAAGGTTTAAGCACCATGCTTTATGTTTCATGTTCAGGTTATGACTGGATGCCATGCTTAATAGGGTTACCGTGAATGTTTATGTTTTAGGCCATGTATTTGAATGGTAGGTAGAATGTTATGGAAATCCTACCTATATATGCTTATGTGATGTAGAGAACCATGCTAAGTTATATGCTCATGTTATGTTAAGAACCATGTTAAGTTATTGTGTATGTTCATGATATGAATGATGCCATGATAAGTATGATAGGTTTATGTTCATAATATGAATGATGCCATGATAAGTATGATAGGGTTAGGTTCACTATAAGAATGATGCTATGATCGGTATGTTATGTTAGGCTCATGATAAGAACGATACCATGATAAGTATGTTATGTTTATGTTCATGATAAGAATGATGCATGCCATGTTGTATGAATAAAGATGCATGTCATGCTATGAAAGAAGATGCATACCATGTTTATGAATGAAGATAATGCTCATGCCTTACAGGCATCATGATGTTATGCAATAAGAATGAACAATGAAAGGACAAGCATGTGTTAAGTCATGCTTTATGTAACATGGTTATGCTATGAATGTCTTATGAATGATGAACCATGAAAAGTATTTTACTTTATGTATGGGCTTGTACCGGACCGAAGTATGGGTCCAAGGGATGGGCACCTTAAGAACGCCCCGGTTTTGGACTACCGAAGCTGTCCACGGTTCTGGCACTACCGGAGCTGTGCAACAGGGATGGGCACCTTAAGAATGCCTCGGTTCGAGGACTACCGACTATGCTGTCCTTACCCTAGTAGGTCTGGGCTCGCGACCTCGGACTTGCTAGGGATGCGCGCTATGATGTATGTATGTGGTACAAGCCGGGGGCCCCAAATGATGTTATGATGATTATGTTTAAGCATTTAAAAGTATGTTTTTAAAAGTTAAGCATCCTTATGTATATGCATTCCACTCATGCATCCATTCATGTTATGCATTATGATATGTGATAAGATTTTATGCTTACGCTTCATGTTAAGAAGTATGCATGAGAATGAATGAACTATGCCATGATTATGTTAAGAAGATGTTCATATGATATGATAGGTATTATGCCATGCTTAGAATGTTCACTATGTTTATGTTTGTGCCATGTATCATGCCATGTTTAGAATGTTTATTATGTTTATGTTTATGCCATGTATCATGTCATGTTTAGAATGTTTACTATGTTTATGTTTATGCCATGTATCATGCCATGCTTAGAATGTTTACTATGTTTATGTTTATGCCATGTATCATGCAATGTTTAGAATGTTTACTATGTTTATGTTAATGTCATGCTATGTATACGATAAGTGATGTAAGATGTTATGTTCTAAGTAGAGCACCAAGTATGTTAATGTTTCATGTGCTCATTATGAGATGATGAATGATGAATGGTTTTTGTGAGTAGGAAAGAGTCTTACTAAGCCTGTGTGCTTATAGTCTTATTTCCTTATACCGCAGATCATTCAAGGGGACAATAATGGAAGCAGCAGGAGGGCAAGAACGCATGTGTGTAGTAGTGACTTGGCCCAGGAAACTATATGTTTACTGTTTATGCTAGAACTTCACCTTGGTTACTTATATGTTTGAATAATGATTTCTGGAACCTTATGATATGATGTTAGGTATGACATGATATGATTCTTAAGTTCAAAGTTAATATGCTAAGGTATGCTAGGGTTCCCATGTCATTAAGTTAAGAATGGTAATAGGGCATGTATAAGTTAAAGTTATTCCGCTGCCTTATGATGTCTACATGCCCTAAGCATGTTAACGTAACGCCGCTGATGGAAAAAAAAAGCGGGCGTTACAGGTGGTGACCCTACAATATGACATGAACAAAGACCAACTAATCAAGGTTGGTCCATTTACAAGTGCAAAAGATTTGTGGAACAAGCTCATCGAACTCCACGAGGGTACCTGAGACTCAAGAATCGTCAAGAGAGATTTGTTCCTCAACCAACTCCAAAACCTCTCCATGAAGGAGAATGAAACCGTAAGTGAGCTACATGGTAAGTTCAAGGAAGTCCTCAATGGTCTCCATTCTATTGATGAAAAGGTCGAGAATCGCGACCTTGTAAGGTATGTGTTAAAAGCATTTCCAAGGAATGCTTTGTGGTCATCCATGGTGGATGCCTACAAAGTTTCCAAGGACTTATCAATTGTAAAGTTAGATGATTTATTTTGTGAGATGGAACTTCATGAAATGGCTAACAAAGGCCCCAAGGAGAAGGGGATAGCCTTAGTTGCAGGAGAAAAGAACAAGAAGAAGAAGGAGAAGGAAGTCTCTTCATCCTCATCTTCATCCGAATCCGAGTCCAAATTCGAGGAGGATGGCAGCGGCTCTTCTTTCTCCGAGATGGCCAATTTCGTTAGAAGGATGATGAGAAAGAGTCGTCGCTTTAAGGGTAAAGGTAACCCAAGTGAAGTTAAGCTTGATAAGAATAATATTACTTGCTATGAATGTAGTAAGAAAGGGCACTTCAAGAAGGACTGCCCAAAGCTAAAGAAGAAGGAGGATAGATTCAAAAAGAAGAAGAAGGCCCTGAAGGCCACTTGGGATGAATCCTCCTCAAGTTCATCCGAAGAAGAGAATGATGAGAAGAGTACACGACATGTGACACTCATGGCATTGGAAGATCAAGAGAGTAGTGATGAATCGAGTGACTCATCAAATGCGGCTTCATCATCTTCGGATGATGAAGAGGTAATCACTCCCGAACTTGATAAATGCTATAGAACAATTGCTTGTTTAACCGATTTTTTGAAGAAGTCAAAACAAAAAATTAAGTCTTTGAAAATTGAAGTTGAACAATTAAAATCCTCTAGGGATGAGGATGTAGATGATTTGCATGTTGAGATGCTAGAGGATGAAAATAAATCATTGAAGAGTGAAGTTGAGAAACTCAAGAGTGTTCTTGAGAAGTTCTCAACAAGCTCAAAAACCTTAGACATGATTTTGAATGCCCAGAGGGCAGTCTACAATAGGGCCGGTATTGGTTACCGACCCAAAGAACCATCATTTGTGTCCTTAATGTCTAGGACTGATGTTAGACAATCTAAGATACCTAGAGTCCAAAGGAAAGTAGTCAAGGCATGAGTGCCTAAGTCTTGCTTAGTAGGTGCTTTAGGTCCCAAGGTTTGGGTACTTAAAACTTCTATTTTTTGAATTGTGTAGGTTATGATTGAGGGGGAGCATCTATCAACTTGGTTCATTGATAGTGGGTGCTCCAAACACATGACCGGTGATAGATCCCTATTTACTACCCTTCAAAGAAAAAGTAGAGGTAATGTTTCCTTTGGTAACAATGATAGTCTTAAGGTCATAGGAATAGGAGACATTCAAATATCCGAATGTCTTAGGATTAAGAATGTCCTTCTAGTAAAGGGGATGACATTTAATCTCCTAAGTGTCAGTCAATTGTGTGATGCGGGTTACACAATTGATTTCCAATCAAGTCAATGTCTAGTTAGACAACATGACAATTTTGACACGGTACTAGTAGGAACAAGAGTAGATAACATTTATCAAGTTTCCTTTAAAAGTGCTACTAATGCTTTTGCTAAGTGTCTCATGTCAAGAGAAGCTGAGTCCACCCTTTGGCACCGGAGGCTAGCACACGTGAACATGAAGAATATCCGAAAATTGGCCAACAAGGGATTAGTTTGTGGCTTACCAAGCATCAAGTATGAAAATGACAAACTTTGTGATGCATGTCTAATGGGTAAGCAAACAAAATCTGCACATAAAGGTAAAAGCACTGTAAGTACTTCTACCGCATTAGATTTACTTCATATGGACTTGTTTGATTGTAGCACTATCATATCCTTGAATGGTAGTAGATATTGTTTTGTTATCATTGATGATTTTACTAGATATACATGGACATATTTTCTAAAATATAAGGATCAAACCTTAGATGTTTTTATTTCATTTTGTAGAAGAATTGAAAATGAAAAATCATCAACCATTAAGACAATTAGAAGTGATCATGGAGGTGAATTTCAAAACCAACGATTTTTAGAGTTTTGTTAGGATAGAGGGTATAGACACGAGGTCTCTACTCCTAGAACACCACAACAAAATAGTGTTATAGAGAGGAAGAACCGGGTCTTACAAGAGGCTGCGTGAAGCATGCTTAATGAGTACTCACTACCGAGTTACTTGTGGGCCGAAGCTGTAAACACAGCTTGCTACGTGCAAAACCGAGTCCTCATCCATAGGTTCTTAGGAAAGACTCCCCATGAACTTTGGTTTGGAAAACCACCTACAGTTAAACATCTTAGTGTTGGGACCGGGTGCATGTTGACATGGATACGGGTTCGTAATTTTAAAATTTAATTACGTGCAGTGGAAGGTTTAGCATAAATAATTTCTCAAATTATTTTAACCACGTATCTAACATGCAATCTTATGTTGTGGAGACATGATCATACATTTAAAATTTTACAGAAAGTAAACTAATTTACTTAATACCTCGCGTAACTCGTAGAAAGGGACGACATCCAACCGTAGCGTCCCTTGGAAACTCCGCCTCTATTCGCGTCCACGCCGGGTTTTCTTCGGGATGACTTCGCAAAGCCACGAGTTTCGTGCCGACAAGAACTACTAGATTCTCCAAAGGCACGACAAGAATACCAAGAGAGAGATGAAAAACTAACCACCAAACGAAGAATGGAATCAAGATTCCGGGAGGAAGGAAGGAGTCGCGCCTGCTTCTTCTTCTTCTTTGGCTTCTTCTTGGTGGTGGAAGCTCACGGCAAAGGGGGAGGGCTCTAGGGCCGGCGGCACTAGAAGAGGGAGAGGGAGAGAAGGAGAGGGAGAGAGGCTAGGCAAGAATCCTTGATCTCTTGGATTAATGTCCAAGCCTTGCCTTGGTACCTTTATATAGTAGCCTCTTAATCGCCAAGTCTCCTCTTAACGGAATAAATTTTTCATAAGAAATTTATCTTATAAATTTTTCTATGAATTATTCCGTTATGCCAAGTTTTTATTATAACTTAATTTATAATAAAATCAACCATATCTCCCATTTTATTATGGAAAGAAATTTCTTTATATAAATTTCTTTATCATGGTAAATACGTCCATTATTGATTTTATAAAATAAAATAAACCATTCCAAGGTTTATTTTAATTTCCATGATAAATAAATCTCTTTATATAAATTTCATTATATAAATTTCTTTATACAAATTTCATTATACAAATTTCTTTATCCATAATTTTATAAGACAAACCACGCGCGGTTTATTTTATAATTTTGAACCAAACAATTTGGTTCTTCCCTCTTATTGTGGCCGGCCAAACAAAGAGGGCGGGGACCCTCTTTGGCCGGCCAAACCAAGCCATGACCTCACGAATTAAACTCATTTAATTCATCCAATAAGTCTTCAAAAGACTTAGCCATTTTATGCTTCCGATGCGTCTCTGAAAAATTCAGATTCGACTTATCTCTCTTGATCGGAAAATCCAATTTTCAACTCGTTTTAAATCCCTCGGATCACTCGTAGTGTGTGTGACTAAATAGACTTTCGATTTATGTTGGCCGTCTATAATTAACCAATTATAGAACGATCATGAGTGGCACCTAGTAGTACATCATGATCCCCAATTAATCGAAAGATCAACGGTTGACCTCAGAAATAATTCTGAAACCCTTCAGCAGCTATAATGAGTCGTGCCCCATTCCCTTCACCATCTTATACCCACTTGGTTCAGGGCACGGTCTATGTGTGTCAGTCCCCACTAGGCTGACTACGTCACACCTAGCCCAAGCAATGTCTTTCTCGTCCAATGGATTCTAATTACTCTCATGTTTCTTAGAAATTCATACTCTGAACATGTCATGCTCTGGCCAGAGGCTTCGAGTAACAATCCGACGATAGGCCTTGGGTATACATCCCCTCGCAAGGAGTGGTGAATCCTTTGTAGGCTGTTCAAACATCTTCGGGCACTTCGGCTTATACCCAACCATCCTGGGTCCACACCTCCTTGGAGATGCTTGCTTAAGATGTCAAAGTATAAGTCTTCATGACCAAGATGACTTGAACACCGCAAGTCAAAGGAACATCGCACTTAAGCTGCAGTAAGAACTTTCATTGACATATCTATATGTAGATTACCATATGAAGTTTTACAGCTAGTCACTCCAATGAACTAGTTCCCTTAACTAGCATTCATGTTTATCTCCGGACATCCCAATGTCACCAACCAGTGAGAATCAGCTGATTAGAGAATAACCCATGCTAGTCTCAACAGAATTGATAGTGTCCGTATCTGTCAATTCATCGACTAGGGACAATTTCAATACTTCACAATTGCACATGTAGAGATAATCACTAGTTGTGAATTCATCACAAATTCTCTCATGCTGTGAATTGTATTGCGGACATTCAGTAAATGAGTTTAAGATCTCAATCAAATACATGAACATGTATACTCAAATAGTGAATATTCATTTATTAAAGTAAATGATTACAATCATAAGGCGATTGCCTTAGGACACTTCTCTCATATTACTAACACTTAGGGTGTTTGGTTGTAAGGTGTTTATCCTAAACACCAAGGCTTACCTTGAAAAGTTCACGGCAAAGGCTTATGAAGGGATACTGGTCGGGTACTCTCTTGTTAGCAAAGCCTACCGAGTCTACAACAAGAAGTCTAGATTGGTTGAAGAATCTTCTGATGTTGTCTTTGAAGAAATTCCAAGATCAAATGATCAACCAGAAGATGTCGAAGGAGTTCAATTCGAACTTAGGAAACTAAGTTTGAATGGAAGTCCAAGTGTTGTTGATGGTGATGAATCCAATGAAGGTGAGCCTAGACAACCCATAGATTAGCCGGATCCTGAGGCTAAGCTAGTGTCTAGTGAAACCATTCAAGAAGCACCACCAATAACAAGGCAAACTAGGTTAGCCTCTAGTCATCCCTAAGACCAAATTGTTGGAGACATCCATCATGGGGTTAGGACTAGATCATTCTTTAAAAATGAGGCTAATGAAGTTGCCTTAATTTCCGAAATTGAACCTAGAAAAATTGATGAAGCATTAAATGGTCCCGATTGGATCATTGCGATGCAAGATGAACTAGGTAAATTTGAAAGAAGTCAAGTTTGGGATTTAGTCCCTAGACCTAAGAAGACCTCCATCATTGGAACCAAATGGGTCTTCAAAAACAAAGTGAACCATAAGGGAGAAATCATAAGAAACAAGGCACGCTTAGTAGCCAAGGGTTACAGTCAAGTTGAAGGCCTTGATTATGATGAGACCTATGCTCCCGTGGCCCGATTAGAGTCCATCCGATTGATGATTTCATTTACAGCACATCGGGGTTTCAAGCTATATCAAATGGACATCAAATCGTCCTTTCTAAATGGTTTAATAAGAGAAGAGGTCTATATCGAACAACCTCCGGGGTTTGAGAGTACCGAATTCCCAAACCACGTATTTAAGCTCAAGAAGGTGCTTTATGGCCTTAAACAAGCACCCCGAGCTTGGTATGAGCGGTTGTCGACGTTCCTAATTGAAAAAGGTTTTGTTAGAGGCCAAATAGACCCTACACTGTTTCTACATAGAGATGGTGACAATATATTTGTAGCCCAAGTATATGTCGATGACATAATTTGTGGCTCAAACAACAAGGGCTATTTAAATGAGTTTATTGGACACATGGAGAGTGAATTTGAAATGAGTCTAGTGGGAGAGTTGACTTTCTTCCTTGGACTTGAAATCAAACAAACCCGAGATGGGATCCATGTGCACCAATCAAAGTATACTCTAGAGATGCTTCAAGAATTCAACATGAGTGATTCAAAAGAGGTATCCACTCCCATGGCTACAAACACAAGATTAGACAATGATGAGAGTGGTAAACCTGTTGATTTGACTCAATATCGGAGAATGATAGATAGTCTGCTATACCTCACAGTTAGTCGACCTGACATACTTTTTGCTGTGAGTATGTGCGCTAGGTGGGATCCATGTGCACCAATCAAAGTATACTCTAGAGATGCTTCGAAAATTCAACATGAGTGATTCAAAAGAGGTATCCACTCCCATGGCTACAAACACAAGATTAGACAATGATGAGAGTGGTAAACCTGTTGATTTGACTCAATATCGGAGCATGATAGGTAGTCTGCTATACCTCACAGCTAGTCGACCTGACATACTTTTTGCTGTGGGTATGTGCGTTAGGTATCAAGTTTGTGCCAAGGAATCTCACTTAATTGTTGTTAAGAGAATTTTGAGATACCTTAAGGGCACAATTGGAGTTGGTCATTGGTACCCCTGTACCGAGTCTTTTGATCTAATTGACTATACCGATTCCGACTATGCTGGGTGCATGTTGGATCGAAAAAGCACGAGTGGGGGTTGCCAATTTCTAGGATCATCTTTAGTTAGTTGGTCAAGTCGGAAGCAACATTGTGTTGCTCTCTCCACGACCGAGGCAGAATATATCGCCATGGGAGAGAGTATATCGCAATTGTTGTGGATGATTCATACTCTAGAGGACTATGGATTAAGCTACAAGGGTGTGCAAGTGTTGTGTGACAACATTAACACAATTAACCTAACCAAGAATTCGGTTCATCACTCTAGAACTAAACATATTGAAGTGCGTCACCACTTCATTAGGGATCATGTTGCTAGAGGAGATGTTGTACTCTCATATGTAGAGTCCAAATCAAATCTAGTGGACATTTTCACTAAACCACTCCCCGAAAATGAGTTTAGCTTCTTAAGAAGGGAGTTGGGAATGTGTCGCACTTCATAGACATCAAAATGCATTCAAAACCCTTCATGATCAATTCGAATTGGTGGGACATAATTGGGTAACTTGGGGACATCTTGTTAGTATTGTGAGAGAAGTGTCCTAAGGCAATCGCCTTATGATTGTAATCAATTATTTTAATAAATGAATATTCACTATTTGAGTATACATGTTTGTATATTTGATTGAGATCTTAAACTCATTTACTGAATGTCCGCAATACAATTCACAGCATGAGAGAATTTGTGATGAATTCACAACTAGTGATTATCTCTACATGTGTAATTGTGAAGTATTGAAATTGTCCCTAGTCGATGAATTGATAAATACGGACACTATCAATTCTGTTGAGACTAGCATGGGTTATTCTCTAATCAGCTGATTCTCACTGCTGGTGACATTGGGATGTCCGGAGATAAACATGAATGCTAGTTAAGGGAACTAGTTCATTGGAGTGACTAGCTGTAAAACTTCATATGGTAATCTACATATAGATATGTCAATGAAAGTTTTTACTGCAGCTTATGTGCGATGTTCCTTTGACTTGCGGTGTTCAAGTCATCTTGGTCATGGAGACTTATACTTTGACATCTTAAGCAAGCATCTCTAAGGAGGTGTGGACCCAGGATGGTTGGGTATAAGCCGAAGTGCCCGAAGATGTTTGAACAACCTACAAAGGATTCACCACTCCTTACGAGGAGATGTATACCCAAGGCCTATCGTCGGATTGTTACTCGAAGCCTCTGGCCAGAGCATCACATGTTCAGAGTATGAATCTCTCAAATACATGAGAGTAACTAGAATCCGTAGGACGAGAAAAACATTGCTTGGGCTAGGTGTGACGTAGTCAGCCTAGTGGGGACTGACACACATAGACCGTGTCCTGAACCAAGTGGGTATAAGATGGTGAAGGGAATGGGGCACGACTCATTATAGCTGCTGAAGGGTTTCAAAATTATTTCTGAGGTCAACCGTTGATCTTTCGATTAATTGGGGGTCATGATGTGCTACTAGGTGCCACTCATGATCGTTCTATAATTGGTTGATTATAGACGGTCAATATAAATCGAAAGCCTATTTAGTCACACGCACTACGAGTAATCCGAGGGATTTAAAATGAGTTGAAAATTGGATTTTCCGATCAAGAGAGATAAGTCGAATCTGAATTTTTCAGAGACGCATCGGAAGCATAAAATGGTTAAGTCTATTGAAGACTTATTGGACGAATTAAATGAGTTTAATTCATATGGTCTTGGCTTGGGTTTGGCCGGCCAAAGAGGGTCCCCACCCTCTTTGTTTGGCCGGTCACATCAAAAGGGGAGAACCAAATTGTTTGGTTCAATTTATAAAATAAACCAAGTGTGGTTTGTTTTATAAAATTATGGATGATATAAATTTTATAATAAACCAAGGTTTGGTTTATTTTTCATGGAAATTAAAATGAACCATGGATTGGTTTATTTTATTTTATAAAATCAATAATGGATTGATTTACCATGATAAAGAAATTTATATAAAGAAATTTATATAAAGAAATTTCTTTCCATAAGAAAAAAAAAGGGAGACTTGGTTGCTTTTATCATAAATTAAATTATGATAAAAACTTGACATGATGGAATAAATCATAGAAAAATTTATATGATAAATTTCTTATAAAAATTTATTCCATAAAAAGGAGACTTGGCGATTGAGAGGCTACTATATAAAGGAACCAAGGCAAGGCTTGGAAATCAATCTAAGAGATCTAGAAATAAGCCCTCTCTCTCTCTCCTTCTCTCCCTCTCCCTCCTCTAGTGACGCCGGCCCTAAAAGGAGGACCCCTTTGTTGCCGTGAGCTTCATCCACCAAGCAACTGCCGAAGAAGAAGAAGAAGCGGGCGCAACTCTTTCCTTCCTCCCGGAATCTTGATTCCGTTCTTCGTTTGGTGGTTAGTCTTCCCATCTCTCTCTTGGTATTCTAGTCGTGCCTTTGGAGAATCTAGTAGTTCTTGTCGGGATGAAACTCGTGGCTTTGCGAAGTCATCCTGAAGAAAACTCGGCGTGGATGCGAATAGAGGCAGAGCTTCCAAGGGACGCTTACGGTTGGATCTCGTCCCTTCCTTCGAGTTACGTGAGGTATTAAGTAAATTAGTTTACTTTCTGTAAAATTTTAATATATGATCATGTCTACACA
The DNA here is from genome assembly GCA_024364735.1 of Boesenbergia rotunda. Lineage (NCBI taxonomy): Eukaryota > Viridiplantae > Streptophyta > Magnoliopsida > Zingiberales > Zingiberaceae > Boesenbergia > Boesenbergia rotunda. Next base: position 5,658 of record JAGFNQ010002644.1, on the reverse strand, counting down.
AAATAAGGTTGCATGCTTAGATGTGTGGTTAAATAATTTGGGAAATTATTTATGCTAAATCTTCCGCTGCACGTAATAAATTTTAAAATTACGAACTCGCATCCATGTCAACATGCACCGGGTCCCAACAGTAGTATCAGAGTCGGTTAGTATTCGACATAATCATATAATTGTTTTGCGGAAAACTTTGTCATGATCTCAATTTTGAAAATTTTTCCAATTATGGAAACTTTCCGATTATGATAAATTTTAGATTTAGGAATTTCAAAGTTTGGAAATCCTCATGAAATTTCGCAAACTTTTGAAATATCCTAGTTTCTGAAATTTTATGATAATTGTTAAAACTTCCCATTTTTTGAAAACTTTCGAATTTTAGAAATTTCCTATTTTGGAAATTTTCCAATTTTAGAAATATGTAAGTTTTCTTTGTATCAGAAACTTACAATTATTCTGAAAACCTATTATGAAATCTCGCAATTTTGGGCACTTTCTTTCAAGAAAGTCTAGACAAATTTATGGATTATTAATTGACAATTAAATTTGAATTGGTTTTAAATTATTAACAAAATTTATTTATTTTGGATTAAGCCTCGGGGAGCCGTCCAATTTAAAGTTAGTTGTTGTAATTTAATTTCCTATTTTGATTAAAATTGTCATGTTTAATTTGGTTACGCCTCGGGGAGCGGACCAAATTAGATTTACAACAAATTCTTTTTTTTTGGGTATCTGAGCCTCGGGGAGCCACCCAAAGAAAATAATTTGTTGAAATTAATAAATCCATAAATAAAATATGTAATCAAATCTTGGAAATTTTGAGGTGATTCTCAAACGATAATTTCCTTATTTGATTTAAGAGGTGATGCTCTTACATATTGTTGTCTCCAAAATTAATTAGGAAAATGGTTTCCTATAGAGTTTTCTTAAATAAGATTTTCATGAAAATAATATGTGGTTAAATTAAGGGAATCTATCTCTTAATTTAATAAGATTTGATTTAGAGAAATCAAAGTCTTAAACATATTATTTCCGAAATTGATTATGACAATTTAGGAAATTGTTTCCCAAAATAATTCCTTGAATAAAGTATGAAATTAGAATTAGGAAATCCGGTTCCTAATTCAATTAATGAGACTTGATAAATTAAGTCACATACATACTTTATTAAGGAAATCGTTAGTACATGACATAATTATATGTCATGAATGTGCTTAGAAAGAAAAGGATGAGACCCAAAACCCCTTACAAAATATTAAGGCAATACCTTCCATTAATATGGTTAGAACCGGAGTTTTGTTTCTCGTTTGGGTTGATGGACACATCCATGCCCGGCTTGAACCTCAACATGTTCAAACCATGGAATTAGTTTATGATTAATATAGTTGAAGTCAGAGGTCAATCCTTAGTTTTGGTTGTTGGACACATCCAAGCCTGACTAAACGGTTGAATGAGCTCCAACCATATTAAAACTATTTCTTGATTAATGGGTCAGCCTTAAGCTTGGAGCATCGATTTGTTGTGCCACAGCCAAGGTCGATGTAAAGAGAGGTGCAGTTGGGTGCTATATATATTGTTGCATACTTGTTAATGAGTTAACAACCCAATGATTTATGCAAACATTTAATTAGTTGATAGCATAAAGTGATAGTTACATATATGTGATATGTAATCGGTATAATTACCTACCTTCATAGCTAAGAATAACTTGATGGCCACAGCCATGGTTGTTCTTATCTATGGTTGGATATCAACCTATTTGGAGATGTTTCTACGATCTCCCGAATTGATAAAAAGGGTTATTCAATTCGAAAAATAAATAGGATTTAATTAATGTATGTTGATGCATTCTTTATCATTCTTCTCACATAAGCTCAATTTGTATTTCTAGGATAATCACTTGATCATGTCTTCTCTGAATTTGCGTTCCATTTTGGACACCAATAAGTTAACTAAGACTAAAAAGACTGAAAAGACACCAAAAGGCACTTGCCATCACTGTGGCAAAGAGGGACACTGGCGAAGAAACTGCAAGGTTTATCTTGAGTCCTTGAAGAAGAAGGCATCCGATGCCCCATCCTCTTCAGGTATCTTCGTTATTGAATATCACTCTATTTCCTCATCCGCCTGGGTACTTGATACTGGGTGTAGCTCACATATATGTAATGACATACAGGGGCTAAGGAATAGGAGAAGACTCGTCAAGGGAGAAGTGAATTTGTGAGTTGGAAATGGAGCAAAGATTGCTGCTGTTGCCATCGGAACATATTTGCTAAAGCTCCCTACTGGACTTGTCTTAGAATTAGATAATTGTTATTTTGTTCCTTCGTTAATAAAGAACATTGTATCTATTTCATGCTTGAATGAAAAGGGTTATCATTTAACTTTTAGTAACAATTGTTGTTACATAACTTTAAATGGTGTTCTTTATGGGACCGGAACTTTGTGTAATGGTATCTACATGTTAGATTTATCCGGTGACGTTTTCAATATCGAAGTTAGCAACAAACGTGCTCGAATAGATAATCGAATAGACTCCTATACGTGGCATTGTCGTCTTGGCCATGTAAGTAAGAAACGCATGACCAAATTACACCGATGTGGAATTCTGGAATCATTTGAATCCGGTTCATTTGATACATGCGAATCATGCTTAAAAGGCAAGATGACCAAATTACCCTTTTCCGGAAAAGGTAATCCAGTGGGAGAATTGCTTGGTCTAATACATACTGATGTATGTGGACCAATGTCAACTCTTGCACAAGGAGGCTATAGCTACTTCATTACCTTTATCGATGATCACTCACGATTCGGGTATGTGTTCTTGATGAAACACAAATCTGAAGCTTTTGAGAAATTCAAAGAGTTCAGAAATGAAGTAGAGAAACAGCTTGGCAAAAGTATTAAGATACTTCGATCCGATCGGGGTGGTGAATACTTAAGTCAAGAGTTTCAAGATTATCTTAGGGACAATGGGATATTGTCTCAATGGACTCCGCCATATACACCACAGCATAATGGTGTATCTGAGAGGCGTAACTGAACCTTGAAGGACATGGTTAGATCTATGATGAATCATGCAACTCTTCCAAAATCCTTTTGTGGCTATGCGCTTAAGACAGCTGTTTACTTGCTAAACAGAGTCCCGACCAAGGTAGTCTCTACTACTCCATATGAGACGTGGAATAGTAAGAAACCTCACTTAACTCACCTTAAGATATGGGTTGTCCTGCGTATGTGAAGCGGACTGTATCAGACAAATTGGATGCTAAGTCTGATAAATGTCTATTTATTGGATACCCTAAGGAAACAAAGGGTTACCAATTCTATCATCCCTTGGAACAAAAGGTGTTTGTTTCAAGGCATGCTGTATTTCTGGAAAAAGAATTTCTTTTACAAGAAGACAGTGGGAGTAGTATTGAACTTGAAGAAGTTCAAGAAACTCCAATAGACATTACAGAGACACCTAGTCTAGACCCACAACCAATAACTCATAATGATGAGCTATCAGTTGAACCTAAAACAACACCACTTCTTCGTAGTCTGATAGGACACGTAATATTCCAGAGAGATACAGATTTCTTGTAAGTGAATCGAACGACGTGTTACTCATTAGCGATGACGAACCTATCAGTTATGATGATGTTCTGAAAAGTTCAGAAAGGGACAAATGGCTTGAAGCCATGAAGTCGGAAATGGATTCCATGTACGAAAATCAAGTATGGGACTTGGTTAACCCACTTGAAGGGATTAAGCCCATAGGGTGCAAGTGAGTTTTCAAGAAGAAAACCAACATGGAAGGTAATGTTGTTACCTTTAAGGCTAGATTAGTGGCAAAAGGATATCGTCAGAAACAAGGGATTGATTATGACGAAACCTATTCGCCAGTAGCTATGCTTAAATCCATTCGGATGCTCCTGGCCATAGCAGCTCATTATGATTATGAGATATGGCAAATGGATGTGAAAATAGCTTTCCTTAATGGAAACCTGCTTGAGGATGTATACATGATACAACCTGAAGGTTTCACATCGGTTGATAAAACCAAAATATGCAAGCTTCGATGATCCATATATGGACTGAAGCAAGCATCCAGGAGCTGGAACATCCGTTTTGATGAGACAATCAAAGAGTTTGATTTCTCACAAAATCCTGACGAACCTTGTGTGTACAAGAAGGTTAGTGGGAGTGCAGTCGTATTCCTAGTATTATATGTCGATGACATATTACTTATAGGAAACGATATATCAGTCATACAGTCGGTTAAAATTTGGTTGTCCAAAACTTTCTCCATGAAAGACCTGGGAGAAGCAACCTATATCCTTGGGATTAGAATCTATAGAGATAGATCAAAACGGTTGCTTGGTCTTTCGCAGTCTACATATATAGACCGAGTGCTAAAAAGGTTTAGCATGTCGGAATCCAAGAAAGGTTACCTTCCCATCAGGCATGGGATCAACCTTTCAAAGTCTATGTGTCCGCGCACAGAAGACGAGAGGATTTGCATGAATAAGATTCCTTATGCATCCGCGATAGGATCTATCATGTATGCTATGTTATGTACTAGGCCCGTTGTATCGTATGCTCTGAGCGTCTCAAGTAGATACCAGTCTGATCCAGGAATGGATCATTGGGCAGCTGTCAAGACTATCCTTAAGTACTTAAGAAGAACTAAGGATGTGCTCCTAATATATGGAGAAGGTGATATGGTAATACGTGGGTATACAGATGCCAGTTTCCAGACAGATAAGGATGACTCCAAATCTCAGTCCGGATACGTATTTATCTTGAATGGAGGCGCAATAAGTTGAAAAAGTTCCAAACAAGACACCGTAGAGAATTCTACCACGGAAGCGGAATATATTGCAGCTTCGGAAGCAGCAAAGGAAGCAGTCTGGATCAAGAAGTTTGTCTCAGAACTTGGTGTGGTTCCAACCATTGATGAAGCAGTGCCGATTTACTGCGACAACAGTGGAGCTATTGCACAAACAAAGGAACCAAGGTCTCATCAGCGATCCAAACATGTGCTTCGCCGCTATTATCTGATCAGACAGATTATAAATAAAAATGATATACAAATTGAGAAAATTCCCACTGAAAGGAATTTAGCGGATCCTTTAACTAAGGCCTTGCCTCAAAGCAAGTTTGAGGGTCATGTTAGAGCCTGTGGTATTGGATACCGTAGCGATTGGCATTAGGCCAAGTGGGAGTTTGTTAGTATTGTAAGAGAAGTATCCTAAGGCAATCGCCTTATGATTGTAATCATTTATTTTAATAAATGAATATTCACTATTTGAGTATACATGTTTGTGTATTTGATTGAGATTTTAAACTCATTAACTGAATGTCCGCAATAGAATTCACAGCATGAGAGAATTTGTGATGAATTCACAACTAGTGATTATCTCTACATGTGCAATTGTGAAGTATTGAAATTATCCCTAGTCGATGAATTGATAAATACAGACACTATTAATTCTGTTGAGACTAGCATGGGTTATTCTCTAATCAGCTGATTCTCACTGGCTGGAGACATTGGGATGTCTGGAGATAAACATGAATGCTAGTTAAGGGAACTAGTTCATTGGAGTGACTGGCTGTAAAACTTCATATGGTAATCTACATATAGATATGTCAATGAAGTTCTTACTGCAGCTTAAGTGC
>JAGFNQ010002643.1:0-69602 GCA_024364735.1 Boesenbergia rotunda | reverse complement strand
TTGTGCCACAGCCAAGGTCGATGTAAAGAGAGGTGCAGTTGGGTGCTATGTATATTGTTGCATACTTGTTAATGATTTAACAACCCAATGATTTATGCAAACATTCAATTAGTTAATAGCATAATGTGATGGTTACATATGTATAATATGTAATCAGTATAATTACCAACCTTCATAGCTAAGAATAACTTGATGGACTCTAGCCATGGTTGTTCTTATCTATGGTTGGATATTAACCTATTTGGAGATGTTCCTACGATCTCCCGAATTGATAAAAAGGGTTATTCAATTCGAAAAATAAATAGGATTTAAATAAGATTTCTTATGCATCCGCGATAGGATCTATCATGTATGCTATGTTATGTACTAGGCCCGATGTATCGTATGCTCTGAGCATCACAAGCAGATACCAGTCTGATCCAGGAATGGATCATTGGGCGGCTGTCAAGACAATCATCAAGTACTTAAGAAACACTAAGGATGTGTTCCTAATATATGGAGAAGGTGATATGGTAATATGTGGGTATATAGATGCCAGTTTCCAACAGATAAGGATGACTCCAAATCTTAGTCTGAATACGTATTTATTTTGAATGGAGGCGCAATAAGTTGGAAGAGTTCCAAGCAAGACACCGTAGCGAATTCTACCACGGAAGCGGAATATATTGCAGCTTCGGAAGCAGCAAAGGAAGCAATCTGGATCAAGAAGTTTGTCTCAGAACTTGGTGTGGTTCCAACCATTGATGAAGCAATACCGGTTTACTGCGGCAATAATGGAGCTATTGCACAAGCGAAGGAACCAAGGTCTCATTAGTGATCCAAACATGTACTTCACCGCTATCATCTGATCAGAGAGATTATAAGTAGGAATGATATACAAATTGAGAAAATTCCCACTGAAAGGAATTTAGCGGATCCTTTAACTAAGGTCTTGCCTCAAAACAAGTTTGAGGGTCATGTTAGAGCCTGTGGTATTGGGTACCGTAGCGATTGGCATTAGGCCAAGTGGGAGTTTGTTAGTGATATGAGTGAAGTGTCCTAAGGCAATCGCCTTATGATTGTAATCATTTATTTTAATAAATGAATATTCACTATTTGAGTATACATGTTTGTGTATTTGATTGAGATCTTAAACTCATTTATTGAATGTCCGCAATACAATTCACAGCATGAGAGAATTTGTGATGAATTCACAACTAGTGATTATCTCTACATGTGCAATTGTGAAGTATTGAAATTGTCCCTAGTCGATGAATTGATAAATACGGACACTATCAATTATGTTGAGACTAGCATGAGTTATTCTCTAATCAGCTGATTCTCACTGGCTGGTGACATTGAGATGTCCGGAGATAAACATGAATGCTAGTTAAGGGAACTAGTTCATTGGAGTGACTGGCTGTAAAACTTCATATGGTAGTCTACATATAGATATGTCAGTGAAGTTCTTACTGCGGCTTAAGTGCGATGTTCCTTTGACATGCGGTGTTCAAGTCATCTTGGTCATGGAGACTTATACTTTGACATCTTAAGCAAACATCTCCAAGGAAGTGTGGACCCAGGATGATTGGGTATAAGCCGAAGTGCCCGAAGATGTTTGAACAGCCTACAAAGGATTCACCACTCCTTGCGAGGAGATGTATACCCGAGGCCTATCGTCGGATTGTTACTCGAAGCCTCTGGCCAGAGCATGACATGTTCAGAGTATGAATCTCTTAAATACATGAGAGTAATTAGAATCCGTAGGACGAGAAAATGTTACTTGGGCTAGGTGTGACGTAGTCAGCCTAGTGGGGACTGACACACATAGACCATGTCCTGAACCAAGTGGGTATAAGATGGTGAAAGGAATGGGGCACGATTCATTATAGCTACTGAAGGGTTTCAGAATTATTTCTGAGGTCAACCGTTGATCTTTCAATTAATTGGGAATCATGATGTACTACTAGGTGTCACTTATGATCGTTCTATAATTGATTAATTATAGACGGCCAACATAAATCGAAAGCCTATTTAGTCACACGCACTACGAGTAATCCGAGGGATTTAAAACGAGTTGAAAATTAGATTTTCCAATCAAGAGAGATAAAGTTTGGTTGAGCCAAACGATAAGTCGAAACTGAATTTTTCAGAGACGCATCGGAAGCGTAAAATGGCTAAGTCTTTTGAAGACTTAATAGATGAATTAAATAAGTTTAATTCATTGGGGCATGGCTTGGATGGGCCGGCCAAAGAGGGCCTTCATCCTCTTTGCTTGGCCGGCCACAACAAAGGGAGAGAACCAAGTTTTTGGTTCAATTTATAAAATAAACCAAGTGTGGTTTGTTTTATAAAATTATGGATGATATAAATTTTTAAACCAAGGTTTGGTTTATTTTTCATGGAGATTAAAATGAACCATGGATTGGTTTATTTTATAAAATCAATCATGGATTGATTTACCATGATAAAGAAATTTATTCCATATGAGAGAAGAGACTTGATTGATTTTTATCATGAATTAAAATATGATTTTAACCATGATATAAAATCAAACTTGGCATGATGGAATAAGTTATTCCATATTTGAGAGGCTTGATGGTTGAGAGGCCACTATATAAAGGACCCAAGGCAAGGCTTGGGTAATAATCGAAGAGGAAGGTATAGGCTCTCCCTCTCTTTCTCTCCTTCTCTTCTCCCCTTCTTGCCGTGCGCCAACCAGCCCCAAGAAGGAGCACCAGCTGGCCATCCTTTTGTGGTTAGTCTTTCGACTTCTCTCTTGGTTTTTCTCGTCGTGTTCTCGGAGAATCTAGTAGTTCTCGAGAACACGAAACTCGTGGCTTTGCGAAATCATCCCGAAGATACTCGGCATGGATGCGAATAGAGGCGGAGCTTCTAAGGGGCGCTTACGGTTGGATCTCAGAAACAATTCTGAAATCCTTCAGTAGCTATAATGAATCGTGCCTCATTCCTTTCACCATCTTATACCCACTTGGTTCAGGACATGGTCTATGTGTGTCAGTCTCCACTAGGCTGACTACGTCACACCTAGCCCAAGTAACGTTTTCTTGTCTTACCGATTCTAATTACTCTCATGTATTTAAGAGATTCATACTCTGAATATGTCATGCTCTGGCCAGAGGCTTCGAGTAACAATCCGACGATAGGCCTTGGGTATACATCTCCTCGCAAGGAGTGGTGAATCCTTTGTAGGTTGTTCAAATATCTTCGGGCACTTCGGCTTATACCCAATCATCCTGGGTCCACACCTCCTTGGAGATGCTTGCTTAAGATGTCAAAGTATAAGTCTCCATGACCAAGATGACTTGAACACCGCAAGTCAAAGGAACATCGCACTTAAGCTGCAGTAAGAACTTCACTGACATATCTATATGTAGACTACCATATGAAGTTTTACAGCCAGTCACTCCAATGAACTAGTTCCCTTAACTAGCATTCATGTTTATCTCCGGACATCTCAATGTTACCAGCCAGTGGTATCAGAGCCAAGGTTTGTGTTCGACATAATCATATAATTATTTTGCGGAAAGCTTTATCATGATCTCAATTTTGAAAAATTTTCAATTATGGAAACTTTCCAATTATGGTAAATTTTCGATTTAGAAATTTCAAAGTTTGGAAATCCTCATGAAATTTCATAAACTTTTGAAATATCTCTGTTTCGAAAATTTACCATAATTGGAAAGTTTCCATAATTGAAATTTTTCCAAAATTGAGATCATGATAAAGCTTTCCGCAAAACAATTATATGATTATGTCGAACACAAACCTCGGCTCTGATACCACTGGCTGGTGACATTGAGATGTCCGGAGATAAACATGAATGCTAGTTAAGGGAACTAGTTCATTGGAGTGACTGGCTGTAAAACTTCATATGGTAGTCTACATATAGATATGTCAGTGAAGTTCTTACTGCAGCTTAAGTGCGATGTTCCTTTGACTTGCGGTGTTCAAGTCATCTTGGTCATGGAGACTTATACTTTGACATCTTAAGCAAGCATCTCCAAGGAGGTGTGGACCCAGGATGATTGGGTATAAGCCGAAGTGCCCGAAGATATTTGAACAACCTACAAAGGATTCACCACTCCTTGCGAGGAGATGGTAGGCTCTTAGGCTACTTCTGGTCGGGCATCCTCGACACAACGACCAGGTCTACACATCTCGGGCATTTTCAGCACCACGAAATGGTAAGATCTTCGCCTGCTCTTGGCCGGGCATCCTCGACACCACGGTCAGGTCTACTCATCTCGAGCATCCTCGGCACCACGTGATGGTAGGCTCTTAGGCTACTCCTGATCGGGCATCCTTGGCACCACGACCAGATCTACACATCTCGGGCATCCTCGGCACCATGAGATGGTAAGATTTTCGCCTGCTCCTAGCCGAGCATCCTCGGCACCATGGCCAGGTCTATTCATGTCGGGCATCCTCAGCACCACGAGTTGGTAGGAACTTCGAGCTCTTGCATTGGGTCTTGATGAGACATTTCCTTTATTTCTTTAATTACTCAAACTGCAAATAAGTACAAATATGCATACAAATACATATATTGCTCACATGGCTTATCGAGTACGATACGGCTGGAAGTGATTTGCATGTCATGGCATCTCCAGCCTTTTGCCTTCAGCGTCTTATAGATAATAGCTACCTCCGGTGAGCTTTTTGACAACGATGTAAGGTCCGCTCCATTGAGGCTTGAGCTTTCCGGGGTCGTCGACCGGCTTGATTCTTTTCCAGACCTTATCCCTGACTTGAAAAGTCTAAGTGATCACTCGGCGATTGTTCACCTGCTGCATACGTTGTCGATATGCAACTAGTCGGGTAGCTGCTTTGTCTCGAACTTCTGTTACCAAGTCTAGGTCAATTAGTCATTCTTGATCATTGTCTTCTTTGTTGTAGTGTTGTCGCCAGACTGACTCATCGCCTATCTCTACAGGAATCACCGCTTCTGCTCCGTACACCAAATTAACGAGACTTTGACTAGTCCCTTCTTTGGGAGTTGATAGGGCCGGATAGTCTGGGGCAGGCACATGGGATGAAGAAGCTGCGTGGCATGACACGTCGGGTCGAAGTGACCCTCCTTCCCGAGCCTCAGGACCCCCCTCAGGGAACACACCTCAGGAGGATAGCCAGAAGACCCTTTCCGGGATCCTTCCCGGGACCCCCCCTTCGAGGGGTGGGGTCCCGAGAGCGCCTCGGGCATTCTAGCGCCCGAGCTCATCTGGGTCAGAAGGCCCCGAGCTCCCCTCGGAGTAGCGGAGCCCGATTTAGCTTCAACCTCAAGCAACGGTCCTCCTCTCCCTCTTTTTTCGCTATGGATAAGTCTCCCCGCCGTAAGGAGTCATCACGACCCTTAAATGTCGCAATGGGTCGAAGCATAACAACGGCGCAGACCATTTCAAGAGGTCATCCAGTAACCGCCGAAAGAAGGGGGGACGTGACATAAATCACGGAGACGTGACACTAAACGAGAAGATGCGCCCAGTTTACCGCCCTCAGTATAAAAGGTAGTTCAACCCCTCTGGTAAGGGGGTTGCGCTCTCTCAACTTTACACTCATTTTCCTTTCCTGCTGCCTCTACGCTCCATCAATCTGCTGACTTGAGCGTCGGAGTGGACTCCGCCGGACCCCTTCCAGCGTGTCCCCTAACGCTCGTGTTAATCTCGTAGGGCACTGAGTTCCTCCCCGCCACAACGACTTCCACGTGGGCAGAACCCCAGTGACTGAGCATCGTCGTCGACTCCTTCCGGAACAGGAGTAGTATGGTACAACCACAGGATGCTCGGGAGCTCTTTGACCCAACTGCCTTCGACGTGGTCCAGCTTTATCTTGAGCCCTCTAATGATCTCCCGATGACCACTTCTGCATGGTCGTTGCCTTGGGGATATGCGACTGAGGTGAAGGCTTGGTGAATACCTACTAATCCTTCACACCACTCTCTGAGTTTGCGCCCTATAAACTGTTTGTCATTATCCGACACTAACTTATAAAAAATGTCATACCTGCAGACTATATCCTTCCACAGAATCTTCATCATGACGGCTTCCGTGATGTGCGTAAGCGACTCATCCTCAACCCATTTAGAGAAGTAGTCGACCAATACTAAAAGAAACTTTTTCTGCTGAGATCCGATCGGGAAATGACCCACAATATTCATTACCCACTGATCGAAGGGGCATGAGACAGTGGAGGCTTGAAGTAGCTCGGTCAGGCGATGAGTGATATGTTGATGCTTTTGACAGGCTTCGCACCTGACAACAAATTTGATACCATTTGCCTACAGTGTGGGCAAAAAATATTTAGCCAGAATAATTTTTCTAGCTATGGATCTTTCCCTAATATGGCTCCCGCATATGCCTTCATGAGTCTCCCTCATGATGTAGTCGACCTCCCCTGGACCAATACACTTAAGCAAAGGTCGGGCAAATGCTCTTTTATATAACTACTCTCCAACCAGCGTAAATCTGGTAGCCCTGCGACGGAAGAGATGAGCTTCCTTATCTCTCACCGACCCCTAATAAGGTGTTTAAGAACACCCCGCACTTCACACTATCTGTGTATTGGTGTAAGAGAGTCGCGTTCTCGAACTTGCAGATGTAGTCCTCTGGATCCGTCTTCCCATCGTTATCAGCAATTTCTGGAGCGCGAAATTGCTTGGGCATGGAATCCGCTATGATGTCTAGAGAAAAAGGAGTAGATGGAGACTTCAGGAGAGCTTTGGAGGCCTCGACCTTCCCCGGTCCCTCCTCCTCTCGCAAAACGTTGGAGGCGACGGAATGCACCCTCTCCATTTTTCCCATAGAATCTCGCCTGGGCACTGGGGTTGTCATTGCCGATCCCGCCGGTGACGAGATGGATCTTCGATTGTGGCGGTGTGAGGCCGAATTCTTGGGATTTCAACCTGCACCGGAGTCGCTCATTGCAAGGTGGCCTGCTTGATCTGATGTTGCTCCAGCGCTCCTCTGACGGCGTTGGCGACTAAACGATCTAACTCCTCCCGCATCAGAATGATGGGTTGTCCCTCTGGATTTGCCATCACGGTGTTCCTTCTAGCGCTTTGATGTTTCCTATAGATGGCGCCAAACTTATTCCAGAGGCGAACGACGGGGATAGCTATCACCAAAATGCAACTCATGGCGACGATGACAAGGAGAGGAAGTCCACGCCTGCGAAATTAACACGAGCGTTAAAGGAGATGCATCAAAAGGTTTTCTAGTGGAGCCCTCTCCGACGCTTAAGTCAGAACTCTCTCTTTTTCGGAGGACAACAAGGAATCAAATTACTATAATTATGGAAAGCTTACCTTCCTTTTACCTGGTTTCTGAGACATCTTATATACTTGATGTCTTCATCACGCGTGTCTCCACGTTCTCTTCCATGTTCCTTAATCATCAGTTACTTGATAGATATTTTCTTTTGGTAATGGTCATTGCGATTATTAAGGCCTTAATTACCGTGAATTGCGAACAATAATTACCTGATGGCTTTCCTATTCTGGAAAGAGAAACGGATACTTGAAGTCTGGCTTTCTTATCCCTTCGTTGATCTTTGGGCTCCACTCTCCCAAGTCAGTCTCGGAGTCTCATCTGTTGATGCAGTCTGGCCCAATTGTTATTTTGGTGTTGACAACGATTTAACTTTGGTTGAGTGAATTCGGATTAAGTCCAGGTGGATCTGGGAGATCGCACGCTGGCATGGGAAAACACCTAGTGGGACTAGGTGAAATCCTGGTGAGTGAAGCCAGGTCCTAGCTTGGGAAGCTAGGTTGGATGAAATCCTGGTGAGTGAAGTCAGGTCCTAGCTTGGGAAGCTAAGTTGGTTGAAATCCTAGTGAGTGAAGCTAGGTTGAAATCCCGGTGAGTAAAGCCGGGTCCTGGTGAGTGAAGCCAGGTTGAAATCCTAGTGAGTGAAGCTAGGTTGAAATCCCGGTGAGTGAAGTCGGGTCCTGGTGAGTGAAGCCAGGTTGAAATCCTAGTGAGTGAAGCTAAGTTGAAATCCCGGTGAGTGAAGCGGGTCCTGGTGAGTGAAGCCAGGTCCCTAGTGAGTGAAGCTAGGTTAAAATCCCGGTGAGTGAAATTAGGTCCTGGTGAGTGAAGCCAGGTTGAAATCCTAGCGAGTGAAGCTAGGTTGAAATCCCGGTGAGTGAAGCCGGGTCCTGGTGAGTGAAGCCAGGTGACTGAAATCCTGGTGAGTGAAGCCAGACCCCTAGTGAGTGAAGCTAGGTTGAATGAAGTCCCGGTGAGTGAAGTTGGGCACGGAGTCTTGGTTCGGGGGACTGAGCACGAGTCAGAGAGAGCTAGGGAGCTCGTTCTCTTAACTTAGGGTTGGATTGGAAGCCCCTGGATCAGTCTGGTGACCGATCAGGGAGATTGGCACGAACTCCTGTTGTGGATCGGTCTGGTGACCGATCCAGAGAAGGCTGATTGGTCTGGTGACCGATCAGGGAGAGAACAGAGAACTCTTGGTTGGCTTCTGCATGGCTCCTGATCGGTCTGGTGACCAATCAGGGAGACATCCTGATCGTTCTGGTGAACGATCAAACATCGCGAGTTCCTCATTATCACCGATCAGGCTGGAGCCTGATCGGTCAGGGACTGCCATGATCGGTCCCCAGACCGATCAGGCCACAACCTGATTGGTCTGGTGACCGATCAGTGACTTTAGCCTGCGAAGGCTGGGAATCCCAGCACTGCCGTGGATCGGTCCGGTGACCGATCCACCATCTGTGATCGGTCAGGGTGATCGATCACAAGGAATTCGTGATTTCTCATTTCTCACCGTGGACCGATCAGGCTGGAGCCTGATCGGACTGGGCCTATCCTGATCGGTCTGGTGACCGATCAGGGTTCACTCTGATCGGTCCGGTGACCGATCAGAAGCTAAACTTTAATTCAAAATGCACTGTCAAAGTTCTGATCGCGATCTGTTTTCTCGTCTGATACACGGATACACTGCTGATATGGTTTGATATTCATTTGCTAAGGGTGTGCTAAGTGTGCAGGAGATACAGGAGGATCAAACACTCAAGGAGGATCAATGGGAGATTTTTCATTGAGCAGGTTTGTACGTATTCTCTTCTCAGGTTTCAACAGCTTCTGAGGGACGGCTGACAACTGACGGAGGCTCAGCTGGAGAGAGTCTTCAGTGGACTGAGTGCTCAGGGAGGTCAGAGGGTTCAGGCTGTGCTCAGTGGATGCTGGTGAAGCTTGGCGACAAGGAGAGGAAGCTTAAGACAAAGCTGGAAGCAGAGGAGCTGAAGTAGCGAACAGACAGAAACTTGAGGGTTTTGGCTGGGCTGTGTCGAGTGCTCTCTGTTGCTTTGTGCTTAAGTGTTCTTACTACATTCTTGTGAGGTTCTCTTCTCGAGTGTCTTGTGAGCTTAACTTGTATCCATCTGTGAGACCGCTTGTGGAGAGGTTTCTCCACCGAGAATGAGGCTTCAGTTTATCCGGTGTTCATCGAGGCTTGATCTGTCGACGATCAAGGGATCGCCCACCTTACAGGCACGCCAAGGAGTAGGGGCAAATTATCCCCGAACCTTGTAAATCCTCTTTGTTAGCGTTTTGGGTTTGTCTTTAGTTTCTGCACTTTGTTTCTGTTGCTATACTCTGTATTGCTTCCGCTGTTGCTAACCCTAAGTGCAGAAGTTTTAAAAGATCAAAGAATTGAGTGTCTGGCTACATTCACCCCCCTCCCCTCTCTAGCCATCCAAGCACCAACATCATCTCCCGAGCTTACCTCGGGGCCTTCGTCTACTCTCCCGAGATAGTCTCGGAAGCCTGATTCCCAGTCCGACCTTGGGGTTTTTTTTTTCATTCTCCCGATATAGTCTCGGGAGTCTGATTCCCGGTCTAACCTCGGGGTACTGGTTCGGCGGGCCCTACCACGTAGTTTTCTCATGCTACGTATCCACCTTGTGATGCTCATCCCTATCACCGAGGTGGAATGCTCATCCCTATCACCAAATAAACTGGTCGAATTTTAAAATTCGGTTCGATTTATTTGAGAATTTAAATTTTTAAAATATGATTATTTCAGTTCGATTTTTATTTTTAAATTTCTTATTCGATTAATCTGAATATATTGAATTAATCGAATTTTTAGACTTAATCGAATTTTTAGATCCTATTTTTACTAAATTTTATTTTAAAAATCAAATTTTATTAAAAAGCTAAATTTTTTTTATTAGTTCGGTTATTCGGTCGATAAATATTGATTCGGTTTGTTTGGTTTTTTTATAAATTCGGTTCGATTCGATTTATTCGAAAAAAAATTCATTAGGTTCGATTCGATGCGATTAGTTCGATTTGGTTAAATTCGATTAATTTGATTGGGTTCGGCTCGAAGTTAACCGAACAATCACCCTGATTCTAAACGGGCGTTGCCCCGGGCTCGAGAACGCCACGTGTCTCGTTCACGCAACACACGGCCTAATATCTGTAATCAATTCCTCACTTTGAATTCCTTTCCCATTCTTTCTCTCTCACGCGGCCACACCTGCAATCAATCAATGCAGCAGAGGCGACCGCCATGCCCGTCAGACCCCACTGCTTTTCTCTAAAGATGGCGAAAGGGAATCCAAAGTCCAAGACCACAAACACCCTTCCTATCCCCATCACACGTTTACCCCTAAGGCCAGGGGGTAAATGAGTTAAATCGCTCCTGACTTTGGGATCTTGATTTGAAAAAAATAATTTATCCGACTTCATTTAATTAATTAAGTTAATGAGTTGGGTTTGAATTCGATTCGAGATGTTCGAGTTTGAGTTCGATCTCAAGGTAAAAAAGTATTATCGAACCGAGCACAAATTTAATGATATTTGATTTGTGAATTCATGCACATGCTGGTTTAGAGGCTTACCAATGTATCAGTTAAGAAACTATATTCGTTAAAATATTCGTTTATCTAATTAGATATATAATCATGTTACTTTACTCATTTATGGGTAATCCATGAGCCCATGTTGTTAATTTTTATTTATGTGAGAATTAAAAATCAAATTTAAATAAAATATCATCTCTAAATCCGAAAACCCCTTGCAGGCAGAATACCAACACACACACATATATATATATATATATATATATATATATAAGATCGTCTACGTCTGAGTGCTCAAGACATCTGGAATTGATCCAGACACCTCGATTCTTCGATCTTTATTTTCTTTGATTTTTAAAAATACAATTTTTTTTAAATCTTAAATTCTAAATACATACACTATACACTATATCCTATGAGCATCTAAATTTTTTTAACTTGAATACTATAATCCAATCTTTAAACTCTAAACATAAAATCTAATTAGCTTAATCCGGAATTAAAAAAAATAAAAAAATTATTATTAAGCACCTTAATACATATACTATAACTGGTAATCAATTAATTTTTTAAGTTTTATATTTTTTTTTAGCTTGAACGTTATAACCCAACCCCTAAACCTTAGAGTTAAAAGAAATAAACAAACAAAATTGCATATTTCAATTAGGGTGTTTGAATCAATATCAGACACCTTAACAACACTATCACGGACCATTCCGCAACAAATATATAGGGGTTTATTATGATAAAAATTTTACCACGCAAACTTTATGTAAACCTTAATTATTTTTTCAGTTTAAAAGTATTTTTACACTTAATAATAAAATCCAACTACTAAATTTTAAAGGCAAAATCTTAACTAGCGTAATCACAAACTAAAAATCTAATTAGCTTAATCCGGAATTAAAAAAAATAAAAAAATTATTATTAAACACCTTAATACATATACTATAACTGGTAATCAATTAATTTTTTAAGTTTTATATTTTTTTTTAGCTTGAACGTTATAACCCAATCTTTAAACTCTAAACATAAAATCTAATTAGCTTAATCCGGAATTAAAAAAAATAAAAAAATTATTATTAAGCACCTTAATACATATACTATAACTGGTAATCAATTAATTTTTTAAATTTTATATTTTTTTTAGCTTGAACGTTATAACCCAATCCCTAAACCTTAGAGTTAAAAGAAATAAACAAACAAAATTGCATATTTCAATTAGGGTGTTTGAATCAATATCAGACACCTTAACAACACTATCACGGACCATTCCGCAACAAATATATAGGGGTTTATTATGATAAAAATTTTACCACGCAAACTTTATGCAAACCTTAATTATTTTTTCAGTTTGAAAGTATTTTTACACTTAATAATAAAATCCAACTACTAAATTTTAAAGGCAAAATCTTAACTAGCGTAATCACAAACTAAAAATCTAATTAGTTTAATCCGGAATTAAAAAAAATAAAAAAATTATTATTAAACACCTTAATACATATACTATAACTGGTAATCAATTAATTTTTTAAGTTTTATATTTTTTTTTAGCTTGAACGTTATAACCCAATCTTTAAACTCTAAACATAAAATCTAATTAGCTTAATCCGGAATTAAAAAAAATAAAAAAATTATTATTAAGCACCTTAATACATATACTATAACTGGTAATCAATTAATTTTTTAAATTTTATATTTTTTTTAGCTTGAACGTTATAACCCAACCCCTAAACCTTAGAGTTAAAAAAAATAAACAAACAAAATTGCATATTTCAATTAGGGTGTTTGAATCAATATTAGACATCTTAACAACACTATCACGGACCATTCCGTAACAAATATATAGGGGTTTATTATGATAAAAATTTTACCGCGCAAACTTTATGCAAACCTTAATTATTTTTTCAGTTTGAAAGTATTTTTATACTTAATAATAAAATCCAACTACTAAATTTTAAAGGTAAAATCTTAACTAGCGTAATCACAAATTAAAAAAATAAAAAATAAAAAAATCAAATATATTTGGTCCGTATGAGTCCGCGCGATAAGGTATTAGTATAAAAAATATATTAGGTCCGTACGAATCCGAGTGGTGGAGTGGTGGAGTGGTGCAGGTGGGGCCCTTGCACAAGCCCTACCTTTAGGAGGGCCCTTTTTAATTTTTTTTATTAGTAATTTCTTAAAAAATATATAGTAGAGGCTAAATCTCCTCTCCGTTAATTATTTCTAACCCTATTTACTCGCGTTTTGTTTGTCTCTTCGGTGACGACGCAACACTTTCTTCTTCTTCACCATTTTTTTTTAATATTTCTTCACAACGTTGATTCTTTTTTCTTCACCTGAAGCTTTCTTTTTCACTTTTTGTTCATGTCTCGTCAGCGACGTTTTTTTTTCACCAAACGATTTCTTCTTCGGCCAATGACGAATTTACACCATACTTCTTCACCAAATAATTAAGGAAACTACGGTAATCTTCTTTTCCGGACTTCGTCACATGTGAGCGGCTCCTTTGACAAGATTTATCAAGGTTTGTCGGCTTGTCATTGATTCCGCTTGTAATTGATAGTGATAAAAGGCGATTGTTCACCCTTAATATTCCACTAATTCATCTTAGAATTAACATGAAAAAAATAAATTATGAGAATTATTAATCCGGATGTTATGGCTAACCTATGAGAAAGATGGACATATTGACTTTGTCAAAATTTTACTTGCAATTGAGGTCTTTATCTTGGTTTGTCATTGATTTAAAGTGGATTCTTAATTTTTTTAATCCTTATCATTAATTTACTCTAAATTTGACATAATTAATTTTTTATAATCTTAATCTACTTTTGTTTTAATTAAATTGTAATAGTTATTTTTTATTTTCTACAATATAATTATGCTGATTATTAACTATGCGGATTATAATATTTTTTATTATTATAAATCTCAAGACCTTTCAAAGTCTATGACCAACCATATATATATATACGATTTTGATATGTTATGCTATCAACACTTAATTATGCAGGTGCGGATTTACATGGGGACCCGGGAGGGCCACGGCCCCCCCTCCCTCAATTTTTAATAATATTATTTTTATATAGAAATTTTTATTTTTTTAGTATAACAATTTTTATTTTCTTAGTATATATATAATTTGACTCTTTTATAAATTTATATTTGTAGTAGGTTTAATGGTAAGTTTAATTTTTGTTTTAGCATACATCTAGGGTTCAAATCCCTTGGATGATTAAATTTAAAAAAAATATTTTTTTATTTTTTAAATTTTAACTCAATATACATTATCTTTAAAAAATTAGAGAAGATATTATTATAATAATTATTTTCTTGATTATTATTATAATAATTATTTACGTTGGCCTCCTCAAATTTATAATTCTAGATCCGCCACTGTAATTATGTGCCCGTAGGACTCAAGGCTGATCCAGTCTAAGGTGCCTTGGATGATACAAGTTTTTTTTAAAATTTGTTTAGGGTATATTTAGGATTTAAGATTTAGGAATTAGGTTATAATGAGTCTAAGCTAATAAAAATTTTTTCTAGGGTTCAGTTATCCCTCTAGAGTTATATGCATTTAGTGTTTAAAATTTTATAATTTAGATGTTGGATTATAATGAATTTAAGCTAATAAGATTTTCTCCTAGAGTTTAATCCTCCCTATTGAATTATAATGTTCAAAATAATTAATTTTAGATATTAATAAAATATATTATATATATTTAAGATTCATAGGAGAAAATGTTAATTTTTTGAAAAAAAAACTACGGCGCCTCCCATTGGGAGGCACCTCTGATTTTTTTAAAAAAGAAAAATCCTACTAAGGCACATTCCATCTGATGGAAGACATCTCGAGTCACGTCGTCTATAGGCGCGCGGTGTAAAGTCGACAGCATAGCAATGTATATATATATTAAATACGAAAAAAAACTCGGACCATACGCAATAGCGTACATGCACTCACTACGCATCACCCAAGATAGCATAATATTATATGAGAAATGTTATGTCACATATCTTATGATCTACATCCTTTATTAACGAGGTTTTTTTAACCAACCTCGGATGACTGGTTCGGTCACACGAAAGTGTTGGTGCCCCGGTTAGTTTTGATGTGATCCACCAAGTTAGTTGGGTCCTGTTGGTTTACTGATCCCTCTGCTAAGTGTGCAGGAGCTTAGGTACGGAGGAAGTCGAGCGTAAGACGTGGCGGACGAGAAGGATTGCGCGGGAAAGCGAGCCGACGGGCGCGGTGCAATCCGAGGGACGCGGAAGCTGCGGAAGAGTACGCCGGTGGAACGAGAAGGACGTGCGCGACGTCCGAGGGACGAAAAGCCGGGAGGAAGTATGCTCGAGGGGCGAAAGGCCGAAGTCGGGTTCGGGTGAGCCTAACTCCGGTTGGCCGGAAATCACCCAGAAGACGAAGAATCAAAAAGACTGGTGCAAGCGCCCAAAAGAAAAGAGAAAATTATTTGGTGCCAAGAAGGATCGAATCTTAGACCTCAACAACACTCACAAATCCATTTACCATTTGGGATAAAGAGTGAAGCAATAAAGTGTTGCTGATATTCAACAAAGATTGATGCAAGCGCCCAAAAGATAAAACTAAAATATTTGGTGCCAAATAGTATCGAACCCGAGACCTCTACAAACAAGCTAACGCACTTACCATTTGGGATAAAGGGCGATGGCAGTAAGATCTTGCCAATACTGTTACTTAGATATTACAACAGCGGCATGGAAATTCCCACAGCAATATCGAGCGGAAAGATAAAGTTTAAATAAAACTTTATTACTTAAAAGATAATATTACATTATCCTTGAATCAAATCCAATGGATGCAGTTTAATCCCATCCAAGATCAACCATCCAGATTACATCCATGGATCAACGACCAAGAGGAAAGTCATCAACAATCAACAATCCAGATTCATTCTCTTAGGCTATAAATAGACTTAGAGGTTTTGCTTTAATTCAATTAATTCTTTCTGTAATTTCTTTAAGTCTAAGTGTGCTTCAGTTTAAGGCTTCTCCGTCACAAGGAGATTTTATGATTGAGCGTTAACCGTCTTGGAAGCAACGACCAAGTTGCAACCAAGTTTTTCTTAAAGACGAGGGCCCTCTTGTTTTATTTCTTAACCGTCTATTCACCCTCCTCTAGCCGGACCAACCCGATCCTACAAGTGGTATCAGAGCCAGGTTGCCGCAGAAGGACTAACCGCCATCTGCAGCAAATCTCAAGAAGATGGTTGGACCAGTGATATACCCGCCTAAGTTTGAGGGGGAGTTCGCGGCATGAAAACGGAAGATGCAGGTATTTTTTGTTACTGATTATGAGTTATTAATTATTATGAAAAATGGCTATGCAGCTCCAAAAGATAATGAAGGAAAGATCAAGGATCCTGACTCCTGGAATAAGAAGGAGCAAGTAGACGCAGTTGCTAACGGAAAGGCAGAATTCCATCTGCTGACCGTCCTCCCAGAGCAAGATGTCAACCGGATCGGTAAGTACGAATCGGCGAAGGAACTTTGGGAAAAGTTTCTCGAACTGCACGAAGGCACCTCGGAGGCAAAGCTGGCGCGACGAGATGTTCTTCGAAACCGACTAACAAATCTCCGGATAGAAAATGGAGAATCTGTTGCGAAATTGCATGCTAAGGTAAAAGAACTAATCACAAGCCTCGAAAATCTCGGAGAAACGGTGACCAACCGCGATGCACAAAGGTATGCGCTAAACGCATTTCCGAGAACCCCGGAATGGACCTCGATAATCGACGCATATTATATTTCAAAAGATTTAGAGGTAAGTACATTAGAACAGTTATTTTCTATTCTAGAACTTCATGAATCTCGTTTTGTAGAAAAGAACAGAAAAGCAGACGACGTCGCACTGAACACAAGGAAAATCCAACTCGACGAAGAATCTTCAGCAGACGATGAAGAAACAGCACTAGCGGTAAGAAAGTTGTATAAATTCATTAATACTAATCGCTCTAAAAAGGTGCAAAGAAAGAAGAAACGCACGATCCGATGTTACAACTGCAACGAGGAGGGACACCTGAAAGATCAGTGCCCCAAACTCAAGAACCAGCCAAAGAAGAAAAAGGCACTAAAAGTTACCTGGGACGAGACTTCGTCAGATGAATCGGAAGCCGAAGAATTCGTTGGACTTGCACTGATGGCAAGTCACCAAGATGAAGATGAAGAAAGTACCTCGGAAGAAAGTAGCAACGAAGGGGAAATCCCTAACTTCGAAACTGACCCGGTAAGTGAGGTATGCCTACTTCCATCTGCTCGAATTTACTCTATACTAAAATCTATGCTAAAGTCGATGAATAAATTAGAAATAGCAAACTCTGAATTAAAAGAAAAATTAGTCACTCCATGCTCATCTGATCTATCTGACCAACTGAAAATAGAGAATGAAAATTTAAAAAATTTAGTAGAAAAATTAGAAAATGATATTGCATGTTTAAGAACTAAAAAGAATTTTTATCCTGAAAATCTGAATTGGTATGTTAAAAATCACAGGGGTCAACTTAGAAAAGTGACCAAGAACTATATTCCTCCTAGATTTTTAATTAACCCTGTAGATAGGAACTTATTTTGGGTTCCAAAGTCTATTTTAAGTTGATTATTTTTCTTTCTATTACATATGCGCTTAATTATCTGACATTTTTTTTATTAGGAAATTTAGTTTGATTAATTGTTACTAAATAAAAATTGTATCTCTAACTTTTCCAAATGCATAATCTTGTTGTCTATCTACGAAGAAATTTTTTCAGATTTTTTTTAACACGTTTCAAATTTTCATGATTTTATGTTCAAAATTCGAATCTTAAATATTAAAAATAGAAAACAAAGTTATTTTCTCAGATCTGATTTTTTCCATTATTTAGATATAATTAAAAGAATTTAATAAAATTTTTATTTCGAATATTTGAAGCAATTTTGAATTTTTAAATATTTTTTCTTCAAAAATTCTATTCTGTTGGGTTTTAATTTATTTTTAGACTTGTTGATCGAATTTAAGATTAAATTTTTTTTTTGTACAACCCCATATACCTATCATCGTTGTATACAAAATATTTCAGATTTTTTAATTGATTTTCTGTAAATATTTTACTAAAATCAGATTTTGATTTTAAAAAAAAATCGATAGAAGGATATTCTGACCAGATCCAAATTTTTAGAATCTTTACATCAGTGTTGAATCTGTCAAATTTTTTTTAAATTTTATAAGTCAATTTTAGAATTTTAAAAATTAAATTTCGAATTACTAAATCAAAAGGTGCTTGATATTAATATTTTTCCTTTCCCTAGTTTCTTTCCCTATTTTTGCTGTGATCAAAGGGGGAGAGTAGCCTGAAGTTCAGGGGGAGATGATAGTTTTGCATGTCAATATTTTGCATGTCAATATTTTTTCCCATGCTTAACTGCTTAATTTAGTTTTACTAAATTCCTTATTTTTTGGTTTAACCCTAATTGAACTTGGATTGATAAGTAGCCTGAAGTTCAGGGGGAGATGATAGTTTTGCATGTCAATATTTTTTCCCATGCTTAACTGCTTAATTTAGTTTTACTAAATTCCTTATTTTTTGGTTTAACCCTAATTGAACTTGGATTGATACACATCAAAAAGGGAGAGATTGTTGGTGCCCCGGTTAGTTTTGATGTGATCCACCAAGTTAGTTGGGTCCTGTTGGTTTACTGATCCCTCTGCTAAGTGTGCAGGAGCTTAGGTACGGAGGAAGTCGAGCGTAAGACGTGGCGGACGAGAAGGATTGCGCGGGAAAGCGAGCCGACGGGCTCGGTGCAATCCGAGGGACGCGGAAGCTGCGGAAGAGTACGCCGGTGGAACGAGAAGGACGTGCGCGACGTCCGAGGGACGAAAAGCCGGGAGGAAGTATGCTCGAGGGGCGAAAGGCCGAAGTCGGGTTCGGGTGAGCCTAACTCCGGTTGGCCGGAAATCACCCAGAAGACGAAGAATCAAAAAGACTGGTCCAAGCGCCCAAAAGAAAAGAGAAAATTATTTGGTGCCAAGAAGGATCGAACCTTAGACCTCAACAACACTCACAAATCCATTTACCATTTGGGATAAAGAGTGAAGCAATAAAGTGTTGCTGATATTCAACAAAGATTGATGCAAGCGCCCAAAAGATAAAACTAAAATATTTGGTGCCAAATAGTATCGAACCCAAGATCTCTACATAACAAGCTAACGCACTTACCATTTGGGATGAAGGACAATGGTAGTAAGATTTTTCCGATACTGTTACTTAGATATTACAACAGCGGCATGGAAATTCCCAAAGCAATATCGAGCGGAAAGATAAAGTTTAAATAAAACTTTATTACTTAAAAGATAATATTACATTATCCTTGAAACAAATCCAATGGATGCAGTTTAATCCCATCCAAGATCAACCATCCAGATTACATCCATGGATCAACGACCAAGAGGAAAGTCATCAACAATCAACAATCCAGATTCATTCTCTTAGGCTATAAATAGACTTAGAGGTTTTGCTTTAATTCAATTAATTCTTTCTGTAATTTCTTTAAGTCTAAGTGTGCTTCAGTTGTAAGGCTTCTCCGCCACAAAGAGATTTTATGATTGAGCGTTAACCGTCTTGGAAGCAACGACCAAGTTGCAACCAAGTTTTTCTTAAAGACGAGTGCCCTCTTGTTTTATTTCTTAACCGTCTATTCACCCCCCTCTAGCCGGACCAACCCGATCCTACAAGTGGTATCAGAGCCAGGTTGCCGCAGAAGGACTAACCGCCATCTGCAGCAAATCTCAAGAAGATGGTTGGACCAGTGATATACCCGCCTAAGTTTGAGGGGGAGTTCGCGGCATGAAAACGGAAGATGCAGGTATTTTTTGTTACTGATTATGAGTTATTAATTATTATGAAAAATGGCTATGCAGCTCCAAAAGATAATGAAGGAAAGATCAAGGATCCTGACTCCTGGAATAAGAAGGAGCAAGTAGACGCAGTTGCTAACGGAAAGGCAGAATTCCATCTGCTGACCGTCCTCCCAGAGCAAGATGTCAACCGGATCGGTAAGTACGAATCGGCGAAGGAACTTTGGGAAAAGTTTCTCGAACTGCACGAAGGCACCTCGGAGGCAAAGCTGGCGCGACGAGATGTTCTTCGAAACCGACTAACAAATCTCCGGATAGAAAATGGAGAATCTGTTGCGAAATTGCATGCTAAGGTAAAAGAACTAATCACAAGCCTCGAAAATCTCGGAGAAACGGTGACCAACCGCGATGCACAAAGGTATGCGCTAAACGCATTTCCGAGAACCCCGGAATGGACCTCGATAATCGACGCATATTATATTTCAAAAGATTTAGAGGTAAGTACATTAGAACAGTTATTTTCTATTCTAGAACTTCATGAATCTCGTTTTGTAGAAAAGAACAGAAAAGCAGACGACGTCGCACTGAACACAAGGAAAATCCAACTCGACGAAGAATCTTCAGCAGACGATGAAGAAACAGCACTAGCGGTAAGAAAGTTGTATAAATTCATTAATACTAATCGCTCTAAAAAGGTGCAAAGAAAGAAGAAACGCACGATCCGATGTTACAACTGCAACGAGGAGGGACACCTGAAAGATCAGTGCCCCAAA
Source organism: Boesenbergia rotunda (assembly GCA_024364735.1). Lineage (NCBI taxonomy): Eukaryota > Viridiplantae > Streptophyta > Magnoliopsida > Zingiberales > Zingiberaceae > Boesenbergia > Boesenbergia rotunda. The sequence continues at coordinate 49,129 of JAGFNQ010002643.1, read as the reverse complement.
CTCAAGAACCAGCCAAAGAAGAAAAAGGCACTAAAAGTTACCTGGGACGAGACTTCGTCAGATGAATCGGAAGCCGAAGAATTCGTTGGACTTGCACTGATGGCAAGTCACCAAGATGAAGATGAAGAAAGTACCTCGGAAGAAAGTAGCAACGAAGGGGAAATCCCTAACTTCGAAACTGACCCGGTAAGTGAGGTATGCCTACTTCCATCTGCTCGAATTTACTCTATACTAAAATCTATGCTAAAGTCGATGAATAAATTAGAAATAGCAAACTCTGAATTAAAAGAAAAATTAGTCACTCCATGCTCATCTGATCTATCTGACCAACTGAAAATAGAGAATGAAAATTTAAAAAATTTAGTAGAAAAATTAGAAAATGATATTGCATGTTTAAGAACTAAAAAGAATTTTTATCCTGAAAATCTGAATTGGTATGTTAAAAATCACAGGGGTCAACTTAGAAAAGTGACCAAGAACTATATTCCTCCTAGATTTTTAATTAACCCTGTAGATAGGAACTTATTTTGGGTTCCAAAGTCTATTTTAAGTTGATTATTTTTCTTTCTATTACATATGCGCTTAATTATCTGACATTTTTTTTATTAGGAAATTTAGTTTGATTAATTGTTACTAAATAAAAATTGTATCTCTAACTTTTCCAAATGCATAATCTTGTTGTCTATATACGAAGAATTTTTTCAGATTTTTTTACATGTTTCGAATTTTCATGATTTTATGTTCAAAATTCGAATCTTAAATATTAAAAATAGAAAACAAAGTTATTTTCTCAGATCTGATTTTTTCCATTATTTAGATATAATTAAAAGAATTTAATAAAATTTTATTTCGAATATTTGAAGCAATTTTGAATTTTTAAATATTTTTTCTTCAAAAATTCTATTCTGTTGGGTTTTAATTTATTTTTAGACTTGTTGATCGAATTTAAGATTAAATTTTTTTTTGTACAACCCCATATACCTATCATCGTTGTATACAAAATATTTCAGATTTTTTAATTGATTTTCTGTAAATATTTTACTAAAATCAGATTTTGATTTTAAAAAAAAATCGATAGAAGGATATTCTGACCAGATCCAAATTTTTAGAATCTTTACATCAGTGTTGAATCTGTCAAATTTTTTTTAAATTTTATAAGTCAATTTTAGAATTTTAAAAATTAAATTTCGAATTACTAAATCAAAAGGTGTTGATATTAATATTTTTCCTTTCCCTAGTTTCTTTCCCTATTTTTGCTGTGATCAAAGGGGGAGAGTAGCCTGAAGTTCAGGGGGAGATGATAGTTTTGCATGTCAATATTTGCATGTCAATATTTTTTCCCATGCTTAACTGCTTAATTTAGTTTTACTAAATTCCTTATTTTTTGGTTTAACCCTAATTGAACTTGATTATAATACCTGAAGTTCAGGGGAGATGATAGTTTGCATGTCAATATTTTTTCCCATGCTTAACTGCTTAATTTAGTTTTACTAAATTCCTTATTTTTTGGTTTAACCCTAATTGAACTTGGATTGATACACATCAAAAAGGGAGAGATTGTTGGTGCCCCGGTTAGTTTTGATGTGATCCACCAAGTTAGTTGGGTCCTGTTGGTTTACTGATCCCTCTGCTAAGTGTGCAGGAGCTTAGGTACGGAGGAAGTCGAGCGTAAGACGTGGCGGACGAGAAGGATTGCGCGGGAAAGCGAGCCGACGGGCTCGGTGCAATCCGAGGGACGCGGAAGCTGCGGAAGAGTACGCCGGTGGAACGAGAAGGACGTGCGCGACGTCCGAGGGACGAAAGCCGGGAGGAAGTATGCTCGAGGGGCGAAAGGCCGAAGTCGGGTTCGGGTGAGCCTAACTCCGGTTGGCCGGAAATCACCCAGAAGACGAAGAATCAAAAAGACTGGTCCAAGCGCCCAAAAGAAAAGAGAAAATTATTTGTGCCAAGAAGGATCGAACCTTAGACCTCAACAACATCACAAACCATTTACCATTTGGATAAAGAGTGAAGCAATAAAGTGTTGCTATATTCAACAAAGATGATCAAGCCCAAAAGATAAAACTAAAATATTTGTGCCAAAAGTATCGAACCCAAGATCTCTACATAACAAGCTAACCACTTACCATTTGGGATGAAGGCATGGTAGTAAATTTTCCGATATGTTACTTAGATATTACAACAGCGGCATGGAAATTCCAAAGCAATATCGAGCGGAAAGATAAAGTTTAAATAAAACTTTATTACTTAAAAGATAATATTACATTATCCTTTAATCAAATCCAATGGATGCAGTTTAATCCCATCCAAGATCAACCATCCAGATTACATCCATGGATCAACGACCAAGAGAAAGTCATCAACAATCAACAATCCAGATTCATTCTCTTAGGCTATAAATAGACTTAGAGGTTTTGCTTTAATTCAATTAATTCTTTCTGTAATTTCTTTAAGTCTAAGTGTGCTTCAGTTGTAAGGCTTCTCCGCCACAAGAGATTTTCTGATTGAGCGTTAACCGTCTTGGAAGCAACGACCAAGTTGCAACCAAGTTTTTCTTAAAGACGAGTGCCCTCTTGTTTTATTTCTTAACCGTCTATTCACCCCCCTCTAGCCGGACCAACCCGATCCTACAAGTGGTATCAGAGCCAGGTTGCCGCAGAAGGACTAACCGCCAACTGCAGCAAATCTCAAGAAGATGGTTGGACCAGTGATATACCCGCCTAAGTTTGAGGGGGAGTTCGCGGCATGGAAACGGAAGATGCAGGTATTTTTTGTTACTGATTATGAGTTATTAATTATTATGAAAAATGGCTATGCAGCTCCAAAAGATAATGAAGGAAAGATCAAGGATCCTGACTCCTGGAATAAGAAGGAGCAAGTAGACGCAGTTGCTAACGGAAAGGCAGAATTCCATCTGCTGACCGTCCTCCCAGAGCAAGATGTCAACCGGATCGGTAAGTACGAATCGGCGAAGGAACTTTGGGAAAAGTTTCTCGAACTGCACGAAGGCACCTCGGAGGCAAAGCTGGCGCGACGAGATGTTCTTCGAAACCGACTAACAAATCTCCGGATAGAAGATGGAGAATCTGTTGCGAGATTGCATGCTAAGGTAAAAGAACTAATCACAAGCCTCGAAAATCTCGGAGAAACGGTGACCAACCGCGATGCACAAAGGTATGCGCTAAACGCATTTCCGAGAACCCCGGAATGGACCTCGATAATCGACGCATATTATATTTCAAAAGATTTAGAGGTAAGTACGTTAGAACAGTTATTTTCTATTCTAGAACTTCATGAATCTCGTTTTGTAGAAAAGAACAGAAAAGCAGACAACGTCGCACTGAACACAAGGAAGATCCAACTCGACGAAGAATCTTCAGCAGACGATGAAGAAACAGCACTAGCGGTAAGAAAGTTGTATAAATTCATTAATACTAATCGCTCTAAAAAGGTGCAGAGAAAGAAGAAACGCACGATCCGATGTTACAACTGCAACGAGGAGGGACACCTGAAAGATCAGTGCCCCAAACTCAAGAACCAGCCAAAGAAGAAAAAGGCACTAAAAGCTACCTGGGACGAGACTTCGTCAGATGAATCGGAAGCCGAAGAATTCGTTGGACTTGCACTGATGGCAAGTCACCAAGATGAAGATGAAGAAAGTACCTCGGAAGAAAGTAGCAACGAAGGGGAAATCCCTAACTTCGAAACTGACCCGGTAAGTGAGGTATGCCTACTTCCACCTGCTCGAATTTACTCTATACTAAAATCTATGCTAAAGTCGATGAATAAATTAGAAATAGCAAACTCTGAATTAAAAGAAAAATTAGTCACTCCATGCTCATCTGATCTATCTGACCAACTGAAAATAGAGAATGAAAATTTAAAAAATTTAGTAGAAAAATTAGAAAATGATATTGCATGTTTAAGAACTAAAAAGAATTTTTATCCTGAAAATCTGAATTGGTATGTTAAAAATCACAGGGGTCAACTTAGAAAAGTGACCAAGAACTATATTCCTCCTAGATTTTTAATTAACCCTGTAGATAGGAACTTATTTTGGGTTCCAAAGTCTATTTTAAGTTGATTATTTTTCTTTCTATTACATATGCGCTTAATTATCTGACATTTTTTTTATTAGGAAATTTAGTTTGATTAATTGTTACTAAATAAAAATTGTATCTCTAACTTTTCCAAATGCATAATCTTGTTGTCTATCTACGAAGAATTTTTTTCAGATTTTTTTTAACACGTTTCGAATTTTCATGATTTTATGTTCAAAATTCGAATCTTAAATATTAAAAAAAGAAAACAAAGTTATTTTCTCAGATCTGATTTTTCCATGATTTAGATATAATTAAAAGAATTTAATAAAAATTTTATTCGAATATTTGAAGCAATTTTGAATTTTTAAATATTTTTTCTTCAAAAATTCTATGCTGTTGGGTTTTAATTTATTTTTAGAGTTGCTGATCGAATTTAAGATTAAAATTTTTTTTGTACAACCCCATATACCTATCATCGTTGTATACAAAATATTTCAGATTTTTTAATTGATTTTCTATAAATATTTTACTAAAATCAGATTTTTTTCAATAGAAGGATATTTTGACCAGATCCAAATTTTTAGAATCTTTACATCAGATGTTGAATCTGTCAAATTTTTTAAAATTTTATAAGTCAATTTTAGAATTTTAAAAATTAAATTTCAAATTACTAAATCAAAAGGTGTTTGATATTAATATTTTTCCTTTCCCCAGTTTCTTTCCCTATTTTTGCTGTGATCAAAGGGGGAGAGTAGCCTGAAGTTCAGGGGGGGATGATAGTTTTGCATGTCAATATTTTTTCCATGCTTAACTGCTTAATTTAGTTTTACTAAATTCCTTATTTTTGGTTTAACCCTAATTGATAGTTTTCATGTATTTTTTTTTTATGCTTAATTTATTTTACTAAATTCTTATTTTTTGGTTTAACCTAATTGAACTTGGATTGATACACATCAAAAAGGGGAGATTGTTGGTGCCCCGGTTAGTTTTGATGTGATCCACCAAGTTAGTTGGGTCCTGTTGGTTTACTGATCCCTCTGCTAAGTGTGCAGGAGCTTAGGTACGGAGGAAGTCGAGCGTAAGACGTGGCGGACGAGAAGGATTGCGCGGGAAAGCGAGCCGACGGGCTCGGTGCAATCCGAGGGACGCGGAAGCTGCGGAAGAGTACGCCGGTGGAACGAGAAGGACGTGCGCGGTGTCCGAGGGACGAGAAGCCGGGAGGAAGGACGCTCGAGGGGCGAAAGGCCGGAGTCGGGTTCGGGTGAGCCTAACTTCGGTTGGCCGGAAATCACCCAGAAGACGAAGAATCAAAAAGACTAGTCCAAGCGCCCAAAAGAAAAGAAAAATTATTTGTGCCAAGAGGATCGAACCAACCTCAACAAATACAACCATACCATTGGGATAAAGGTGAAGCATAAAGGTTGCATATTCAAAAAGATTTCAAGCCCAAAAGAAAAAAAAATATTTGCCAAAAGATCGAACCCAAGACTCACATACACTAACCACTTACCATTTGGGATGAAGGCATGGCAGTAAATTTTCCGATATTGCTACTTAGAGATTACAACAGCGACATGGAAATTCCAAAGCAATACGAGCGGAAGATAAAGTTTAATTAAAACTTTATTACTTAAAAGATAATATTACATTATCCTTGAATCAAATCCAATGGATGCAGTTTAATCCCATCCAAGATCAACCATCCAGATTACATCCATGGATCAACGGCCAAGAGGAAAGTCATCAACAATCAACAATCCAGATTCATTCTCTTAGGCTATAAATAGACTTAGAGGTTTTGCTTTAATTGCAATTCAATTCTTTCTGTAATTTCTTTAAGTCTAAGTGTGCTTCAGTTGTAAGGCTTCTCCGCCACAAGGAGATTTTCTGATTGAGCGTTAACCGTCTTGGAAGCAACGACCAAGTTGCAACCAAGTTTTTCTTAAAGACGAGTGCCCTCTTGTTTTTATTTCTTAACCGTCTATTCACCCCCCTCTAGCCGGACCAACCCGATCCTACAAGTGGTATCAGAGCCAAGTTGCCGCAGAAGGACTAACCGCCAACTGCAGCAAATCTCAAGAAGATGGTTGGACCAGTGATATACCCGCCTAAGTTTGAGGGGGAGTTCGCGGCATGGAAACGGAAGATGCAGGTATTTTTTGTTACTGATTATGAGTTATTAATTATTATGAAAAATGGCTATGCAGCTCCAAAAGATAATGAAGGAAAGATCAAGGATCCTGACTCCTGGAATAAGAAGGAGCAAGTAGACGCAGTTGCTAACGGAAAGGCAGAATTCCATCTGCTGACCGTCCTCCCAGAGCAAGATGTCAACCGGATCGGTAAGTACGAATCGGCGAAGGAACTTTGGGAAAAGTTTCTCGAACTGCACGAAGGCACCTCGGAGGCAAAGCTGGCGCGACGAGATGTTCTTCGAAACCGACTAACAAATCTCCGGATAGAAGATGGAGAATCTGTTGCGAGATTGCATGCTAAGGTAAAAGAACTAATCACAAGCCTCGAAAATCTCGGAGAAACGGTGACCAACCGCGATGCACAAAGGTATGCGCTAAACGCATTTCCGAGAACCCCGGAATGGACCTCGATAATCGACGCATATTATATTTCAAAAGATTTAGAGGTAAGTACGTTAGAACAGTTATTTTCTATTCTAGAACTTCATGAATCTCGTTTTGTAGAAAAGAACAGAAAAGCAGACAACGTCGCACTGAACACAAGGAAGATCCAACTCGACGAAGAATCTTCAGCAGACGATGAAGAAACAGCACTAGCGGTAAGAAAGTTGTATAAATTCATTAATACTAATCGCTCTAAAAAGGTGCAGAGAAAGAAGAAACGCACGATCCGATGTTACAACTGCAACGAGGAGGGACACCTGAAAGATCAGTGCCCCAAACTCAAGAACCAGCCAAAGAAGAAAAAGGCACTAAAAGCTACCTGGGACGAGACTTCGTCAGATGAATCGGAAGCCGAAGAATTCGTTGGACTTGCACTGATGGCAAGTCACCAAGATGAAGATGAAGAAAGTACCTCGGAAGAAAGTAGCAACGAAGGGGAAATCCCTAACTTCGAAACTGACCCGGTAAGTGAGGTATGCCTACTTCCATCTGCTCGAATTTACTCTATACTAAAATCTATGCTAAAGTCGATGAATAAATTAGAAATAGCAAACTCTGAATTAAAAGAAAAATTAGTCACTCCATGCTCATCTGATCTATCTGACCAACTGAAAATAGAGAATGAAAATTTAAAAAATTTAGTAGAAAAATTAGAAAATGATATTGCATGTTTAAGAACTAAAAAGAATTTTTATCCTGAAAATCTGAATTGGTATGTTAAAAATCACAGGGGTCAACTTAGAAAAGTGACCAAGAACTATATTCCTCCTAGATTTTTAATTAACCCTGTAGATAGGAACTTATTTTGGGTTCCAAAGTCTATTTTAAGTTGATTATTTTTCTTTCTATTACATATGCGCTTAATTATCTGACATTTTTTTTATTAGGAAATTTAGTTTGATTAATTGTTACTAAATAAAAATTGTATCTCTAACTTTTCCAAATGCATAATCTTGTTGTCTATCTACGAAGAATTTTTTTCAGATTTTTTTTAACACGTTTCAATTTTCATGATTTTATGTTCAAAATTCGAATCTTAAATATTAAAAATAGAAAACAAAGTTATTTTCTCAGATCTGATTTTTCCATTATTTAGATATAATTAAAAGAATTTAATAAAATTTTTATTTCGAATATTTGAAGCAATTTTGAATTTTTAAATATTTTTTCTTCAAAAATTCTATTCTGTTGGGTTTTAATTTATTTTTAGACTTGTTGATCGAATTTAAGATTAAATTTTTTTTTGTACAACCCCATATACCTATCATCGTTGTATACAAAATATTTCAGATTTTTTAATTGATTTTCTGTAAATATTTTACTAAAATCAGATTTTGATTTTAAAAAAAAATCGATAGAAGGATATTCTGACCAGATCCAAATTTTTAGAATCTTTACATCAGTGTTGAATCTGTCAAATTTTTTTTAATTTTATAAGTCAATTTTAGAATTTTAAAAATTAAATTTCGAATTACTAAATCAAAAGGTGCTTGATATTAATATTTTTCCTTTCCCTAGTTTCTTTCCCTATTTTTGCTGTGATCAAAGGGGGAGAGTAGCCTGAAGTTCAGGGGGAGATGATAGTTTTGCATGTCAATATTTTGCATGTCAATATTTTTCCATGCTTAACTGCTTAATTTAGTTTTACTAAATTCCTTATTTTTTGGTTTAACCCTAATTGAACTTGGATGATAGTAGCCTGAAGTCAGGGGAGATGATAGTTTTGCATGTCAATATTTTTTCCATGCTTAACTGCTTAATTTAGTTTTACTAAATTTCTTATTTTTTGGTTTAACCCTAATTGAACTTGGATTGATACACATCAAAAAGGGAGAGATTGTTGGTGCCCCGGTTAGTTTTGATGTGATCCACCAAGTTAGTTGGGTCCTGTTGGTTTACTGATCCCTCTGCTAAGTGTGCAGGAGCTTAGGTACGGAGGAAGTCGAGCGTAAGACGTGGCGGACGAGAAGGATTGCGCGGGAAAGCGAGCCGACGGGCTCGGTGCAATCCGAGGGACGCGGAAGCTGCGGAAGAGTACGCCGGTGGAACGAGAAGGACGTGCGCGACGTCCGAGGGACGAAAGCCGGGAGGAAGTATGCTCGAGGGGCGAAAGGCCGAAGTCGGGTTCGGGTGAGCCTAACTCCGGTTGGCCGGAAATCACCCAGAAGACGAAGAATCAAAAAGACTGGTCCAAGCGCCCAAAAGAAAAGAGAAAATTATTTGGTGCCAAGAAGGATCGAACCTTAGACCTCAACAACACTCACAAATCCATTACCATTTGGGATAAAGAGTGAAGCAATAAAGTGTTGCTGATATTCAACAAAGATTGATGCAAGCGCCCAAAAGATAAAACTAAAATATTTGGTGCCAAATAGTATCGAACCCAAGATCTCTACATAACAAGCTAACGCACTTACCATTTGGGATGAAGGACAATGGTAGTAAGATTTTTCCGATACTGTTACTTAGATATTACAACAGCGGCATGGAAATTCCCAAAGCAATATCGAGCGGAAAGATAAAGTTTAAATAAAACTTTATTACTTAAAAGATAATATTACATTATCCTTGAAACAAATCCAATGGATGCAGTTTAATCCCATCCAAGATCAACCATCCAGATTACATCCATGGATCAACGACCAAGAGGAAAGTCATCAACAATCAACAATCCAGATTCATTCTCTTAGGCTATAAATAGACTTAGAGGTTTTGCTTTAATTCAATTAATTCTTTCTGTAATTTCTTTAAGTCTAAGTGTGCTTCAGTTGTAAGGCTTCTCCGCCACAAAGAGATTTTATGATTGAGCGTTAACCGTCTTGGAAGCAACGACCAAGTTGCAACCAAGTTTTTCTTAAAGACGAGTGCCCTCTTGTTTTATTTCTTAACCGTCTATTCACCCCCCTCTAGCCGGACCAACCCGATCCTATAGGAAGTTTCCCACCGGCCACCAAGGTAAATCGGGAAGCGCTAGCAGTGGGCGGTCTAGAAGCTCAGCATCCCAGGGTTCGGCCTCATTTGGAGAAAAAATTCCTGCAAATGCGTCGTAGCTGGGGATCGAACCGCGGATGCCTGGGATAACGACTAGTCGCCCTACCGCTGCACCATAGCCCCGGTGGCAAAAGATATTTACTTGCACTCTAAGTTTTAAAAAAAAAATTATACTAGATGTTTATGAGATGTGCACCGCGAAATATGCGATGTAATAAAATCTTTGATATATATATATATAATATATATATATATATATATATATATATATATAAACGGGTTTAATCTCCCGCGCGATAAAAGCCGCGCGCCCGTGCGCGACCGCGAGATCCTGATCGGTCCCGTGACTGATCAGGCAAGTGCCTAATCGGTCCTGGGACCGATCAGGCTCTACGCAAGAGCTTGATCGGTCCCGGGACCGATCAGGCACTCTCCGAGGGTGACGAGTGTTGATGCAGTCTAATCCTGATTGTTGTTTTGGTGTTGACATCGATTTTAGTTTAGGTTTATGATTATGATGATTATGGTTAAGTCCTGATCGGGGATTAGATATGTTATGGAAAATCCTAGCTTGGAGGGCTAGGTGTTGGAAAATCCTAACCTGGAGGGTTAGGTATGGAAAATCCTAGCTTGGAGGGCTAGGTGTTGAAAAGTCCTAATTCGCAAGTGTTGGGTGAAAATTCCTAGGTTGGAGGGCTAGGTGAAAAGTCCTAACTTGGAGGGTTAAGTGAAAAGTCCCAACTTGGAGGGTTAAGTGAAAAATCCTGGCTTGGAGGGTCAGGTCCTAGCTTGGAGGGCTAGGTGTGGAAATGTCCTGACTCAGAAGGTTGGGTGAAAAGTCCTAGCTTGGAGGGCTAGGTGAAAAGTCCTAACTTGGAGGGTTATGTGAAAAGTCCCAACTGGAGGGTTAGGTGAAAAATCCTGGCTTGGAGGGTCAGGTCCTAGCTTGGAGGGCTAAGATGGAGCCCCTGGATCGGTCTGGTGACCGATCAGGGAGTTGGCACGGTGCTCCTTCGTGGATCGGTCTGGTGACCGATCCAGCGATGACTGATCGGTCTGGTGACCGATCAGGGAGTATGTGTTTCACCCACTGCTTGGCTCCTGATCGGTTTGGTGACCGATCAGGGAGCACACAGTGAGGTTGAGTTCCCCTGCTGATCTGCTCCTGATCGGTCTGGTGACCGATCTGGATCACTGTGCAGATCGTTCTGGAGAACGATCCAGCGTCGCGAGTTCCTCACTATGATCGATCAGGACGGAGCCTGATCGGTCTGGTCATGACCTGATCGGTCTGGTGACCGATCAGGAGGCTCCCTGATCAGTCCGGTGACCGATCAGGAGGTTTGGACTGCGAAGCTCAGAAATCGCCCGGCAAAGGGGTGGATCGGTCTGTTGGTCGATCCACAACCTGGGATCGGTCTAGTGATCGGTCCAAGAGAGTCCCAGAGAAATCGCGATTTCTGATTGAGCGTTGGGGACCGATCAGGATGGAGCCTGATCGATCTGAACCCAGCCTGATCGGTCTGGTGACCGATCAGGAGGTCCTCCGATCAGTCCGGTGACCGATCACTTTAATTCAAAATGCACTGTCAGACGCTCTGATCGCGTCTGAATGTATCTGATTCTCTGCGCTTAATCTCTGATGCTTGATTTTCTGTTTGATATACTGTTCTAATGATCTGATTAAGCTGCAAGTGACAGGGAAGAATTCAAACACTCAAGGAGAGTCAATGGTGGCCTTTCCTTGGAGCAGGTTTGTCCGTTTTCCATCTCAGGTTGCAACGGCTGAAGCTGCAGACTGGAGCTGCTGACTGGAGCTTGGCTGAGGGAAGCTCAGGGAGTCTAGGAAGAGCTCAGTGGTAGCTGGCGTTGGCAGGTAAGCAGCTGGAGGCTGCTGTGAGATGGTGTCACCTGTGCTCAGTGGAGAAACAAAAGGGCGTAGAGGAGAAGAGCAGAGAGAGTTGGTTGAAACGTTCTTCTGGCTTGAGTTCTTGCTGCGCATTTGTGTTCTCCACACTTTGCTTGTGTGTTCTGAAGTTTCATCATCTTGAGCAAGCATCTGCAATCAGTGAAGCAACCGTCCCTTACTTGAGCGCTTGGAGGAAGGAACAAGAGGCTTTGAGTCCAACAGCGAGAAGACACGGAGAAAGGGTTCTTGCATGAGATCATCGCTGGGTGGAGCTCGGGAGAAGCTTGCTGTGTTCTTGTCTTTGCTAAGTGCTAAGTAAGATCTTTCTTGTGTTTCATTGTGCTTAAAACTATATCCTTGATTGAAACGTTGTGAAGAGGTTACTCCACCGAAAAGGAGGTTGCTTTCTATCCGGTGTTCACCGGGGCTTGATCTGCCGACGATCAAGGGATCGCCCACCTTACGGGCACGCCAAGGAGTAGGGGCAAGTTATCCCCGAACCTTGTAAACCCTCCTTGTTAGCGATCTTGTTAGTTGTGTTAGTTTGCTTCCGTTTTCTGTTTTTCAGCATACTCTATTTTTGCTACTTTCGCTGTGATACTAACAAATCTAAGTGCAGAAATTTGATAAGTGTCAAAGTCCAAGTATTTGGCTATATTCACCCCCCCCCCCTCTCTAGCCATCCGGGTTCCAACAAGTGGTATCAGAGCTTGGGGCTCTGTTTTTGCGGATTAACAACCGAGAGCTATCATCCATGGCGTTAAGAGAAGGCTTTAGCACCACCCGACCTCCTTTCTTTGATGGTGCTGATTTTCAATATTGGAGATCAAAGATGGAGTATTATCTCAAGATAGACATCAATACTTGGTTCGTGGTGAAGGAGGGTTTCACTCCTCCAAAGGATGATGAAGGCAAAGAACTAGAGTCTTGGTGGTGGACGGCCGAACAAACTCGAAAGAGTGAAGCCAACGCGAAAGCGGTCGTCACTCTACAATGCGGCATGAACAAAGACCAACTCATCAAGGTTGGTCCATTCACAAGTGCAAAAGACTTGTGGAACAAGCTCATCGAACTCCACGAGGGTACTCGAGATTCAAGAATCGCCAAGAGGGACTTGTTCCTCAATCAACTTCAAAATCTCTCCATGAAGGAGAATGAAACCGTAAGTGAGTTACATAGCCGGTTCAAGAAGGTCCTCAATGGGCTTCATTCGATTGATGAAAAGGTCGAGAATCGCGACCTTGTGAGGTATGTATTGAAAGCATTTCCAAGGAATGCTTTGTGGTCATCCATGGTGGATGCATACAATGTCTCCAAGGATTTATCAATTGTTAAGTTAGATGATTTGTTTTGTGAAATGGAATTGCATGAAATGGCTAACAAAGGCCCCAAGGAGAAGGGGATTGCCTTAGTTGCAGGGGACCGATCCAACAAGAAGAAGAAGGAGAAGGAGGTCTCCTCATCTTCATCCTCTTCCGAATCCGAGTCCGATTTCGAGGAAGATGGCAGCGGGTCTTCTTCCTCCGAGATGGCAAACTTTGTGAGTAGAATGATGAGAAGGGGTTGACGCTTCAAGGGTAAAGGTAACCCTAGTGAAGCTAAAGTTGATAAGACTAATGTATCTTGTTTTGAGTGTGGTAGGAAATGTTGGAGCAATCAGCCCTAAGATGGTCCGGAGTGACCATAGGTTTTGATGTTTGGGCAAAGAGTTTAAGTTAGGTTTTCCCTTGTGTACTTATATGTGTATGTTGAGTGTGCAGGTTGTACAGGTTACACATATGGACTTGACTGGACGGCCTCGGTATGGTGAAGGATGGCATGAAGGCAAGCTGGAGGCTTGCGTGCGCATCCGAGGGACTTTGGTAAGCAAGGATGATGAGCTAAGGGGCGCAGACTTCGAGGCATGCGTGAAAGATGGCATGGAGGCAAGCTGGAGGCTTGCGTGCATCCGAGGGACGGGAGCCGAAGATGAAGAGGGTGCGAAGGCAATAGTCGAGGCTACGGATGAGGAGTCAGTCGAGTCGTGAGGATTGAGTGCTGTGTGAATGTACTCGAGAAGGGATTCAGCTGGGGACCAGTCGACTGCTTTGGGAGCAGTCGACTGGTAGGTGGCTCATGAGTTGGCTAAAATTCGAACGTTGGGGTGCAACGGTCGAAAATTTGGCTGGCACCAGTCGACTGCCCTTGGAGCAGTCGACTGGTGGCGAGGTTTTCAGCCCGAGTTCTATTTAAAGAGAACTCGGTTTTGGGCTAGGATTTTGACAAGTTTGGTCTTGGTTAAAGGTCAAACAGTAATCTTTGTGCTCAGAGGTTCTCAAGGTGTTGTGGTGAGGTTTCTCCACCCACAAGGAGCGACGAGAGATAGCCGGAGGTTATTCGGGGATTGATCCACCGACGGATTCTTGGATTAGTCACCCGGCCGGGGTGGATACCAAGTAAACTCTGATTGTTAGCGTTGTTTGTTCTTTTTATTATTGTTTCCGTTGTGCAACTAACAACGCAGGTACAAGAAAGATCCGTGATTCGCTATTCACCCCTCCTCTAACGGACGTATTCGATCCTTACAGGAAAGGCCACTTCAAGAGTGAATGCCCAAAGCTAAAGAAGAAGGAGGAGAAATCCAAAAGGAAAGAAGAAAAATCCAAGAAGAAGAAGAAGGCCTTGAAGACCACTTGGGATGAATCCTCCTCAAGCTCATCCGATGAAGAGAAGGAGGAGAAGAGCACAAGGCATATGACACTCATGGCATTGGGAGATCAAGAGAGCAGTGATGAATCTTCCAACTCCTCAAACGCAGCTTCATCATCTTCGGATGATGAAGAGGTAACTTCTCCCGAACTTGAGAAATGTTATAGAGCAATTGCATGTTTAACCAATATGTTAAAGAAGTCAAAAATTAAGGTTAAAACATTGCAATTGGAAATTGTACAATTAAAAGCATCTAGGGATGATAACATAGATGACTTGCATGTTGAGATGTTAGAGGATGAGATTAAATCATTGAAACTTGAGGTTGAAAATTTGAAATCCTCTAAGATTGAGGATGTAGATGATCTGCATGATGAATTGCTAGAAGAAGAAAACAAATCATTGAAGAGTGAAGTTGAGAGACGCAAGAATATTCTTGAGAAGTTCTCAACTAGCTCTAAGACCCTAGACATGATATTGAATGCCCAAAGGGCAGTCTACAATAGGGTCGGTATTGGTTACCGACCCAAAGAACCTTCATTTGTGTCTCTTATGTCTAGAACTGATATGAGACAATCTAGGACACCCAAGGTTTAAAAGAAAGTTGTCAAGGCATGGGTGCCTAAGTCTTGTTTAGTAGGTGCTTTAGGTTCCAAGGTTTGGGTACCTAAAACTTCTATTTTTCGAATTGTGTAGGTTATGATTGAGGGGGAGCATCTATCAACTTGGTTCGTTGATAGTGGGTGCTCCAAACACATGACCGGGGATAGATCATTGTTTACCACACTTCACAAGAAAAGTAGAGGTAATGTTTCATTTGGTAACAATGGTAGCCTTAAGGTCATAGGAATAGGAGATATTCAAATATCCGAATGTCTTAGAATCTCAAATGTCCTTCTAGTCAAGGGGATGACATTTAATCTCCTAAGTGTCAGTCAATTGTATGACACGGGTTACATAATTTATTTTCAACCAAGTCAATGTCTAGTTAGACAACATGACACCTTGGACACGGTACTAGTAGGAACAAGAGTAGACAATATTTATCAAGTTTCATTTAAAAGTGCTACTAATGTTTCTGCTAAGTGTTTCATGTCGAAAGAAGAGGAGTCCACCCTTTGGCACCGGAGGCTAGCACATGTTAACATGAAGAACATCTGGAAGTTGGCCAACAAGGGATTAGTTCGTGGCTTACCAAGCATCAAGTATGGAAAAGACAAACTTTGTGATGCATGTCAAATGAGTAAGCAAACAAAATCTGCACATAAAGGTAAAAGCGCTGTAAGTACTTCAACCGCTTTAGATTTACTTCACATGGATCTATTTGATTGTAGCACCATCATATCATTGAATGGAAGTAGATATTGCTTTGTTATCATTGATGACTTTACTAGATATACATGGACTTATTTTCTAAAATATAAGGACCAAACTTTAGTTGTTTTCATTTCTTTTTGTAGAAGAGTTGAAAATGAAAAATCATCAACTATTAAAACAATTAGAAGTGATCATGGAGGTGAATTTCAAAATCAATGGTTTTTAGAATTTTATCAAGACAGAGGGTATAGACATGAGTTCTCCACTCCTAGAACACCACAACAAAATGGGGTTGTAGAGAGGAAGAACCATGTTTTACAAGAGGCTACACGAAGCATGATTAATGAGTACTCACTACCGAGTTACTTATGGACCGAAGCTGTAAATACAGCTTACTATGTGCAAAATCGAGTCCTCATCCATAGGTTTTTAGGAAAGACTCCCCATGAACTTTGGTTTGGGAAACCACCTACGGTTAAACACCTTAGGGTGTTTGGTTGTAAGGTGTTCATCCTAAACACCAAGGATCACCTTGGAAAGTTCACGGCAAAAGCTGATGAAGGGATACTAGTCGGGTATTCCCTAGTTAGCAAAGTCTACCGAGTCTATAATAAGAAGTCTAGATTAGTTGAAGAATCTTCTGATGTTGTCTTTGAGGAAATTCCAAAAGTCAATGGTCAATCAGAAGATGAGGTTCAACTCGAACTTAGGAGACTAAGTTTGAATGAGAGTCCAAATGTTGTTGATGGTGATGAATCCGATGACAGTGAGCCTAGACAATCCATAGATCAGCCGGATCATGAGGCTGAGCTCGTGTCTAGTGAACCCATTCAAGAAGCACCACCAACACCTAGGCAAACTAGATTAGCCTCTAGTCATCCCCAAGACCAAATTGTTGGAGACATCCATCATGGGGTTAGAACTAGATCATTCTTCCGGAATGAGGCTAATGAAGTTGCTCTAATTTTCGAAATTGAACCTAGAAAAATTGATGAAGCATTAAATGATCCCGATTGGATCATTGCAATGCAAGATGAACTAGGTCAATTCGAAAGGAGTCAAGTTTGGGACTTAGTCCCTAGACCTAAGAAGACCACCATTATTGGAACCAAATGGGTCTTCAAAAACAAACTGAACCATAAGGGAGAAATCATTAGAAACAAGGCACGCTTAGTAGCCAAGGGCTACAGTCAAGTTGAAGGCTTGATTATGATGAGACCTATGCTCCCGTGGCACGATTAGAGTCCATCCGATTGATGCTAGTATTTGCAGCACATCGAGGTTTCAAATTATATCAAATGGATGTCAAATCGGCCTTTCTAAATGGTTTGATTAGAGAAGAGGTCTACGTTGAACAACCTCCGGGGTTTGAGAGTACCGAATTCCCAAACCACGTGTTCAAGCTCAAAAAGGTACTTTATGGTCTTAATCAAGCACCCCGAGCTTGGTACGAGCGGTTGTCGACATTCCTAATTGAGAAGGGCTTCGTTAGAGGCCAAATAGACCCTACACTATTTCTACGGAGAGATGGTGACAATATTTTTGTGGCCCAAGTATATGTCGATGACATAATTTGTGGCTCGAACAACAAGAGCTATTTAAATGAATTCATTGGACACATGGAAAGTGAATTTGAGATGAGTCTAGTGGGAGAGTTGACTTTGTTCCTTGGACTTGAAATCAAACAAACCCGAGATGGGATCCATGTGCACCAATCGAAATACACACAAGAAATGCTCCGTAAATTCAATATGAGTGACTCAAAAGAGGTAACCTCTCCCATGGCTACAAACACAAGACTAGACAATGACGAGAGTGGTAAACCTGTTGATTTGACTCAATATTGGAGCATGATAGGTACTTTGCTATACCTCACAGCTAGTCGACCTGATATTCTTTTCGTTGTGGGTATGTGCGCTAGGTATCAAGCTTGTGCCAAGGAATCTCAATTAATGTTGTTAAGAGGATTTTGAGATATCTTAAAGGCGCAATTGGAGTCGGTCTTTGGTACCCCCGTACCGAATCTTTTGATTTAATTGGCTATACCGATTCCGACTATGTTGGATGTAAGTTGGACCAGAAAAGCACAAGTGGGGGCTGCCAATTTCTAGGATCATCTTTAGTTAGTTGGTCAAGTCGGAAGCAACATTGTGTTGCTCTCTCCACGACCGAGGCAGAATATATCGCCATGGGAGAGAACGTATCACAATTGTTGTGGATGATTCACACTCCAGAGGACTATGGATTGAGTTACAAAAGTGTGCAAGTGTTGTGTGACAACATTAGCACAATTAACCTAACTAAGAATCCAGTCCATCATTCTAGGACCAAACATATTGAAGTACGTCACCACTTCATTAGGGATCATGTTGCTAGGGGAGATATTGTACTCTCACATGTAGAGTCAAAGTCAAACCTCGCTGACATTTTCACTAAACCACTCCCCGAAAATGAGTTTAGCTTCTTAAGAAGGGAGTTGGGAATGTGACGCGCTTCATAGTTTTCAAAATGCATTCAAAACCCTTCATGATAAGTTCTAATTGTTGGGAAACAATTGGGTAACTTTGGGGACATCTCACACAAACTATAAGGTCTACCAAAACGTTTTTGTTTGCTAGATATGGGGTGAGATGCTAGGATCAACTCAATTTCTCAAAATGTTAATGCATCCCTTGAGAAATTAAGTTGACGAGATAAAAATCACTTCGGTGACCAAGTATGGGGAAAATCAATGCATAACATATGTGTATTTGGCTCCATGATCATACTTGGACATTCCAATCAAGGAAACTTGATTGGAAACTTGAATTTGGCACAATCTTGTTTGAACTTGATTGAATGATTGTTGATTGAGTTTGACTCCACTTGGGTGGAGCAAAGTGATTTACTAAAACCATAAGGACCTTTGATCCTTGTTTAGGGATCAATTTTAGTCAAGAGATCACTTCCAAGTTCGATATCTTTCATCAGATCTCTTCAGAAATCGTGTAAGTGTCTGAAACTGAAGGTTTCAAATCGTATCAGGGAATTTCAGGAACCCTGATCGGTCACTGGACAGATCAGGCATAGCCCCGGACCGATCTGGCTCCATTCTGCGTTGATCGGTCCACAGACCGATCAGAGGGGTCGACAGAGACTTAACGAAATCCTGATCAAACACTCTATGCTAGCCTGGATCAGTCTCCGGACCGATCTGGCATCCTGTGATGATCGGTCCACAGACCGATCAGGGGGCTTCCCGAATATCATCCGACTCTACTGATCGCTTCCTGATCGATCAGCCGATCGATCAGGAGCCTACCTGATCGGGCACCCGACCGATCAGGAGCAGTCCGGTCCGATCAGGCCAGAGCCTGATTAGTCTGAGCGTTTCCAGATCGAACGGTGATCCGTTCGATCACATTAAATTTCGGTTGGTGGACCGATCTACCAACCTAATAACTTCGCGAAAACCCTTCCTCTTCCAAGCCCTAGCGCCGAACCTCCTTACTTGCACTTCTTCCCGTGCGAGAGCCTTCCCTGCTTCTCCTTCCTCCTTTTGCGAGTGAGCGTTTGAGTGCGCGCATACGGTTCTGAGAAGACTTCCTGCGAGCATCTCCTCTTTCTTCTGCAAGTTCCTTCTTGCTCAAGATCGTGCGCTCACCTCTTGCACCGTGAGCTCTTCCTGCGCAAGCTCTTCTTCCAACGTTCAAGATTATCTCAGATCACTGTCAATGGCACCTAAGTGAGTTTTTGGTTTAGTTTTCCTTGCAGATTAGTTCAGAGTGTATGCATTTGCGCTAATCATGGTCTATTTTTTTTATGTTCTTATGTTGTGCCGTGACCTCCTGTTTTGGCCGTGACCCATCTTTGCCGTGACCCCCCTGTTTTGATCAATTCTACCTTATGCTTACTTGATTATTTCTCCTGTGATTGAATCTTGGGTTTTTGATTCAAACTATGTGTATGATCAATTCTTGGTTAAACCTATGCTCATTTGGTCAATGTGTCATGTACACTTGATTATTCTACACCATGTTCAACTCTCGTATTGATTTTGTGATCCTTTAATCTTGTGTCATGATTCCCTTTCTGTGATTAAATTATTGCAATGATCAACTCTATCAATCCATTAGAAAATCATCTAAGGGAAAAGAACAAATAGAGGGTAGCTCGAGGGGCAAAACCCCTTCCTCATCAGCACCCTCCTGAAGGCCACAGCCTTCCTCCAGTTCCCAATTCCCCAATGCTGCCTGCGAGCAGGTTTTTCAGTCCCGGACTTTCAAATTACTCTCTTGTCGATCGATTGATGTTCCATTTCTGACCGAACACTGCCCTTCTATCATGGAAATAGTCACTTTTTACAACCTGGGCTTCCTTCTTTCCTTAGAGCGGACCATAAATTATGATCTTGTATCGGAGTTTTACAACAATCTGCAGTAGGGACCTCAAGGGGGCTTTGAGTTCACTACTCGGGTCGCCAAGAGGAACCTTGATTTCTCCTATGACATTCTTGCGGAGTATCTGGGTGGTCGCCGATCACCCAACCTGTATTCGATCTATCCCGAGCTTCCTGATCCCCTGCTGGCTCCTTTTGCGGATGTTACTCCTGATGGCATCTATCCGTATTTCTTCGGTCATCCCCGCCCAGCCGGTCTCGATGAGTTGGGTCTTGATTTTCCTACCTTTGCAGCATTTCGTCTCTCTCCCACTGATTACGTCTTGTTCAAGATTATCACAAATTATATCCTACCAATCACTTCCAAATCTTTAACTGAGATCCGACCCTATCATTGCCTTATGCTCTACGGCATGCACCGCCGAATGGATTTTGATATCATGGAATGTATTTTTCAGTCCATTTTATCTTATAGAGAGCCGAGCCGCCGCACAGTCTACATGCCATTTGGTCATGTCATCACCGATTGGCTTATGTCAATAGGTGTTGATGTCACCAAAGGCATGACAGTGCCTATGGTCCGACAGGATTGTCGGCTTGGTCGGCAGGCATTTGCCAAGTCCGGCATCATTATTCGAGAGCACGATCGGGCCTTGGTTTGGAATGATGGGAGAGGACTCGGTGAGCTACCTGGGGGAGGACCACATTTTCAGGCGCCAGCCGATGCTGCTGCACCTCATGAGGCTCCTGCTGCTGCTGCTGCTGATTACTACGATGAGCCTGAGCCAGATCTGCGCTGGCAGCTGTCAGAGCTGGATCAGACCATCCAGCATGATTTCCATTTGCGAGAGATTTATCGCGAGGAGGTCCGCTCACAGTTCCGATCCATTGATCGCAGACTGACCTCAGTGGAGTCTGATGTTTCCGGGGTCCGCTCGCTGCAGCAGACTTGGTACGATGAGTGGCGTCGCCACACATTTCCTGGAGGTGCGCCATCTGCCAGTACTGCACCGGGATCTGTTATTCCTGATGACGACACTATGGATGATCCCATGCAGGACACTGACCCCCCCCCGCCCGCTGACGATTGACTGTACTCTCTGCTTGTTTGGTGATTTCAGACTATTTGACGGATCTGTCCGTCCTGACTCTTGCCTGTTATGGCGTGATGTTGACTTTGATGCGTGGATATGCATCTACTTGTTTGTCTGGATTATTGTTTATGCGCTTGACTATGACTAGATTTTGCATTATGATGCATCTGACATTTTGCATGTATTTTATATTTGCCTATCATGTTTAGGATGTTGGCTTATNACTGCTAGGCACCTGGCGAAGGAATGCCAGGACACAAACCCTAGCGAAGGACTGCTAGGCACCTGGCGAAGGAATGCCAGGATACAAAGCCCTAGCGAAGGACTGCTAGGCACCTGGCGAAGGAATGCCAGGACACAAAACCCTAGCGAAGGACTGCTAGGCACCTGGCAAAGGAATGCCAGGATACAAAGACCTAACGAAGGATAGCTAGACACCAGGCGAAGGACAGCTTGGTACTGAAGACCTGGCGATGGACAGCTAGGCACCCGGCGAAGGACTGCTGGGCAAAAGTCCAACCGAAGGAGCCGGTTGGCATCAGGTACATTCTCCCGAGAGGAGTAGTTGAGGACGCGTTCCCCATCAAGGGAACAGTAGGCGTCGGTTCGACCTAGGGCTCCATTTTGGGAGACCCAAAGTCAGAACCAAGACAGCTAAGGCTGTATAAACTTAATACTCTATTGCTTTGTACTTGTTTTGGACAAACCCTGGATGCAGGATCGAAGGAATGAGTCATTGCAGCTCAGAACACCTTAAAGGAGAAAGGCAGCAGCTGAGCAGGGCGCCCCCAGTGTTCCGGGCGCCCCCAAGGGCAACACAAAACAGACTAAGCAAAAGGAGAGCTTCGGCAGTTCATGGGAAGGGCGCCCCCTATGCTCCCGGGCGCCCCCAGCATCCCGGGCGCCCCTAGCTCAAGCTAACAAAGCAAGCCAGCGCGAAGCCAACGAATAAGAGTTGACCCAGCCATTCAGGGCGCCCCCGTCAAAGGCTGATCCTGAGTTTGAAGGGATCAGAGCTGACCGAGAGGAACTCGGATCAGCTGACACGTGGGGGGGCGCCCCCGACGTCCCGGGCGCCCCTAGGGGCTATAAATAGGCCCTCGGCCCCAAGGCTTCGAACAACAATTCTAACAACGCTCCTACGCTCTTCTTCTCCTGCGCTTTGCTCCGGAAACCTCCCAACTCGAGATACAAGCGCCGACGACGTCCCTCTGCCCCGAAAATTCAATCTACACCGGACGTCGGTAACGAAGAACTGTATTTAAGTTTACTATACTACTTTTGTAATATCTCTCTGTAAACTGTTTTGCGAACATATAGAATTGCCCATAGTAAACGGTCAACGACCGTGGGCCTTGGAGTAGGAGCCGACCGTGACTCTGAACCAAGTAAAAAATTTGGTGTTTGCGTGTGCTTTAATTTAAATTTTCGCTGCGTTATTGCTCTAACTTTAATCCGAACGTTTTACGATATTCACCCCCCCTCTATCGTTTCTCTCGATCCAACAAGTGGTATCAGAGTAGGGAAGCTCAAATTTGGTGCAACCACCAATTTGAGAGTTTTTTGTATTTATTTTTAAATTTTTTTTAATATTTTTTATTTATTCGAAATTTTTCTCGCTAATCGAGGTTGGTGCAACACCCCTCGATAATCTTTACTTTTTATCCCGCACTACTAATCCAAGACCAAGTTTTGGGACATTTCCATCTTTTTAATTTAGTTTTTCAGATTAAATGACCATGCAAGAAGGTTTCAGCACTGCTAGACCACCTCTCTTCAGTGGGGAAGACTTCTCCTACTAGAAGAGCAGAATGGAGGTCCACCTGAAAACTCAGGTGGACATGTGGATAATCATCCAGTCCAGACTGGAGATTCCGAAGAATGCTGAAGGAGTACCTCAAAGCTACATAGAGTGGGACACCGCTCTAAAACGGATGATTGAAGCTGATGCAAAGGCGACCCAGACCCTCCAATGCGGCTTAACAAAAGAGGAGCTGAACCGGGTGGGTCCTTTCAACAGTGCCAAGGAGCTGTGGGGGAAACTGATCGAGCTGCACGAAGGAACATCAGACACTCGGATCAGCAAGAGGGATCTCCTCCTGAATAAGCTGTATACGATCAAAATGACCGACAACCAAACAGCAGCTCAACTCCATGCCCGAATTCAGGAATTAATGAACGGACTACACACCATCGGTCACAAGGTAGAAAACCGTGACCTAATAAGGTACACTTTAAATGCTTTCCCAAGAAACACCTTGTGGGCATCTATGGTAGATGCATACAAGGTCTCAAGGGACCTTTCAAAAATTAAATTAGATGAATTGTTCTCTGAATTAGAATTACATGAACAGACTAACTGCAATTTGGCCGAGAAAGGAAATGTCTTTGTTGCAGGTAAAACTGGAAGGACAACAAAGAAAAAGCCTAAACCTGAACCCGTGTCTAACTCAAACTCAGAAGACGAAGAAAGAGATCGACCTAAGTTGGTCCGACTGGCCCAAAACTACTACAAGGAATTGAAAAACCAAACCAACAAACGGAAAGTCAGCCGAAGAAAGGATGAACCAGCTGAACCCGCAAACGAAAAGAATAAGCCCAACGTGACCTGCTACGAGTGCAAGAAGAAGGGTCACTACAAGACGGAGTGTCCGAACCTAAAGGAGACCAAGAAGAATAGAAGGAAGAAGAAGGCACTTCAAGCAACGTGGGACGAGTCCTCCGAAGAAGAAGAAGAAGAGGTCCCACAGTCGAACCTACTCGCACTAACCGCCTCAGAAGAAGTCGAGACCAAATCAGAATTAGAACAGGACGACGACAGACTGACATTTTCAGAGGACGGCGAAATCAAGGTAAGTGGTTTTACTAGAAGTCAGTTAAACGAGTTAATTTCGTATCTTTCTCGAGATTTGGCGAAAGCTAAACTCCGAGTCGAATCCCTCCGACAGGAAGTAAAACTCCTAAAAGAGGGAGCTGACTCTAGACCCTTAACTGAGAAGGTTCAAGAAGGAACCTCTACTCAAGTTGAAAACCTTGAGAAAGAGAACTCCTCCCTGAAAACTCAGGTTAAGGATCTTAGATCAGCATTAGAACGATTTACTTCTGGTTCCAAGAATCTTGACATGATTCTTGGAATACAGAAATCGATTCTAAATCGATCCGGACTAGGCTACAGAACCAAATCTAGACAAAGATCCTACTTTGTTGTACTGAACCAGTCCAGACCTAAAGTTCAGGCATGGGTACCCAAACTATGCCTGAACAAACAAACTGGATCAAATCAATTCTGGATCCCCAAGGACAAGATTCATATCTTGCCAGACCATTATCGTGGCTTTAGTCCAGGGGGAGCCAAATTGAAAATAATATTTATTATTAGATAAAATTCAATTCTTGCTTGCAATTTGCATGATTGATTGTTTACTTAATTTCTGCAATTTACCATGTTTAGATTTAGGAATGGTTAGTTTAAGGACTGAACCAATTTAACTGAAATCTGCCAACATAGTATTGGGTGGAGGTGAGATGATAGTACGTTAGGGAAACCAACTCTAATAAGGTCAAGTATTCTCTACTTGGTCTCTTTAGACTGGTGAAACTAGCCGAAGCTACCGATCCAAGATCCAAACTAGTTAGACCAGAATTTTTCAAAGACTAATGTTGAAAATGAAATTTCATTAAAAGGCTTTGTCAAGGAAAGAGTTGATGATCCAATAAGGCTACGGCCAAAGAAGGCCAAGTACCTCGCCAAGACCTGGAAGCCAATTTTTGAAATTCAAATTCAAGTTATTCTTTGTCAAATTCGAATCTAACACAAATTTTCAGTTAGTTGTAGATTTAAACATTCTTGTCAAAATAAATTCAATTGTTTTCAAAATTAATTAAGTTTTTCAAAATAAATCATGTTTTTCAAAAAAAAATTCTTTTATCAAAACCTGTCTCACAAAACCTATAAGGCTAACGTGATTGAAAACCCTAGATTTGAGTGAGACAGTAAAATTATACTCAATTGAAATTTCTTTATTACCTATATTATGGTTTAATCCTATAGTTCAATCATGGTCAAAGTGGTCAAAGTAGTCAAACTATGGTCAAAGCAGTCAAACCATGGTCAATATAGTAAAACCATAGTCAAACCGATTAAACCATGGTCAAATTATGACAAGACAACATAAATGTCAATCAATACTCCATCCGGGCGCCCGTGACTCCTCGGGCGCCCCCCCCCCATTACTTTCACTCCTCTCAAAGTAAAAAAGCTGCCTTGTCCCTTGACCGGGGCGCCCCGAACCTCGCGGGCGCCCCCAGTATCAGTCAAAGCAGCAAAAGCTGCAAAGACCAGGCTGACCGGGGCGCCCGGGTCACTGCGTGCACCGCCAAACCATCACTAGTCACTGCCAAAGGCAATAAGCTGCTGTCTCGGGCGCCCGGGAGATCTCGAGCGCCCGGGAGATCCCGGGCACCCCCAAGAAACTGCCTATAAAAAGGCACCCGAACTCCCTCTTCTTCCCACACCAAAAACCATTCTCCTTCCTCACTTCCTTCCTTCCAAAGAGATCAAGTGACACTTGTGCTTCCTCAATCTCCACCATGCCTCCCCGGTATGATTTCTTTTATGCATTTAAGAATTATTTTCTTAATTCTTTTTTTCTAAATGCATGTTTCTTAACTTAGAAAACGCCGAGCGAACCAAGCGAACCCCGGTACCGAACCAAGTCCCGACCCTAGGTTTCCAACTCTAGAACTGTGTAATAAGTTTGCTCGAACAACCTATAAGCCTATCAAAACTAGCTATCTAAATAGACATTTCTTCACCCAATCTTGTCCTCTAGCCATGAATGTTATAAACTTTTATCAACTAGACAATCTAGTGTTCTGCACTCACTCAATTAACACATCTTTATGTGTAGAATTCTATAATAACATAGTTCGACAAAACGATCTAATGTTTGTGACTACTGTTCAAGGGATACCCTTGTCCATCACCCCTACTTTACTAAATCGATTTCTTGGACTACGACTCTCCCAGTCCACCTTTTGTTGCTATCCACCCAGGGATCCTCCATTTGATGCCCCCTACGCTCACATTACTCTAGACACTCTCTACTCCTATTTCTATAGGGAAGCTAGACTCCCTGTAGCTAGACGATTCCAGTCCGTTGACCTTCAGGCCCAGGACAACGCCCTGTACAGAGTCCTGGTCCGCTGTATTTTACCACTATCCACTAGGGATGTCACGACCATGCGGCCTTTTCATGCCTTCCTCATGTATGCCCTGATCCATCATCTAGACATTGACATTGGCCTTCACATATTTCACGCTATCTTACATGCCTCCAGTGTCACAACTCAGGGTCGGGTACGCACCCCCTTTTTCCACATCATCACCTCCATCCTTCATCACCACGGTCGTGACATTACCGTCGGTGAAATAACCGCGCTGACCGATTTTGACGAGATAGGGTTTAGGAACTTCTCTTTAGCTGGTATAGAGGTATCGGCCACCGGGGTTTTGACTTGGAGACGACAGCGAGCCGGAGCTCAGATCGACTCAGACGAGGAGATTGAAGTCGATGTCACCGATTTGGCAGCAGAGGCTCGAGCACACATAGATGAGCCCCCTCCACCGACACTCTACGAGAGGGTGACACGGCTGGAGACACAGGTCCAGAGCCTCTTAGAGGAAGTGGAGGCAAACCATGCTGAAAATATGGAGACAAATCTAGGCTATTACACTGACTATATGAGTGCCCTTAGAGCTGAGAGAGAGACCAGAGACGCACAGTATCATGAGATGATGGAGGTGTTCCGATCCTGACAGCTAGGCTCCTCTGATCATCCTGGTCCCTCTTCCTATATTTGATTAGCATTGTACCACTGACTATCTGACTGCACCTACTTAGTAGGGTTGATTCATGTTTGACTTGTATGACTATGCTGAGTTTCTCTATTGACCAGCTGACTTATGAGTACTTGCTTTCCTCTACTATTTGATCAGCAGTTAGGATTATGCTTGGTAGAATAGATTTAGTCTACTGTTGGTTTTCTTACTCATTTCAAAATCAGTTTTTAAAATTGTTAAATGCTTTCAAAATCAGCTTTTAATTTTTTTTTTCTTTCAAAATCAGCTTTTACTTACTTTTGAAAAGTTTTAAAATAAATTTTTGACTTAGTTTTATTTTAACTACCCCTTTCAAAACTAGGGCTTTTTCGCAAATGGACTTAGCCTAGGCCCTAACCCTAGAATTGTATGCACCTATAGATTTAGAAGCCATCATCTCACAAACACCTTAGGATACTTTTGATTGATAACCTAGAATGGGTTGAGATGCTTAGGTCTTTGCCTTAATTCAAGATGTTTTAAGTCAGTGCATCTGCAGAATTAGGGCACTAAATACAACCTACACAGTAATCAAGTTTAGTGTCAAGTTTAAAAAATCTAACTTGAACAGAACACTCAACTTGACTAACCCTAGCGAAAATTACTGCTTATAGCAGTTAGTAAGTAGCTAATTGGGTTAGACAGGACCCTAAAAGAGAAAATTGAAACTGATTTGTTTTAATTCATATCCTGAACTGATTCAGTACAGTAAATTATGCAAGTTATTATTTTCTTTTATGCAATTTAATTATTCAGTTTCTGCTATATTTCTTTGTTTTTGATATATGGCAAAGGAGGAGAGATAGGAAAGGAGAGTTTAAAATTTTTTCTCTAAATTCAAAATTTCAAACTCTATATTCAAAAAGTACTTAATTCATTTTTTTTTCAAAAGTACTAAGGTTTTCTAAGTATTTAAAAAGGTTTTCTAGGTATTTAAATGCTTTCAAATTTTCCTAAGTACTTTAAACTTAAAATTTTTCAAATTCTACTAAGTACTTAAAATTAAATTTTTTTTCCTCTAAGTATTTTAAACTTAAGTTTTCAAAAAACTTCTAAATACTTCAAACTTAAGTTTTCAAAAACTTTTCTGAATACTTAAATCTTAAATTTACGAAATTCTCTTTAGTACTCAAACTTAAGTATTTTAAACTTAAGTTTTCAAAAAACTTCTAAATACTTCAAACTTAAGTTTTCAAAAACTTTTCTGAGTACTTAAAACTTAAATTTACGAAATTCTCTTTAGTACTCAAACATAAGTATTTTAAACTTAAAAAACTTCTAAATACTTCAAACTTAAGTTTTCAAAAACTTTTCTGAGTACATAAAACTTAAATTTATGAAATTCTCTTTAGTACTCAAACTTAAGTATTTTAAACTTAAAAAACTTCTAAATACTTCAAACTTAAGTTTTCAATATCCTTCGTAATACTTAAACTTAAGTTTTCAAATTTATCTAAGTATTTAAACTTAAATTTTCTACAGGTATAAATTTTCCAAAGTGAACAACCAAATTTATTTTGAAAAATGTGTTTTTGTCACTAAGTAAAATTAAATCCATCTTTAGACTTAGTTTCAAAAACCCCACAAACTTTTGAAAAATCTTGGAGGAGATTCTGTAGCGACCCGCCTTCTCTGACTTAGACGGATCGTTACTTTTGTCTACTTCTTGACTCTAATGCACGACTAAGAATGCGGAAATCTTTTTTTTTTCTTTTAAATCCCTCTAGGGATGATATTCTAACTCTAATAGTCATGCATGATACCATGACACACCTCCTTTCACTAAAATTCATAAAGAAAATATTTATTGAAACTCACCCTGCCCAACTTCACTTTGCGGCACCAGTCGACTGCTATGTGGTAGTCGACTGGTACCAGGCGACTGACCCTTGGCAGTTGCCTGGTGCACCGAACAGAAGCTGCTGTTCGATAGGGCAGTCGACTGGTCCTGTACCAGTCGACTGGCACCAGTCGACTGATACTGAACCAGTCGACTGTCACGCCTGAAATCTGAAATTCAGAATCTGAAATTCATCTCCAAACATCCACCAAACACATACTTTCGAGTCATACAAAATCATGATACCATTTCTATACCCTATACTAGTTTTCTAAACAGTTTAGCCAATCAAAACGAATCCATAAACTTGAAATTAGGACTTTTGCAAGATTTAGCAAGTTATGAAAAACTATATAAACTTTAGGCTAGAGTTTGTACCAAACTTAACTTCTAACCATTTAAACTCATCATGCAAGATTCTATAACATTGATAAAGCATTATGAAATGAGAAAGCGACTTTTCTAAGCATAATTGAGCAATAAAACTTGATTTAAAAGGAAAACTAGTCCTATCTTGGCACATGCATTAATAGCTCCAATAAAGTATCAATATCTCAAACTACTCACACTTCTATTCATCCAATGCAATCATAAGGATATGTATGCTAAATGAAATGGCATGGAATCTTTATTCTACGAAATTGAGCATGTAAAACTATCCAAAGCTTAAAAGTTCGCTAAACTCCATAAAGCAATAACTCGGAATTTGAATAACTTAAACATTGTAATTCAAATAACTAAATTGTCTTGTCTTAAGGATCTCTCCAAAGTCAGCCACCACACACACTTTACTCAGCACCGCCTCGTCGCCTTCCTTCAGAATTGCTTGCCTTTACCTTTATCTGCAGTAAGAGGAAATGCAACTAGTAAGCAAAAAGCTTAGTAAGTACTATCTAGCTCACAAAATCTCGAAATGTGCAAACATGCTTCTTGAACAATATGAAATCACATGAGATACTTATATGCTTGAAAGAAAACTAAGAACATGTATAACTCAAAACATGCATACTCAAGCATTAATAAATCTCAACTTGCTTTTCTTGGCTCAACTTGAAACTTTAGCTATTCTTTAACTTTTTGAAAACTCTTTAAACTTTAGAAACTTTGCTAAAGCATATACTTGAAAATAATAATCACTTGGATCCACTGAAGACGTAAGTACCATCTCATATGCGCGTTCCCTAAAAGGTTGGGGTAGCGAGCCACCAATCCTAATAGAGCAGATCTTGGTCTACCAGGGCCAAGACCTTGGAATTGGACACCTGGATTTCTTTAACGACGCCCTTGGACGCCGGGTACTGGCCTTAGAAAAATAAAATAGCTTTTCTTTCTTTTCTTTCTTATCTGTAAATGCCTTGGCATTTTCTTGAGCACCTTGCGTGCTAAAATCCCTAAGTCTTGACTTTTGGGGATTTCTTAAGGCCTTGGCCTTTTCTTTTCTTATCTTTATCTTCTCTTTTCTTTTCTCATAGCTTTTCTTGGACCCTAAACTCACATAGGGTACTTAATCAAACATATATAAGCATATAATGAACTAAGATCACATGCAAAAACTCAAACAAAAAGGAAATATCTCTTTTAAAAACTTTTAAGAGAAATTCTTGCGGAAAAACCGCCTCTTACTGCAGGTGAGCAGTACTTACATCGATATCTTGGACTTACAACCAAGATTGACGTCTAGGGCTCTGGAGAAACTTGAGATCTCGGAGAATTCTTCGCGCCTACGCGTTCTCCTCGTCGAGACGAACGCAACGCTCTGCTTTCCTTGATCCCTCCTTGGCCGGCGCCCCTTGGAAGAGGAGAGAAGGGCTTGGTGTTGGCATGCGTGCGTGAGAGGGGGAGGAGGTCGCGCGGCTAGGGTGAGGAAGAGAGAAAACTAAAAATCTAATTTCCTCTCTTAACTCATCTATTTATACTATCTTTATGAAAAGAATCGTAACGACTCTATAAATATATTTCTCTCCAACTTTCGTTGTGCTTGATACCCTAGCCCAGCCGGTTCCGTGCGCGCCTGCTCTCCTGGTGGTCGCGGGTTCGAACCCCCTGCCGCCCTTAAACGTTTTTCCTTTTTTAAAAATACTAAACGGACTCGGAAAATTCCATAAAAATATTCTAAAAATTCCTAAAAATATCTAGAATATTTCTAAACCATTTTTAAATAATTCTAAGGACTTTAAGAACTAAAAATGGGAATTTTGGGGCGTTACAGATTCCTTCTAGGGGGAGGGAACAAAATTTCATTTTACTTGTTCTGATTAACTTAACATTTTGAACCAGGGTTGCCATAAATCAAAAAGGGGGAGATTGTTGGGGCAGAAAGCACCCAAGTCAAACCTGTATTTTGATAATGGCAACAGGGTACAAAAGTTAAGATATAATATTTATCTAACATGTTAATCAAGTGTGCAG
Organism: Boesenbergia rotunda; assembly: GCA_024364735.1. NCBI lineage: Eukaryota > Viridiplantae > Streptophyta > Magnoliopsida > Zingiberales > Zingiberaceae > Boesenbergia > Boesenbergia rotunda. The sequence continues at coordinate 17,940 of JAGFNQ010002643.1, read as the reverse complement.
GCAAAGCCCTAGCAAAGGACTGCTAGACACCTGGCAAAGGAATGCCAGGAGACAAAGCCCTAGCGAAGGACTACTAGGCACCTGGCGAAGGAATGCCAGGACACAAAGCCCTAGCGAAGGACTGCTAGGCACCTGGCGAAGGAATGCCAGGACACAAAGCCCTAGCGAAGGACTGCTAGGTACCTGGCGAAGGAATGTCAGGATACAAAGACCTAGCGAAGGATAGCTAGGCACCAGGCGAAGGGCAGCTTGGTACTGAAGACTTGGCGAAGGACAGCTAGGCACCCGGCGAAGGACTGCTGGGGAAAAGTCCAACGGAGGAGCCGGTTGGCATCAGGTACATTCTCGCGAGAGGAGTAGGTGAGGACGCGTTCCCCGTCGAGGGAAAAGTAGGCGTCGGTTCGACCTAGGGCTCCATTTTGGGAGACCCAAAGTCAGAACCAAGACAGCTAAGGCTGTATAAACTTAATACTCTATTGCTTTGTACATGTTTTGGACTAATCCTGGATGCAGGACCGAAGGAATGAGTCATTGCAGCTCAGAACGCCTTAAAGGAGAAAGGCAGCAGCTGAGCAGGGCGCCCCCAATGTTCCGGGCGCCCCCAAGGGCAACACAAAACAGACTAAGCAAAAGGAGAGCTTTGGCAGTTCATGGGAAGGGCGCCCCCGTGCTCCCGGGCGTCCCCTATGCTCCTTGGCACCCCCAGCGTCCCGGGCGCCCCTAGCTCAAGCTAACGAAGCAAGCCAGCGCGAAGCCAACGGATAAGAGTTGACCCAGCCATCCAAGGCGCCCAGCGTCTCGGGCACCCCCGTCAAAGGCTGATCCTGAGTTTGAAGGGATCAGAGCTGACCGAGAGGAACTCGGATCAGCTGACACGTGGGGGGCGCCCCCGATGTCCCGGGCGCCCCCAGGGGCTATAAATAGGCCCTTGACCCCAAGGCTTCGAACAACAATTCTAACAACGCTCCTACGCTCTTCTGCTCCTGCGCTCTGCTCCGAAAACCTCCCAACTCGAGATACAAGCGCCGACGACGTCCCTCCTCCCCGAAAATTCAATCTACACCGGACGTCGGTAACGAAGAGCTGTATTTAAGTTTACTATACTACTTTTGTAATATCTCTCTGTAAACTGTTTTGCGAACATATAGAATTGCCCATAGTAAACGGTCAACGACCGTGGGCCTTGGAGTAGGAGCCGACCACAACTCCAAACCAAGTAAAAAACTTGGTGTTTGCGCGTGCTTTAATTTAAATTTCCGCTGCGTAATTGCTCTAACTTTAATCCGAACGTTTTACGATATTCACCCCCCCCTCTATCGTTTCTCTCGATCCAACACCAATCACTTCCAAGCCTCTGACAGAGATCCGTCCCTATCATTGCCTGATGCTCTACGGCATACACCACCGCATGGACTTCGATATCATGGAGAGCATCTTTCAGTCCATTTTATCCTATCGAGAGCCGAGTCGCCACACAGTCTATATGCCATTTGGTCATATCATCACCGACTGGCTTATGTCAGTTGGTGTTGATGTCACCAAGGGCAGGACAATGCCAATGGTCCAACAGGATTGCAGACGTGGCCGGCGGGCATTTGCCAAGTTCGGCATCATCATACGGGATCACGATGGGGGTTTGGTTTGGAAGGATGGGAGGGGTCTCGGTGAGCTACCTGGGGGAGGACCACATTTTCAGGCACCAGCCGATGCTGCTGCACCTCAGGAGGCTCCTGCTGCTGGTGCTACTGATGATTACGACTATGAGCCGGACCCGGATCTACGATGGTAGATTTCCGAGCTGGATCAGACGATCCAGTATGATCTTCATCTGCGAGAGCTTCATCGGGAGGAGATCCGTTCGGGTTTTCGATCTTTTGACCGCATTCTGACCACGGTGGAGTCTGATGTCTCCGGGATCCGTACACTGCAGCAGACGTGGTATGATGAGTGGCACCGTCACACATTTCCGGGAGATGCGCCCTCAGGTAGTGCTACACCTGGGTCCGTTGTTGCTAATGATGACGTGATGGACGACCCTATGCAAGCTAACCCCCCCCCCCCCTGACGATTGACTGTGCTCTGTACTTGTTTGGTGATTTCAGACTATCTGACAGATCTATCCGTCCCGACTATTGCCTGTTATGGCGTGATATTGACTTTGATGCATTGACTTGCATCGAACTATTTTTCTGGATGTTTTATGTCTTACCACTATGACTGTTTTTGATGTATATCTTGCCATCCTTTGCTTATTAGTGGTTTATTTGTGTGTATGCCTTATTATGCATGATTATAATCTTGCTTATGATGCCATGTCCATATGATACATATGCGTGTTCTACCATGCCCTACTTATGTCATATGTATTAATATGTTTATCAAAAATCAATCATGTTTTTGCTGTTTTGGGATACCTCTAGGGTTGAGGGGGAGTATGGTTAAACTTAACAGCCCCTCTAGACCCTTTTCGGTGTTCGACAAAGGGGGAGAGTGTTGGTTGGTTAAGTTTAGGATGATTATATTGTAGGGGGAGGATCTTGATTCCCCTATGATTCTAAAAGTTGAGAAATTGATTGAGAATCCCTAAACTTAAAATCGAATTATCAAACAACAAAAAGGGCGAGATTGTTGATGCAGTCTGACCCTGATTGTTATTTTGGTGTTGACATCGATTTTAGTTTAGGTTGATGATTATGATGATTATGATTAAGTCCTGATCGGGGATTAGGCATGTTATGGAAAATCCTAGCTTGGAGGGCTAGGTGTTGGAAAATCCTAACCTGGAGGGTTAGGTGTGGAAAATCCTAGCTAGGAGGGTTAGGTGTTGAAAAGTCCTAATTCGGAAAGGTTGGGTGAAAATTCCTAGCTTGGAGGGCTAGGTGAAAAGTCCTAACTTGGAGGGTTAGGTGAAAAGTCCCAACTGGAGGGTTAGGTGAAAAATCCTGGCTTGGAGGGTCAGGTCCTATCTTGGAGGGCTAGGTTGGATGAAATCCTAGCTTGGAGGGCTAGGTTGGAGCCCCTGGATCCGTCTGGTGACCGATCAGGGAGTTGGCACGGCGCTCTTTCGTGGATCGGTCTGGTGACCGATCCAGCGATGACTAATCGGTCTGGTGACCGATCAGGGAGTATAAGTTTCACCCACTGCTTAGCTCCTGATCAGTCTGGTGACCGATCAGGGAGCACACAGTGAGGTTGAGTTCCCTTGATGATCTGCTCCTGATCAGTCTGGCGACCGATCTGGATCACTGTGTAGATCGTTCTGGAGAACGATCCAGCGTCGCAAGTTCCTCACTATGATCGATCAGGACAGATCCTGATCGGTCTGGTCATGACCTGATCGGTCTGGTGACCGATCAGGAGGATCCCTGATCGGTCCGGTGACCGATCAGGAGGTTTGGACTGCGAAGCTTAGAATTCACCCGGCAAAGGGGTGGATCGGTCTGGTGATCGATCCACATCCTGGGATCGGTCTGGTGATCGGTCCAGGAGAGTCCCAGAGAAATCACGATTTCTGATTGAGCGTTGGGGACCGATCAGGACGGAGCCTGATCGGTCTGAACCCAGCCTGATCGGTCTGGTGACCGATCAGGAGACCCTCTGATCGGTCCAGTGACCGATCACTTTAATTCAAAATGCACTATCAGATGCTCTGATCGCGTCTAAACGTATCCGATTCTCTGCGCTTAATCTCTGATGCTTGATTTTCTATTTGATATACTTCTCTAACGGTCTGATTAAGCTGCAGGTGATAGGGAAGGATTCAAACACTCAAGGAGAGTCAATGGAGGCCTTTCCTTGGAGCAGGTTTGTTTGTTTTCCATCTCAGGTTGCAACGGCTGGAGCTGCAGACTGGAGCTTGGCTGAGGGAAGCTCAGGTAGTCCAGGGAGAGCTCAGTGGTAGATGGCGTTGGCAGGTAAGCAGCTGGAGGATGCTGTGAGATGGTGTCACCTGTGCTCAGTGGAGAAACAAAAGGGCGTAGAGGAGAAGAGCAGAGTAGAGTTCGCTGAATCATCTTCTGGCTTGAGTTCTTGCTGTGCATTTGTGTTCTCCACACTTTGCTTGTGTGTTCTAAAGTTTCATCATCTTGAGCAAGCATCTGCAATCAGTGAAGCAACCGTCCCTTACTTGAGCGCTTGGAGGAAGGATCAAGAGGCTTTGAGTCCAACAGCGAGAAGACACGAAGAAAGGATTCTTGCGTGAGATCGTCGCTGGGTGGAGCTCGGGAGAAGCTTGCTGTGTTCTTGTCTGTGCTAAGTGCTAAGTAAGATCTTTTTTGTGTTTCATTGTGCTTAAACTATATCCTTGATTGAAACGCTGTGGAGAGGTTACTCCACCGAGAAGGAGGTTGCTTTCTATCCGGTGTTCACCGGGGCTTGATCTGCCGACGATTAAGGGATCGCCCACCTTAAGGGCACGCCAAGGAGTAGGGGCAAGTTATCCCCGAACCTTGTAAATCCTTTTGTTAGCGTTCTTGTGTTTGTCATAGTTTAGAGTTTTGGTTTTCTCCATACTCTGTTTCTATTCTTTCCGCTGTGCTACTAAACGGTTTAAGTGCAGAATTTTTGATAAGCTCAAAGTCAAAGTGTTTGGCTATATTCACCCCCCCCCCTCTAGCCATCCGGCTTCCAACACTTCCCCCTCTCTAGTTCAAATTATCCGTAGTAAAACAATATTTTACATTGGTCATGTTTTTTTTGGAAATATTTTTTGGCAGGTTGTTTCATTGTTTGTTGATTTTTACTGCTACGGAAGATGGACATCATCAGTATTTAATTTGCTGAAATATAATGTTTTTGGAGGTGATCAGAGTCACTTATATGGAACTGAAGGATTCTCATTTTACTTCAGGAACGGATTTAATAACTTCAATTTCTGTTTTGTTCTTGCATTGCTTTTTGTGTCATTTTCCCCTGTTGTGAGGAGGAAATATGGCCCTGAACTGTTGATTGTTGTCTCTCCCATGTATATTTGGATGGCTTTCATGTCATTACAGGCTCACAAAGAAGAAAGGTAGTGTTTCATTGTTTCTCATTATGGACCCTATTGTTCATGAAGATTGATTGCTTTGTTGATCTAATTAGAAAATTGATTCATTGTAAGGCTAAACATTTAAGAATTCCTTTGGTCTTAAACATGTTTAGAATGATTTCGCCTGAGCCATTTTATTCTCCATTCCAATTTTCTCTCATAGTTAAACTAGATTATCTCATCGCGACTACTTGTTCTCTTGTTCTCACATGTTCATCTAGGTTTAGAACCAATTTCAGTCCTTAGTTGTGTATGATAGTTATTGCCTTGTCTAACATCGCATACATATCTTCATAGAGATATGTAAGCAAATTATAAATGCACATCTTAATTTTGATCTTATGCTAGGCTAATTTTTTTGTGTCACAGATTTCTCTATCCAATATATCCACTTATCTGCATCGCAGCAACTGCTGTCATTGATAGTTTCCCGGATCTTTTCTGCGATAAGTATGCAGTGGAAGACTCGTTGATTGTTATGGTAGGTTCTCACATTCTTAATATGATTCATTGAAATAGTGTATATGAAGAAACTTAAATAGTGATCGATATGAATAGATATCTTTCAGATTTGGCAAATCTGAAGGACATCTTTCACTTATCAAGATCAATGATTTTTTTTTTGGAGAGCCAATACCAGTAGTGTCGAGATTTGTTTGTTTTAATTTTATTTCATTTACACAAATTAATATAAGATTTTTTTTTGTAGGTGACAAGAATATTGAATTTTGTTCAAGATGTGATGGTTGAAGATTGAAGATGCAGCAAAGTTTGGAAGTTTAGTTATGTTTTGCTTTAGGAGAGATTTAATTTTTTGTTAGTTCTTAAACTAAATACATTGGGTACATTTATAATTGTGATTAGTGTATAGATATTTTTTGAGGATACCAATTTGATAGTCTTGTAGTGTAAAAAAATTGGCAATTATTAATTAGCACTTTAATTTCAATTTAAAATTTTTATTTGTGATTATGTTAATTAGTTATATGCGTAAATATTTATATCATGAAAATATTGAAAATGGGTGAGATATTTATTAATATATGATATTTTTTTATGTCACAATAGAATACTAAATCATGTAGATAAAAATATCATTGTAAAACTCATATGAAGACATTTTAAAATATCATAATAAATAACTATTAATGATAATTTTAAATGTCCTTATAGACTAATATAGCAAATATTTATATGTGTGACTATAAATTACATAACGAGACATTTTAAATTAACTTTATAAACTATCATTAGTGACATTTTTTATTATGACTATAAATGAAATTCAAGACACTTATAATTGTCTTGATAAATAATTTTAAAGGACATATAAATTTGTCATCATTACTATAATAAAATAACATATATAAATGTCATTACAAATCTTATAGTGACACTATTTTTTGTCATTATAACAATTATTCATGCTATTAGTGTTGTCAATATTTTTATTTTATAGTGACATTAAGAATTGTCATAAGTGATAAGACTTTAGACGACATCACTATAGAGGATATTTTAACTTAATGTCACTATATCAAAAATGTCAGTATAAGTAATATATGATGACACTTTTCAATGTCATTAAAAGCATTTTTTCTTGTAGTGTCTCCGACGCTCAAGTCAGAACTCTCTCTTTTTCGGAGGACAACGAGGAATCAAAATTGCTATAATTTTGGAAAGCTTACCCCCTTTTACTTGGGTTCTGAGGCATCTTATATACCTAATGTCTTTATCACACGTGCCCTCACGTTCTCCTCCACGTTCCTTAATTATCGGTTACCTGATAGATATTCTCTATTGGTAATAATCACTACGATTATTAAGGTCTTAATTAGCATGCATTGGGAACAATAATTACCTGATGACTTTCCTATTCTGGAAAGAGGGACGGGTACATAAAGTCTGGCTTTCTTATCCCTTCATTGATCTTTGGGCTCCACTCTCCCGAGTCAGTCTTAGAGTCTCATCTCCCGAGCTGACCTTGGGGCCTTTGTCCACTCTCCCGAGATAGTCTCGGGAGCCTGATTCTTGGTCTGACTCTCCTGAGAGAGTCTCGGGAGCCCGATTCCCAGTCTAACCTCGGGGTACTAGTTTGGCGGGCCCTACCACATAGTTTCCCCATGCCACGTGTCCACCCCGGGATGCTCATCCCTATCACAAGTCCCCCCTCCCTTCAAGTCTAATTGAAGGAAGTATGGCTGATTGATTAGGCTGGTGGCACGATGCGGGGAAACAAAGTATCTGCAGGGCCCATATTACATTCATTCTCTCTTAATGACTTGTCGGGTCGTAAGAATTGAAATATTCGTCCCTTGGCCCGAGGCAATCCTTTGAATTAATCCAATAGTCTTTGTGAGTTTTGAGACCCGATAATGATAGTTGTCTATCACCCATTAAGAGCGCATGGAGTATTTTAATGGTGAGGGAGCGTTCCAACGAATATAATATTGTCATATGGCAGAGTCTTTTCTATGTGATTTCCCATTAATACACTCCATAGGGTCATACCAACCGACGGCCATAATGAACGACGACACCTCGAGATTTGTAGTTATCACCGTCCAAATGTCGTGCCTCTATTCCTGCACGAGAGCGGTTCCTTCCCTATAAAAGGGGAAGGCGAATGCGGCCTTCCGTCTTCTTGCACGGCTGATTATCAGAGCTTGTGCATCTCGCTTCTGCCTACTAGAGTTTCCTTTTGCTATGGCTTCTTCTTCACGCATAAGTCTCGTTCATCTCCGTCTTCTTCCCCTCTTCATTACTATGGGCAAGGAAGGAAAGGAAAAGAAGGGCCAAGAGATGAAAGAGAGGTCTAGGAAGGAAGGGATGAATCTGTTAGATCAGAGTAAATCGATAGAGGGTGGGGTGAATATCGATCGAAAAATTTTGGAAAAAATAGAGAAATATGCAGCGGAAATAGTAAAGTAAAGTCGCTAACATGATTTATTTTATTTGGTTCGGAGTCGCGGTCGGCTCCTACTCCAAGGCCCACAGTCCTTGACCGTTTACGTTGGACAATTCTATATTTATGGAAATGATTATAGTTTCGAGTACAGATATAGAATCGAAAAAGTAGTTACAACACTTAAGAAAATTAACAGTTTTACCGACGACCCAATTGGATGGAATTTTGGAGCAGCGGGTCATCGTCGGCGCTTGAATCGCGAATGCAGAACGTGTCAGAGCGTAGCGCTTGAGTGAAAGTGTTGAAAGTGAACTTTTCAAGTTGTTCTCAAGCCTTGGGGGTGAACCCCCTTTTATAGTCGTCTCCTGGGCACCTGTGTTGAAGGGGGCACCTACACGTGGCCTCTCCTATGCGAACTCTAATCCGCAGGCTCGATCAGCGCTTATCCCCTTCATTGAGGCGCCTGAGCTATCTGGGGCACCTGTGTTAACACAGGCACCTAGCTTGACTTTGTCCATAGGCTTTTGTGGCAGTTTGCTTCGATGGCTTGGTTTGGCCTTGCACTGGGGCGTCTGTATCCTTACAGGCGCCTAGCCTAGTGAGGCACCTCCTTCCAATGAGGCGCCTGAGCTGCAGAAACACCGCCCCCTCATTTCCTGCAACTAGGGTTAGTTCCAAAACACAAGAAGCAAATGTATGATATGCTAGACATTCTTTACAGCCTAAGCTGTCTTGAATCTGACTTTGGGTCTCCCAAATGGAACCCTAGGTCGAACCGATGCCTAATGTTCCCTCTTATGGGGAACGCACCCTCACCTACTCCTCTCAGGAAAATTTACCATTTTTGCTAATCGGCTCCTCCAGTTGGATTTTTGCCCAGCTTCACTCACCAGGTCTTCGTGCCCAATCCGCGACCAGGTCTTAGTGCCCTGCTTCACTGACCAGGTCTTCGGTGCCCAGCTTCACTCACTAGGTCTTATTGCCCAACTTTACGTCAGGACTTAGTTGTCCAGCCCGTGGCCAGGACTTAGTGCCAAATTCAAAGAACCAGGACTTAGTGCCTAGTGTACTTAGGACTTTCCTGCACTTACTAACTTTGTTAGATCACAACCAAATCTTAACTTCTGAACCCTTTGCCATTATCAAAACATAGGTTCAACTTTGGTGCTTTCGGCACCAACAATCTCCCCCTTTTTGATTTATGACAACACGGTTCAAAAAGTTAAGTTAAAAACATAATATAGTAATCTAACAATACTAACAATAGAATTTTATCTCCTCCTGAATTTTACATTCTCCCCCTGAAATTTCACATTCTCCCCCTGAAATTTTCAATATCATGTGGGTTTTGTAAACTTGCTAAGTGCTAAGTATTTTTCAAGATTTAGCAAAAGCTTTAAGTTTTTTGACTAAGTATTTTTCAAAAATAAAGCAATTGTACTTAAGAACACTTGGCAATTTTTGAAAAGGTTTTGTAAGCCTAATTTTTGTTTCAATATTTTGAAAATTTACTTAGGCAAAACAAGTTTTGAAAACTGATTTTCCTTGCAAAGTTTTAATTTTGAGATTTAAAAAAAATCCCAACTTAGAAAAATTTGCTTAAAACACATTCTCTCAAAATGAATTGGTTTACTAAGAAAAATGTACTTAGCACATTTGCCAACAAGTTTTTTATGAAAAATAATTTAGCTCAGGCAAATTTGTTTACTAAGAAAAAAATTTCTTTGGGAATGTTCTTCAAAATACACTTAGAAATTTTGAAGCCTTTTCGAACTATTTTGAGAGCACTTAGAACCACTTTTTAAAAGTTTGAAGCACTTTGAAAAATACTTCGAAAAATTAAAAAAAAACTTTTTAAGTACTTGAAAAAATTTTTTAGAAAAAAAAATTGAAATACTTAAAACATTTTTAAAACATTTTTAAGTACTTAAAGAACTTTGAAGTATTTAAAAATTGAGAAGTGCTTAAAAACTGAGCACTTAGAGCATTCTACTTTACTTTTTGAAAAAGAGATGGAAATTTTTGAAATTTTGAAAATTTGAAAAAATTTTCCCTCTTTCTTTCGTTTCTCTCCCCCTTTGCTATATATCAAAAAAATGATACTAATTTCAGCAAATAAATTAGAGCTAGTAAAAAATTGAACTTCTGTATTGAACCAACTCTAATGATTAAAAAACTAGACCAAACCAAATTAAACCAATCTTGTTCGGGTCATGTCTAACCTTGTTAGCTACTTACTAACTATCATAAACAGTAGCTTTCGCTAGGGTTAGCCAAGTTAAGTGATCTAATCAAGTTAGATTTTGTAAGCTTGACACTTAACCTGATTGATGTTCAACTTGTATTTCTTGCCCCAATTACTGCAGATGCACTGACTTAAGGCATCTTGAATCAAGACTAGACCTAAGCATCTCAACCCAGTCTAGGTTATCAATTAAAAGTACCCTAAGGTGCTTGTGAGATGTTGGATTCTAGATCTATAGGTGCATGCAATTCTAGGGTTAGGGCCTAAGCTATGTCCATTTGCGAAAAAGCCCTAGTTTTAAAGGGGGTAGTTTTTAAAAGAAAACTAAGTCAGAAAATCATTTTAACTTTCAAAAACTTGATAAAATGATAAACTTGATAATTTTTGAAAAAATTATAAAATAGGAAAAAGTTTTAGGAAAACAATATAGATCAGTCCTATTCTACTAAGCACAACCCTAACTGTCTTCTTAGTGAGCTAAACTCAGACTCAGGTAAGGTTTTGGTAAAGATATCAGCTAAGTTGAATTTTGAGCCCATATGTTTGAGTACTATTTCACCCCTGGCTACATGATCCCTTACAAAATGATGTTTTACTTCTATATGTTTTGTTTGGGAATGTTGAATTGGGTTTTTAGTCAAGTTGATTGAACTAATGTTATCAATATAGACTTGGGTTTGGGTGTAGTCAAGCTGGAAGTCCTTAAGAGTGTGCATCATCAATAAAATTTGTGCTACACATTCTCCTAGGGCAACATATTCTGCTTCTGTTGTGGACAGTGCTACGCAGTGTTGCTTTCTGCTACACCAGCTGACTAGGCTATGTCCAAATAGTTGGCAACTTCTACTTGTACTTTTTCTATCTAATTTGCACCCAGCATAGTCAGAGTCAGAATATCCTGACAATTCAAAAGTGGAAGTCCTAGGATACCAAATCCCTATATTTAGGGTACCTTTAATGTACCTAAGTACTCGTTTAAGGGCTACTAAGTGGGATTTCTTAGCACAAGTTTGGTACCTAGCACACATTCCTATAGAAAATAGGATATCAGGTCTGCTAGCTGTTAAGTAAAGTAGACTACCAATCATACTTCGGTATAGTTTAAGATCAACAGGCTTACCTTCAGGGTCACTATCAATTTTGACATTTGTGGCCATAGGGGTACTTATGCTTTTGGAGTTATCCATTTTAAATTTATTTATTAACTCTTTAGCATACTTAGATTGGTGAACATAATTATCATCTCTAGTCTGTTTAATTTGTAATCCTAAGAAAAAGTCGAGCTCACCTACCAAGCTCATTTCGAATTCACTTTCCATTATTTTTACAAATTCTTTTAGAAAGTTAGAGTTGGTGGATCCAAAAATTATATCATCGACATAAATTTGGGCAATAAAAATATCATTTTCTAAGGTTTTAACAAAGAGGGTGGAGTCAATTTGACCTTGGTTAAATTCTTTAAAAATTAGATAAGTTGATAAGCGTTCATACAATGCCCTAGGTGCTTGTTTCAACCCATAAAGTTCTTTTCTAAGTTTAATAACATACTCAAGTTTTTCTAGGTCCTCAAATCCTGGGGATTGTCCTACATAAACTTCTTCTTTGATAAACCCATTTAAAAAGGCAGACTTAACATCCATTTGGTATAACTTGAACCCTCTATGGGCTGCAAAGGCTAACAACAATCTAATTGACTCAAGTCTGGCTACTGGGGCATAGGTTTCATCATAGTCTAATCCTTCGACCTGACAAAACCCTTTAGCTACTAAGCAGACTTTATTTCTAACTATTTCCCCTTGATCATTTAATTTGTTTCTGAACACCCACTTAGTATCTATAACAGATTTACCCTCAGGTTTAGGTACTAGTTCCCAGACTTGGTTTCTTTCAAATTGGGCTATCTCCTCTTGCATAGCTATGATCTAATCAGGGTCAGGTAGAGCTTCCTCTATAGTCTTAGGTTCAATTTTTGAAATTAACGTGATTTGACTAAGATTTCTATAGGAAGACCTAGTTCTGATTTCTAAGGTTAGATCACCCATGATTTGATCAGAAGGGTGACTAAATCTAGGTTTCTTGGTTCTTCTAGTACTAGGTTCAGCCTCAGGTCCGGCTGGACGGTTCGGTTCAGTATTTGGTTCAACTACTTGGGTCGATTTAGTTATAGGTTCAGTTGAGACCTCAGTAGTTGGTTCAAGAGTTAGTTCATTTAGAGGTTCAATCAATGGTTCAATTAATTGTTCAATTGTTGGTTCATTGTCTTCCTGATCAATATTTGATTGGTTCAATTTTTTATTATTAGTTTTTGGTTCAATTTTCTCATCAAAAATTAAGTTAGTAGTTTCTTCAATTTTATGAGATTGTTTATTGTAAACCTTATAGACTCTACTAGTTGTTGAATATCCTAAGAAGATCCCTGGGGTTGACTTGGATTGGAAACTTACCTAGGTAGTCCTTAGTGTTCAAGATATGGGCTTTGCACCCAAAGACTCTTAGGTAGTGTAGGTTAGGCAATCTATGATAATATAGTTCATAAGGGGGTTTATTATGTCTTTTGTTAATCAGAACCCTGTTTTGGATGTAGCATGCCGTACTTACCGCTTCTGCCCAAAATTGATTAGCTAAGTTAAATTCATTTAACATGGTTCTAGTGGCTTCCTGAAGGGTTCTATTTTTCCTTTCTACTATCCCATTTTGTTGGGGGTTCTAGGACAGGAAAACTCATGCATATACCCATTTATTTTGCAAAATTTCTCAACCCATTGATTTTCAAATTCTCCCACGTGATCACTTCTAAGTCTTTTGATTTTAGTATCATTTTGGTTTTCAATCATTTTACATAAGTCAATAAATAAGTTCAAAGTTTCATCTTTGGTTTTTAGGAACCTAACCCAGGTAAACCTAGAGTAATCATCGATAATTACTAAGCAGTACCGATTCCCGCTTAGTGACTTGGCTCCATGTGAATCAAATATGTCAAGGTGCAGGAGCTCAAGTGTGGTTTGGGTTATGTCTGATTGAATTGATTTGTGGTTTGACTTAGATTGCTTGCCTTGGTTACATGAGTTACAGATTGTGTTTTCAAAATTCTTAATTTTTGGTACACCTTTAATTAAACCAAGTTAGGTAATTTTAGAAATTAGTTTAACATGAGTGTGACCTAATCTCCTATGCCAGAGGTTGGATTCTTCTAATTGAGTCAAAAGGCATTTTGGTACTAAAGGTAAATTAATGGTATAAACATTATTTTTCCTAGTACCCTTAAGTATAACTTCTGAGTCTTGAAGGTTTCTAATCAGGCAGTCAGAGTTGGTGAATGTAACTACATAGTCATTATCACATAGTTGACTTATACTAAGCAAATTGAATTTAAAATTTTCAACCAAGAGTACTTTCTTAATTACAAAATCAGACTTGAGTTCAATGTTACCTGACCCAATGACTTTGAGTGTAGCATTGTTACCAAATGCTACTGAGCCGAGGTTCTTGAACTTGATTTTAGTGAATTTCAATTTGCCTCCTGTCATGTGTCTGGAGCATCCACTATCCAACATCCATTGGTCCAAATCATTATGTTCCTACATATAAAGTATTTATTGTTTTGGATCCAATTAGAGTTAGGGATAGCTTAAAATTGATTTTCACAACCTAGTCTGTCTCACCCAGTCTAGTGTTATCAATCATGTTAACCTTATGGGTGTGTTTGGTTCAAGTTATCAGATATAACCTCAGTTATGTGATTACTAAGTAATCACATAACCATTGTAATGGGGAATGAAACATAACCTAAAGTTATTTGGTTCAATTTAGGTAATAAAATAAAATCTTATTTGTTTGGAGGTAATAGTCTATGACATAATACAATATTTTACCGTATTACCCTTTAATTAAATTTAAGTATAATAATATTATATGCTTATAAATTTAAAACAAAAGGTAAGATGGTATTATATACATATTTGTACCCTTGGTCGTCAGCCGCGAATAATGGCCGGACGCCGGCGGTGGTCGCCAGGCGTCGTTGTCGATCGTCGGCCGCGAATAACGGTCGTCGGCCGTCGTTGCCAGTCGTCGGCCGTAAATAATGGTCGTCGGTCATCGTTGCCGGTCGCCGACGATGGGGCGGCGGTCACCGATTGCCGACGACGGGGCGGCGGTCGCCGGTCGTCGACGGCGGGACGACGGTCGCCAGTGGGCGGGGCGGCGGTCGTCGGTCGTCGGCGGCGGGCGGCGGTCGTCGGCAGCGGTCGTCGTCGGCGGGCAACTGTCGTCGGCAACCATCGACGGTCCCCGACGACGGACTACGGTCGAGGGTCACAGGCGACGGGGCGACGGTTGACGGCAGCAAGGCAGCGGTCGACGGCGGTGGGGCGGCGGTCGACGGCGGCGGGGCGGCGGTCGACAGCGGCGGGGCGGCCGTGGCCGGCGGCGGCGGGGCGGCCGTGGCCGGCGGCGGCTCGGCGGGGCGGCGGTCGATGGCGGCGGGGCGGCGGTCGCTGGCGGCGGCTCGGCGGAGCGGCAGTCGCCGGCGGCGGGGAGGCGGGGCGGCGGTTGCCGGCGGCGGGGCGGCGGTGCCGACGGCGAGGCGCCGGTCGCCGGCGGCGGGGCGGCGGTCGTCGGCGGGAGTCGGCGGGGCGACGGTCGCCGGCGGGGGTCGGCGGGGGTCGGCGGTCGCCGGCGGGGGTCGGCGGTCGCCGGCGGGGGTCGGCGGTCGCCGGCGGGGGTCGGCGGTCGCCGGCGGGGGTCGGCGGTCGCCGGTCGCCGGCGTGGGTCGGCGGTCGCCGGCGGGGGTCGGCGGTCGCCGGCGGGGGTCGGCGGTCGCCTGCGGGGGTCGGCGGTCGGCGGCGGGGGTCGGCGGGGCGGCGGTCGCTGGCCGCCGGCGGCGAGGCTGCAGTCGTCGGCTGTGGTCGCCGGCGACGGGGCGGTAGCGGCGATCGCCGGCGACGGGGCTGCGGTCGTCGGCTGTGGTCGCCGGCGACGGGGCGGTAGCGGCGATCGCCGGCGACGGGGCTGCGGTCGCCGGCGGGGGGGCGGCGGTTGCCGGCAGTCGCCGACGGCGAGGCGGCGGTCGCCGGCGGCGAGGTTCTTGAACTTGATTTTGGTGAATTTCAATTTGCCTCCTGTCATGTGTCGGGAGCATCCACTATCCAACATCCATTGGTTCAAATCATTATGTTCCTACATATAAAGTATTTATTGATTTGATCCAATTAGAGTTAGGGATAGCTTAAAATTGATTTTCACAACCTAGTTTGTCTCACCCAGTCTAGTGTTATCAATCACGTTAACCTTATGGGTGTGTTTGGTTCAGGTTATCAGATATAACCTTAGTTATGTGATTACTAAGTAATCACATAACCATTAGAATGGGGAATGAAACATAACCTAAAGTTTATTGGTTCAATTTAGGTAATAAAATAAAATCTTATTTGTTTGGAGATAATAGTATATGACATAATACAATATTTTACCGTATTACCGTTTAATTAAATTTAAGTATAATAATATTATATGCTTATAAATTTAAAACAAAAGGTAAGATGGTATTATATACATATTTGTACCCTTGGTCGTTAGCCGCGAATAATGGTCGGACGCCGGCGGTGGCCGCCAGCTGTCGTTGTCGATCGTCGGCGGCGAATAATGGTCGCCGGGCGTCGTTGCCGGTCGTCGGCCTCAAATAATGGTCGTCGGCCGTCGTTGCCGGTCGCCGATGATGGGGCGGACGTCGCCGATTGCCGACGACGGGGCGGCGGTCGCCGGTTGTCAGCGGCGGGGCGGCGGTCGCCGGTCGTCGGCGGAGGGACGACGGTCGCCGGTCGGCGGGGTGGCGGGCGTCGGCGGCGGGCGGCGGTCGTCGGCGGCGGGCGGCGGTCGTTGGTGGTCGGCGGTGGGCGACGGTCGCCGACGACCGACGACGGTCGCCGACGACGGACTACGGTCGAGGGTCACCGGCGATGGGGCGACGGTCGACGGCGGCAAGGTGGCGGTCGACGGCGGCGGGGTGGCGGACGACCGCGGCGAGGCGGCCGTCGCCGGCGACGGGGCGGTGCTCGGCGGCGGCGGGTCGGCGGGGCGGCGATCTCTGGCGGCGGGGCTGCGGTGGCGGTGGTCGTCGGCGGGGCGGCGGACGTTGGCTGTGGTCGCCGGTGACGGGGCGGTAGCGGCGATCGCCGGCGGCGGGGCTGCGGTTGCCGGCGGCGGGGGCGGCGAGGCGGCGGTCGCCGGCGGCGAGGCGGCGGTCGCCAGCGGCGAGGCGGACGTCGGCGGTCGCCGGAGGAGAGGCGGCGGTCGCCGACGGTGAGGCGGCGGTGGCCGACGGCGAAGCGGCGGCGGTCGCCGCCGGCGGTCGGCGGTCGCCGCCGGCGGTCGGCGGTCGCCGCCGGTGGTCGGCGGTCGTCGCCGGCGGTCGGCGGTCGTCGACGGCGGTCGGCGGTCGCCGCCGGCGGTCGGCGGTCGCCGCCGGGGGTCGGCGGTCGCCGCCGGCGGTCGGCGGTCGCCGCCCGGCGGTCGGCGGTCGCGGCCGGCGGGTCGGCGGTCGCGCCGGCGGTCGGCGGTCGCCGCCGGCGGTCGGCGGTCGCCGCCGGCGGTCCGGCCGGTCGCCGCCGGCGGTCGGCGGTCGCCGCCGGCGGTCGGCGGTCGCCGCCGGCCGGCGGTCCGGGCGGTCGCCCCGCCGGGCGGCGACCGCCGCCGGCGATCCGGGCGGTCGCCGCCCGGCGGTCGGCGGTCGGCGGTCCGCCGCCGGCGGACGGCCGGTCGCCGCCGGCGGACGGCGGTCGCCGCCGGGCGGACGGCGGTCGCCGCCGGCGGTCGGCGGTCGCCGCCGGCGGTCGGCGGTCGCCGCCGACGGTCGGCCGGTCGCCGCCGGACGGTCGGCCGATCGCATCCCGGCGGTCGACGGTCGCCGCCGCCGGCGGTCGGCGGTCGCCGGCCCGGGCGGTCTGCGGTCGCCGCCGGGCGGTCCGGCGGTCGGCGGTCGGCGGTCGCCGCCGGCGGTCGGCGGTCGCCGCGGGGCGGCGGGCGCGGGGTCGGCGCGCCGCCGGTCGGCGGTCGCCGCCGGCGGTCGGCGGTCGCCGCCGGCGGTCGGCGGTCGCCGCCGGCGGTGGGGGGGCGGCGGTCGGCGGGGCGGGTCGGCGGTCGCCGCCGGCGGTCGGCGGTCGCCGCCGGCGGTCGCCGCCGGTCGGCGGTCGCCGCCGGCGGTCGGCGGTCGCCGCCGGTCGGCGGTCGCCGCCGGCGGTCGGCGGTCGCCGCCGGCGGTCGGCGGTCGCCCCGGCGTCGGCGGTCGCCGCGCGGTCGGCGGTCGCGCGGCGGTCGGCGGTCGCCGGCGGCGGCGCCCCGCGGCGGTCGGCGGTCGCCGCCGGCGGTCGGCGGTCGCCGGGCGGCGGGTCGCCGCCGCGGTCGGCGGTCGCCGCGGCGGTCGGCGGCGGGGGGGGGGGGCGGCGGGGCGGCGGTCGCCGCCGGCGGCGGGCCGGCGGTCGGCCGGCGCGTCGGCGGTCGCCGCCGGCGGGGTCGCGTCGCGGTCCGCCGGCCGCCGCCGCGGTCGGCGGTCGCCGTCCGGCCGCGGCGGTCGGCGGTCGCCGCCGGCGGTCGGCGGTCGCCGCCGCGGTCGGCGGTCGCCGCCGGCGGTCGGCGGTCGCCGCGCGCCGGTCGGCGGTCGCCGGCGGTCCCGGCGGTCGCCGCCCCCGGTCGCCGCCGGCCGGTCGGCGGTCGGCCGGCCGGCGGTCCGGCGGTCGCGGTCGGCGGTCGCCGCCGGCGGTC
>JAGFNQ010002642.1:441269-472035 GCA_024364735.1 Boesenbergia rotunda | reverse complement strand
AACCTCCGGTTGGACTTTTGCTCAGCCTCTGATGACTCAGAACTCGACGACGTTCGACCTTGACCCGTCTTGACTCCTATCCGGAATCCCTACTCGGCAAAGTCTTTTGCTCGGTCCCCCAGACCAAGACTTCATGCTCGTCATTACTCACCAAGTTTTCGTTGCCGATCCCTGACCAAGACTTCGTGCTCAACCCTACAGGTGAAAACTTCTTGCCTAGCTTACCTAGGACTTTCTTGCAAGCTTCACAAGTTCATCAATACACACAAACCAGCTTAACTTGAACCCTTTTCCACTTATCAAAATCAGGTTCAATCGGGTGCTTCCGCACCAACAATCTCCCCCTTTTTGATTATGGCAACCTAGTTCAAAATTAAGCTTAAAAAAATAGTTTAAACAGGAGATGAAAAAATATCTTAAGCTCTCCCCCTTAATCAGTTATCTCCTCCTAAATTAAATGTTTTTTTTTCAAAAAACAGACTTAGTCCATAAAAATATGATTTAAACAGTTCAGAGACTAAGATACTTTTTTTTAAAAGTAAAAAAACACTTTAAGCTTTTTGAAATACATAAAAAAATTTTAGCTTATTTTTGAAAAATCTTAAGTACTTTTTAAAATCTTTCGAAAAAATAACTAACTGCTTAAAAAGTATGCAAAAGTTTTTGAGCGACCAAGTTGGAATGATTTTTTTTTAAATCACCAAAAGTATAGGAGTCAATTTTTACAAGTGATTTAAAATAAAAGTCCCTTAATTTTAGTAAGAATATCGAAAATTCACTCTTTGGAAAACATTTTACAAAAAGTTTTTCTAACACTTTAAAATTTTCTTACACTTAGAAAATATTTTGAAAGATTTTTCAAAACACTTTGAACTCTTTCTTTCTTGGTATCAAAACTTTTCTAACACTTAGAAAATATTTTGAAAACACTTTGAACACTTTCTTTTTCTCCCCCTTTGCCATATATCAAAATCATGTAATATTAGGGTATGAAATATATCAGAGCATATATAAAAAACAAACTAAGTATTAAAACAACTTAAATGTATCAGAGTCATTATGTTTAAGCAAAACAACATAAGTAAAAAAATATTTAAATTTAGGTTAAGCCTAGGCACCTTCATTTTGAGTCCAAACATGAAATTTAAAAACAATTAAAACATTTTGGGAAATGAAAAAAATCCTTTCAGGCACCTGTCTGACCTGTTAGCTACTTGTTGACTGCAATAAGCAGCAGTTTTCACTTGGATCAGTCAAGTCAAGTGTATTCCATAAATCAGCTAAGTTAGACAGAATACTTGACTTGATTAATATGAATTACATTTATAGTGCCCCTAACCTGTTTCGATGCACTGAATTAAAGCATCTGAAGTCCAGGGCAATAGTCCTAAACATCTCAACTAGCCTAGATTGTCAATCAAGTTAGTCCTAATGTGCTTGTGAGATGCTGGCTACTAGAGTTATAGGAGAATGCATAATATAGTTAAGCCTAAGCTAAGTCCGTTTCGAAGAAATACCCTAGTTTTGAAAGGGGTAGTTTTAAAGTCAAAGTAAAACTATGTTTCGAGAAATACATTGAATTTTGAAAGTAAGATTTTGAAAATTTAAAGTACAGTATTTGAAACCCTTTTAAAAACAGGATTAGACTAACAAGATAAGTAAATCAAAAAAAAACCCTACTCTACTAAGCACATTCCAAGATGAATATAATCTAAATAAACTGAAACAAAATATGATCTAGTATAAATCAAAGTTAGTCAAAAACTACAACCAGATATACAAAGACAGTCAAACTATAATCAGCACAAGTCAGACCAAGACAAATAGTCTGGTCAAAGAGTCAGGTGAATCAAATATCAGAAGCTAAGAGGAGGGGCCTGGGCGCAAGGACTGAAGCAGCTACATAAGCTCGGCATGTCACTCTGCTGTTGTCTGGGCTATCTCTGAATATCGGGTGTCTAACTCCTCTTGAAACATCTGGATCTAGGTCCTGAGACGGTGAACCTCTGTCTCGAGGAGAGTCAGTCTCTAATCTGTCGAGAGTGGAGGAGGCGGCGGTGGATCCTGCTGAGGTGGATCCTTCTCTAATGCGGCCTTGATTTCCGCAAGTGGGATGTCCTCGTCCTCCTGATCATCGGCTAGTTCCGCTCCCCTAACCCAAGACCCCGTCATTACTAACCTCTAACCGAGCTAAGGAAAAGTTCCTAAATCCTATTTCGTTGCGTTCGGTCATCCGGGTGCCCTGACCCCTAAGGGCATCGCATCCAAAGCGTATAAATATTGAAGTCAGAAGGTGGCAATATGGAGTGTGCACTCTCCTATGGGTAGAGATGTTGAACACATAAGTGATGGCATAAAAGATAAGAAGTCCTATGTCTATATCCAAATGATGAATAAAAGGGTACATCAAGAAGTTGTGAAAGGGCTTCATCACAGCGATATCCCTAGTGGTGATAGGTAGAACACAACGAAGAAGAACTCGATAAAGAGTGTAGTGCTGGGGCTGAAGCTGCATAGAGCTGAAAGCAGAGATGGTGGGGTCTCTCTCACCCTCAAAGAAGTAAGTAAAAAGAGTGTCTAGGGTAATGTGGGAGTAAAGATCAGCAAAAGGACCATCCCTAGGTGGATAGCATAAGAAAGTAGAATCAGATGGATGTAACTCAAAATGTTGGGTAAATAGTGTCGAAGATATGATAAAATCAATCTACTGGACACGAGTAGAGTAATGTGTGTCATCTAATTTGACCAAGTTATTGTAAAATTATGCATACAAGGTCACATCTATAAAATCAATGCAGTAGACAAGCTGGTCTAAGTGGTAGTGATGGATAATATCCATGGTGATAGGGCAGTAGGTCTCAAAGAAAATCCTATGAAGATAGTGACAATTTAAAAGTAGATAGGCGGTCTGCTCAAAAAGATCCTTAAGAGACAAGGAGGGGAATCTATGGTCTCTACTGGGCAGGGTAGCAGGTTCAGTCTGGGCTATGCGACGTGTATTAATTTTGACAAAAACATAGTAATGGTAAGAATAAAAAAATGGAAATAAAGTGTAGAATTTAGAATATACTGTCTTTGAGGCATGTCGAAAGCAAGCAAGGAAGATCCTGGGTTGTTGGTTTCGTTTTGGCAGGGATTCGAGAGAGAAAATGAGAGAAAAGGGAGGAGAAAAAGTGATTAGGGCGCCTTGGTTGTTTCTGTTCGGCACGCGTGAGGAAGTTTAAATAGAGGGAACTCGGGCACCTGAGTTGGGTTTAGGGCGCCTGAATACCAGGCGCCTGAATTGACTAGGGTGCCCTGGTCAGTGATTCCGCCCCTGGCTTTTGAAAACCAAGGGCGCGTTTCAAGAAGGCGCGTGATATCACGCTCCAGAATTCTCGATTCGCTATCAGTCGCCTGAATAGCATTTAGGCGCCTGAGTTGGGTTTTAGGGCTTATTGAAGGTTTTGTCAATGTTTGAGTAACTGATTGAGAGAGAAAAAAAAAGTTTAAAAAATTTTGAAAAGAATTTGAGTTTAATCAATTAAGTTAAACAGAAATTTTAAAAAAAAATTTGGAAGAAGATGAAGACAGAATTTTTGAAAAAAGAGTTAAACCAGTGTTAAAAACAATTTAAAAAAAATAAGTTAAATAGAGAATTTGGTAAGCACAGACAAATCTTAATTTTAGTTTGGGCTAACCAACTTAGTGACAAGTTGGTTTAGCTGCTTCAATTGGTTGGGTTTGATTTATTTTAAGTTCTAAAGATCTCACCCATTTCTAAGTGACAAGTTAGGGAACCTTATTTGTTTTGTGAGATAATTTCAATTTTATCTTCAAATTAGGTTGAATCTAAGATCTGATTGAATCTTAAGTTAGATTTATATTTAAAAATTAGTAATTTCAATATTTGGCTTCCAGGTCTTGGCGAGGCACAGAGGCCTTATTTGACCTTAGCCTTATTGGATCAACAACCCTTTCCTAGACAAAGCTGCATAAAGAAATAATATTTTTAAATTTTTCATTTAGAAATCTTAGTCTAATTAGTCGAGGATGTGGCGAGGTAGCTTTGGCTAGTTCCACCAAACTAAGAAGACCAAATAGAAGATGCCTTCTTCTACTTGACTCCCCAGATAGCTTTCCTAACGTACTATCAGCTTGCCCCATTCTAATAATAGGTTGTGCAAGTTTCACTCAGATCTGGTCCGTAACTAACCATTTCTAAACTTAAGCAACGATAATAATAAATAAAAATAAAAAATATCAGACAAGGTATTCAATAAATGCTACCTAACCACATGAATAGTCTTTTTATTTGCTCCCCCTAGATCATATCCTCAATATGGTCTATCTAAATAATAGATATGAACCTTAAGGACCCAATATTGATTTGGTCCAGCTTGATTAGTCAAGCTTAATTTGGGGACCCATGCTTGGATTCGGGTGCTAGGGCGGTTTACTACTGAATAATAAGACCTATATCACAAATTGGTTTTAAATTCAATTCCGGATCGATTCAGAATAGATTTCTATTTTTCAAGAATCAGATCAAGATTCTTGGAACCCAAAGCAAACTGTTCTAAATTTGCTCTACGTTCTTTGACTTGAGCTTTCAGAGAGAAATTCTCTTCCTCAAGTCTTTGGACTTGAGTTGAGGTTTCTCCCTGAACTTTCTCAGTCAAAGTACTCGAGCTGATCTCTTTCTTAAGGAGTTTTACCTCCTCTCGGAGAGACTTGACCCGGTCACGAGACTTGGCCAGTTTGTGAGATAGATAAGAAAAAAATTCGTAAAGATCCGATTCAAAATAACCTGTTACCTTAAGTTGGCTAGTTTCTGACAGTGAGATGGTTCTGTGCTCTGTTTCTTCTTCCGATTCAGAATCGATGACGATCTCATCTTGAGCCATTAACGCGAGGAGGTTGAAGTGAATTGGTTCATCCTCGTCCGATTCCGAAGACTACTCGTACTAGGTTGCTTGCAATGCCTTCTTCCTCCGTTGCTTCTTCGTCTCTTTTGCGTTCGGGCATTCGGATTTGAAGTGCCCCTTCTTTCCACACCCATAATAGGTGAGGTCCGCCTTGTTCTTTGGTCCAGCCAGATCGTCCTTTGGCTGCCCCATCTTCTTCTTCTTTTGGGCTTTCCGAGCTTTGAACAACTTTCGGACGAGGTTCACAAGCTCCACCAGTTCTTCTTCTTCGAATTCCGAGTCAGAATCCAGTTATGGTGCCTTCTTTTTTATTTTTCCTACAATTAAAGCTATACCTTTCTCTACAAGTGCACCGTTAATCTGTTCATGTAATTCAAACTCTGAAAATAATTCTTCTAATTTTATTTTAGATAAATCCTTAGAAACTATGTAAGCATCAACTATAGATGCCCACAATGAGTTTCTAGGTAAGGAGTTAAGAGTATACCTGATTAAATCTCTATTTTTAATTGTGTGCCTTATAATGTGGTGCTCGTTCATGATTTCGTGTATCTAGGCATGCAGCTGGGAAGCAGTTTTTCCGTCCTACATTTTTAAATTATACAATTTATTTGACAGTAAATCATGACGGCTTACCTTGCTGTCGGATATTCCTTCATGTAGTTCTATCAGCTTATTCCACAATTCTTTGGCACTGCTGAAAGGTTCGACGCGGTTCAACTCTTCCTATGTAAGTTCATATTGGAGAGTCTGTTTTGCTTTTGCATCAGCTTCAATTCTTCTCTTGGCAAATGTGTCCCATTTGTCATAGCTTAGCACCGTCCCTTGCTCGTCTCTTGGGAGATCGAATCCGGTTTGGATTATGATCCACATGTCCACCTGAGTTTTCAGGTGAATTTTCATCCGGCTCTTCCAATAACCGAAATCTTCCCCAGAGAAGAGAGGGGGGCGAGCAGTGTTGTAGCCTTCTTGCATGGCCATTAAGGAAGAAGCGAAAAGAATAGACTTGCAAAAATAAAGAAAGACAGATGTACCAAGACTTTTGTCTAGGATTAGCAATGCGGTAATAAAAAGAAAATATGAATGATAAAAAAATGAAAATCCGAAAATCTTCAAGTGGTGGTTTCACCAAATTGAGCAGCCCCCGCTCTAATACCAATTGTAGGATCGAGATAGAGCGATAGAGGTGGGGGGGGGTGAATATCACTTTAAAAATTATCCTGATTTTTGAATGATCGAGTACGCAGCGGAAAATAAAACAGAGCATGATAACACAAGTTAGTTTTACTTGCTTCGAAGTCTTGACCGGCTCCTACTGTAAGGCCCACGATCCTTGATCGTTTACTTTGGGCAATCACTAATAATCGGATGAATGTATAGATTACAAGATTTAGGTGCGCAGAATGAAATGAAACAAATATACCGACTCCTTTTTGAATGAATTGAAGACCTTCTCTTGGAGAGTCAGACGTCGTATTGACATTGTCAAAGCTTTGATCGCACATCACACAGGTGAATAGAATGATCGCAGGGTGTTCATTTTATTTTCTGAAGTACTGCTTTTGATCCCTTTATATAATACTCATTCAGGCGCTTGAAAAGCCATTCAGGGGGCCCTAGTCACAGTGTCTCGGGTGACAATTCTATCCACTGCACAGTCAAACTTCTATCCTGGCTCAAGCGCCCTAGTCCCTTTCAGGCGCCTGAGTGTCGACGTGGTTCCTCCACTCAGCACTCGCCATGCAAGCTTGACCGTTGCATCAGCTCAGCCACCCGCTGCCAGCTCCTAGGTGCCTGAGTCTCTTTTAGGTGCCCTAGTCCAACTGGTTCAACTTCTTCAGCTGCAACAACAGTTAGTTCTACAATAATATAAATAATTAAAGTATGCATGGATTACAGCTAGTTCTATTTTGGTCCTGACTTTTAGGTTTCTCCTGAAACCCTAGGTTGGACCGACGCCTACTGTTCCCTCCCGGGGAACGCATCCTCACCTACTCCTCTTAGGAGAGTGTACCTACTGCCACCCGAAACCTCCAGTTGGACTTTTGATCGGCTTCTGAGAGCTCGGAACTCGACGACGTTCGACCTCGACTTGTCTCGACCCTTGTCTGCAATCCCTGCTCGATAAAGTCTTCTGCTCGGTCCCCGGACCAAGACTTCATGCTCGACTTCACTCACCAAGTCTTCATTGCCTAATCCTCGACCAGTACTTTATGCTCAATCTTGTAGGTCAAGACTTCTTACCTAGCTTACCTAGGACTTTCCTGCAAGCTTCACAAGTTCATCGGTACACACATACCAACTTAACTTAAACCCTTTGCCACTTATCAAAACAAAGTTTGATCTGGTGCTTCTCGCACCAACACCCATGACACAGGACACCTATGGTTTCATTTTAAATACCAACCATGTACTACCCTACCTACTGTAACCTATTATTCCATAGATCATACCATAGCTATGCCTTGCCAAAACATTTTTACTTCCACAATAACAGCTCTTAGCAGACCTCCCTATATCACAATCATCTAAAAGGAAACTGATTGCCAAAAACAAACTCCTATTCTAAAACTCTGCTCACGGTGGGGATAGGGATCAAGAATAGATCAACAAGGTAGCTAAATAAACCAACTTCACTGTAGATCAGAACAACACAAGCTCAACTCACAAGATCATATGCCCATCAAGAAGAACATCCCATTTGGATCGAAATTGGAACAAAAACTGCTCAAGAATGAAATCACAAAAAAAAAACCAATTCCAATCTAGATCCAAAAACACATATCAGAAAATAAGTTCATCCTTCTAATCCAAGCTACTCCAACAACCAACGAATTCAGTTTCCAAAACCACAAAATGCAAATAACAACTATAAATCTTAAACCACTCAAGATCAGGAATACTCCAACCAGATTACTATAGAAAACCTAGATCGAATTCAACTCAACCACCATTAGAAACGATGTCAACTAAAAATAGATATTCTATCCAAAACCGCCAACAATCGAGTTCCATACCAAATCAAAGGGTTGCGGATTAAAAACCAATAAGAAAACCATTCGAGCAACTTAACCTTACTTGAACTCTCCCATGTACGGCACCTTTGCCCCGTCCCAAATCACAACAACTCTAAGAGACGATCAAACTCTCCTGCCATAAATCTTATTGGTGCAAGATGCATCAGTGATGTCCTCCTCTAAGTGTTTCAATGTTTGACAATATGCTTAAGTCAGTGATACATTGAACAAGGGAAGGGTGAGTCAAGAAAAGAGTACCAAGGTAAACCAAAGTCCTAGTTAACCTAGGCACTAAGTCCTGGCCGAGGGCTAGGCACCTAAGACCTGACCGAGGGTTGGACACTAAGTCCTGGTGAGTGAAGCTGGGCACTAAGACCCAGTGAGTGGAGCTGGGCACTAAGACCTGGTGAGTGAAGCTGGGCACTAAGTCCTGGTGAGTGAAGCTGAGCACTAAGACCTGGTGAGTGAAGCTGGGCAAAAGTCCTGATGAGTGAAGTTAGGCACGAAGTCTTGGTCCGAGGGATTGAGCAACTTAGCTGAGCGATGACTAAGGACAGAAGTAGAGACGGGTCAAAGTTCGGACGTCTCGAGATCCGGGAGTCTCGAAGGCTAAGTAAAAGTCCAACCGAATGGGTCGGGTGGCAACAGCCTCCTGAAAGGAGTAGGTGGAAGGCGCGTTCCCTGGGATGGGAACTTAGGCGTCGGTTCGACCTAGGGTTTCACGGAAATCCGAAGTCAAAACCAACCCCTTAAGGCTAAGGTTGTATATGTGTTTGCCTTGTATTTATGTATCTTGTAAGTACCTAAAACTGAAGACAAAGCAGGCAAACAAACACACAACAAGGCTGGAAACATAGCTTCTAGGCGCCCCCATCAACCAGGGCACCTCAATGAAACAAGGCGCCTCATTCATTCAGGTGCCCTGTATGTCTAGGGTACCCTGGTTGAAAGCCTTATCGGCTGCTGTGAGTTCAGCACGGAGATAAGCTTTGACCAAGCTTTATGAGGTGCCTCATTGAACACAAGCGGCCAGTAACCAGCCTATAAAAGGGGCTTCGACCCCTCAACTCAAAACAACACTTCTACGATCATTCTGAGTATTCCGAGCTAAAGAAAAGCACTAGAGATCAAGCCCTGCGACTAAGGAGGCTCCAGGAGGAAGTGCGGGCACTTCGGAGGTCCAGATCGGCCGGGCGTTCGACTTTTCTATTTTGGTTTGATTTACTTTTCTGCACTTACTTTCCGTATTTTTTTATTGTAAATCGTACACTGTAAGACGGGTTTCTCCGCCTCCGGAAAGTCCGGAAAGGAGACCATTAGTGGACGGCCGTTCTCGTGCTTAGGCCTTGGATGCTCTGACCCTGGGGGGTCGTGAACCAATTAAATCCCGTGTGTACAAAGTGTCTTTCTTTTCTGTTCTTTCGTATTTTTGCTGCACACTAACTCTCTATCTAGAACGCTCGAAAGACACGCTTTCCGAAAAAAGTTTTTATGGTCGATATTCCCCCCCCCCTCTATCGACGATCGGTCCCCACAAGTGGTATCAGAGCCTAGTCGCTCTTCACCGGACTAACAGCCGATGAAGCAAAGACACCAGGAGTTGAGGGGGAGCCTAGGGGTGAATCAGGTACAATTTTTTTTTAAAATGCTAATTTTTAAATTTCATATCACATGTTTTAAGTGCAGAGAGAGAGGACACAATAAAAATCAGTGTCCTACTCGTAAGACTCGTTCTTCACCGGCGGCAAAGGAAATACCAGCACCAGGAGTCCGGAGGGACAAGAGCCATGTACAATACTTCAAATATCAAAAGCACGGACATTATAAGAATAAGTGTTCGGCAAAGGTACGGAAAATTTACGTTCCTAAAAATTTACAAATTACTGCATTGTCATATGATAATTTAGATAATTTTCTTGATAAATTAGAATTATTGCATAGTCAAATCAATATCTTGCATGACCAGTTAGAAAATATAGATAATGCTAAAATATCAAAAATTAACTTTTTAATCCTTAATGCCAATTCGATAATTTCTAAAATAAATTCTGATAATATTAATTCTGTAAATTCTGAAATTAATTATGTAAATTCTGTAAATACTGATAATATTAATTCTGTAAATTTTGATAATATTAATCTTGAAGTTAACTCCAAAAGTGATAATCCTGAAATTATTTTTGAAAATACTAAGGATAACATTGAAAATATTTTTGAGGATAACATTGAGATTATTTCTAAAAATCTTGAGGATAACATTGAAATCATTTTTGAAAATCTTAAGGATAATATTGAAAATATTTATGAAGAATTTTCTGAGGATAAAAATAATTTTTCTGAGGAGATTGGAGATAAAATCCTTTTAGATAATAATTTAATTATTCTCTTGGATAATCCTAAAATATTAACTAGTGGCCCAAATTCCTCCACCTATTATGAAGATATAGAAGGATGTGATTTTAATGATGAGGATGAGGAGGAGATTGAATTTTCTACCATCAAGGCTATAGTTAATAAAATTTATAAAAAGTCAAACAAATCAAAATTATTAGAAAAACTTGAAAAATTAGATAAAGAAGAAATAGTAGATGAGTCAGAAATTTTTGAAATCATGAAAATGATGAAATTAAATTCACAACTTTTAATTAACCTAGAAATTTTGAAACTTAAATCAAGATAAATGTTAAAAAAAACTTTAATTAAATTTTAATTTATTTTTAACCTTAATTTAATCCTTTATTTAACATTAAATTCAACTAATCTTCAATTAGCCTAATCAAATTAATTCTTAATTAAATTAATTTTAATTTAATTCTTAATTAATTTTAATTAATCCTTAATCAATTTAACTTCAATTAAGTCTTAATTAATTCAACATCAATTAACTCTTAATTAATTCAACCTCAAGTAATTAATTTAACTTCAATTAACTTAAATCCAATTAATTCTTAAATAACTTAAACTTGAATCAAATAAAATTGTACCCAAACTGCAACAATCAATTTAATAATATTAAATATGTCAATGTGGGTTGACATATTCGCGGGTTCACACGACATGTATCAAATCGTGAATTTGATACATTATTAGAAACATAAGTAAAATGTTTTGACTTGTTTGACTCATGCATAACTGCCATGCCATGCATCTGCTATATTTTTTTAAATAAATGTCATGTCATTCATGTTTAATTTTATGCATAATTTAGAATGGTTATAGGAAAAAGACTAGTTGAAACTTGAACAACCTAGGATTAGGTGGAGGTGAGATGATAGTACATTAGGGAAGCCCTTCTAATAAGGTCAAGTAAGGTAAGGCGTACCCTACTTGGTCTGTTTAGTCTGGTGGAACTAGCCGAAGCTACCGATCCAAAACCTAAACTAGTTAGACCAAAATTTTTCAAGAAGTAGATTTGAAAATGAATTTTCGATAAAAGGCTTTGTCAAGGAAAGGGTTGTTGCTCCAATAAGGCTACGACCAAAGAAGGCCTCTGTGCCTCGCCAAGACCTGGAAGCCGATTATCAAAAATCAAATTCACTTTACTATTTGATATATTTGAATCTAACACAAGTTTTGATTAACTCTTAGATTTAACAATAAATTAAGAAAATTATTCAAGCATCTCACAATACACACATAAGGCAACCATGCTTGCTTGTACTGAGACATCTAAAATGGGTGAGATGTTAAGGACTAATAAATTGAAAAATGCTTTTCAAAATTGTTTTCCAAAATTCTTAGAATATTGTTCTAAAAATATATTTTCAAAATAGTGCTTTAACATACTAATATTTTTATGGATTTCATGCTTGTCTGAGTGCTTATACATTATACATTTTCAAAATTATACCTTTTTGAAAAATTGTTTGACCTACACAATTAGACACAAGCCTCTTAGGTCAACACTAATGTTCCTTAAGATACTTAGATAGAGTCAAACGGTGTTGGATACAGGGGGAGTGTCTTATTCTTTTAAAAGATTTTTTTTGGTTTTCCGAAAACCATGCTTGAAAAATTATTATCACATATGTTTTTCGAAAAAGGTTTATGCTTTAAAATTTATCATCTCAAAATAAGGTTTTCAAAATTTTTTCAAAAACAGTGTTATATCACTATTAGTTCAAAATATTTTTCAAAAATTGTACTTATTTCCCTTTTGATCTTGATAAACCCTAAAGACACAGAGGAAATCTTCTTCATGATCTACAAAGGACTCCTAGGATGTGTCAAATTTAGGGGGAGTCTATGTCAAAAGAAAATTTTCTGACAAGTATTTTTTGAAAAATTTTTGGCAATATTTTTGAAATTATTAGATAGTTCTTATAATTTGAACCAAACCTTAAGACTCAGAGGAAAATCACTTATAGTCAATAAGCTTCCTAGGACTGGGTCAAGTTTAGGGGGAGGTCAAATTAAAAGAATCATTTAATAACAAAATAATATGTTCACATGCACTATATTTTTAAAATCCTTGTAAAACCATAAGTAATTTTGTCAAAATACTAACATTTTGTTCACTTTCAAAAATTGTTTTTTTGGCTTATCAAACTTTATTTGGAAATAGTACTTACTTGAATTTGGAGAATTTTCCAGGACGCTTAGGAAAATGTCCTTGTAGTTAACAAAGTTTCCTAGGATTGTGTCAAACTGGAAAAGAAACCAAGTCAAGTAAAGTATTATGTTTTCAAAATAATAGTTTCTTAATATGTAATGTACAAAATATTTTTTCAAAAAGTACTGATATTTTCAAAAATACATAATATTTTTCAAAAAGTAATTATATTTTTTTCAAAATGCATAATATCTTTCAAAAGTACTTATATTTTTCAAAATGCATAATATTTTTCAAAAAGTACTGATATTTGCAAAATGTATAATATCTTTAAAAAGTACTTATATTTTTTCAAAATGCATAATTTCTTTAAAAAGTACTTATATTTTTTCAAAATCCATAATATCTTTCAAAATTACATATCTTTCAAAGTACAGATTTTTTCAAAGTACATATTTTTCAAAGTACAGATCTTTCAAAGTACAGATTTTTCAAAGTACAAATTTTTCAATGTGCAAATGTTTCAAAGAAAAAATATCTTTCAAAATACAAGTTTTTGCACAATATTTTTCAAAGTATTCTTTTAAAGTGCAAAATTTTCTAAGTGAAATATTTTTGAAAAGTGCATATTTTTCTAAAATCTTTTATGTATGCAATCCTTTTTGAAAATCATTCTCAATTGGAAATTTTTCTAAGGTAATATTTTTTTAAAAAAATGAAAATTTTCTGAGTTCAAAACGTTTGCTGAAAGTTCAAAATATTTTTTTGATTTGCACAATACTTTTCAAAGTGTATTTTTTTGGTGCAATTTAAGTAAAATTAATTTTCTGTTGGTACAATTGTATTTTAACTAGCTCGTTGCTATGCTTTCAAAGATTGATGCAAGTGTTTCGAAAGGTTTTGTTTCATTGTTGGTGCAAGTGTTTCTATCATTTTTTATGTATGACAAAGGGGGAGAGTGAGCTTAAGTTAGGTTAGAAATTTTTTTTTCATCCCAAAGAATCAATGAAAATCAAAATGTTTTTTTTATGAAAAAGGGGAGAGTGAGCTTATGTTAGAAATGTTTTTCTCCCAAAGATCAAAATGTATTTTCAAAACTTAGATCATTTTTTTCAAGGATCATAATTTAGCCCTTTCATCCAATCTAACTTAAGATATTGTCAAACATCAAAAAGGGGGAGATTTTTGGTGCAAGATACATCAGTGATGTCCTCCTCTAAGTATTTTAATATTTGACAATATGCTTAAGTCAGTGCAACATTGAACAAGGGAAGGGTGAGTCAAGAAAAAAGTACCAAAGTAAACCAAAGTCCTAGTTAACCTAGGCACTAAGTCCTGGCCGAGGGTTGGGCACCTAAGACCTGACCGAGGGTTGGGCACTAAGTCCTGGTGAGTGAAGCTGGGCACTAAGACCTGGTGAGTGAAGCTGGGCACTAAGACCTGGTGAGTAAAGCTGGGTACTAAGATCTGGTGAGTGAAGCTGGGTAAAAGTCCTGATGAGTGAAGTTAAGCACGAAGTCTTGGTCCGAGAGATTGAGCAACTTAGCTGAGCGATGACTAAGGACAGAAGTAGAGATGGGTCAAGGATCGGACGTCTCGAGATCCGGTAGTCTCGAAGGCTAAGTAAAAGTCCAACCGGATGGGCCGGGTAGCAACCGTCTCCTGAAAGGAGTAGGTGGAAGGCGCATTCCCCGGGATGGAAACTTAGGCGTCGGTTTGACCTAGGGTTTCACGGACTGAGGACTGTGAGAAGAGCTTCCTTGAGTTGAAGAAGAGACTGACCAGCGCTCCTATCCTTACAGTACCCGAAGGTGATAAGAGCTTTGATATATACAGTGATGCATCAAAGCTAGGACTTGGAGCAATCCTGATGCAAGAAGGCAATGTCATAGCTTATGCTTCCAGGCAACTCAAGGACTATGAAAAGAATTACCCCACTCATGATCTGGAGTTGGCAGCTGTAGTCTTTGCTCTAAAGATATGGAGGCGTTACTTGTATGGAGTGCAGTGTAAGATTTATACAGATCACCAGAGTCTGAAATATTTCTTCACTCAGAAAGACCTCAATATGAGACAGCGAAGGTGGCTCGAGTTAGTGAAGGACTATGACTGTGAGATTCTTTACCACCCTGGTAAGGCAAATAGAGTAGTAGATGCACTGAGTAGAAAGACTTGTGCCACCTTGATGTCCTTATCATTGTTGGCACCACCCTTACAGAAGGAGATAGTAGATTATGGAGTGGAGATTATTGATGGGCAGCTAGCTCTATTGACACTAGAGTCAACTTTGCTTGAAGAAATATAGAAACAGCAAGTTGAGGATTCTGATATTCAAAGGATCAAGCAAGAGATGCAAGAAGGAGAGAGTAAAGAGTTTAGAGTATCTGACAGTGGGATACTCTACTATGGTGACCGTTTATGTGTCCCCAATCATGAAGAGCTGAGAAAGAAGATTCTTGAAGAAGCCTATGGAACTCCCTACTCAATGCATCCTGGTTCCACTAAGATGTACCAGGATTTGAAAAGAAGATTTTGGTGGTCAGGGATGAAGAGAGACATAGCTAAGTATGTCAGCACCTGCTTGACATGTCAGAGAGTTAAAGCAGAACACCAGAGACCAGGAGGTGTCCTACAGCCCATTCAGATTCCAGAGTGGAAATGGGAAGACATAGCCATGGATTTCATAGTTGGTTTACCAAAGACAACTAAGGGCTATGATGCTATTTGGGTGATAGTAGACAGATTGACCAAGTCTGCCCACTTCATGGCAATCAGAGTGTCTTACTCAATTGAAAAGTTAGCCCAGTTATATGTGCAAGAAGTGATCCGACTACACGGAGTCCCGAAGTCCATTATCTCTGATAGGGATGGTCGTTTCACGTCACACATTTGGGAGTGTGTACAGACAGCATTAGGCACCAAACTGAAATTTAGCTCAGCTTTCCATCCCCAGACTGATAGACAGACAGAGAGAGTGAATCAGGTTCTAGAAGATATGCTCAGAGCTTGTGCATTGGACTTCAAGGGCAGTTGGTGTAAGTATTTATGTTTAGCTGAGTTTGCCTACAACAACAGTTACCAAGCCACTATTGGTATGACACCCTATGAAGCTCTTTATGGTAGGAAGTGTAGATCTCCCCTCTGTTGGTATGAAGGTAGTGAGAAGAAGGAAATGAGGTCACAGACTGATCTTATAAATGATACCACAGAAGCTATAAAGAGCATCCGTCAGAGGATTGAGACTGCTCAGAGTAGGCAGAAGAGTTACGCCGATGTACGTCGTAGGCCGTTAGAGTTTGAAGTTGGGGATACAGTTTTCCTCAAAGTAGCTCCTATGAAGGGTGTAATGAGATTTGGCAAGAAAGGCAAGCTAAGTCCTCGATACATAGGACCCTACCTAGTGACGAAAAGAGTTGGCAAAGTAGCTTATGAGTTGGAGCTACCTCCAGAGATGTCAGCAATACACAATGTGTTTCATGTCTCAATGCTAAAGAAGCATATCCCAGATGCCAACCAAGTGATTGAGCCACAGATGGTACAAGTGCAAGAAGATCTCAGTTATGAAAGTCGACCTATTCAGATAATAGATCGAGCAGATAAGAAGCTGAGAAACAAAGTGGTACCATTAGTGAAAGTCTTATGGCTGAATCAGAAGTATGAAGAGGCAACTTGGGAATCAGAAGATAGCATGAGGCAAAGGTATCCAGAGCTGTTCTAAGTTCGAGGATGAACTTTTTATAAGGTAGGGAGGATTGTAACACCCAATAATTTTCTGGTATTATTAGGGATTTTTTGGATTTTTCTAGCATTTTTCGAAATTAAAATAAAAAGAAAAAATTAAAGGGTCGGGTGGGGATTGATCTCCGACCACGCGAGAAGCAATCCTTAAGCAAGTCCAGTAACCAGCTGGGCAAGGGTATCAAGCACAGAAAAGGATGAAGCGAAATAATATTATAGTTGATTTAGCCCGTTTCATAAAGAGGTATTTAACTTCCACTTAAGTTGGTTAAGACCCCTTTAGGGTTGAGGAGGCCGCGCGAGCAGGTGGGAGGCTGCGAAAACAGGGAGAAAAGGAGAGTTTTCTTTTCCTTCTTCTTCCTCTTGAAGTAGAAAACCTAGGGCTTCTTCCCTAGGGCCAAGAAGTGGAGTTTTCTTGCAAAGGAAGAGGAAAAGAACCCTACGCTAGGAATTTCGAGATACTTAGTGAGTTTTCTTCAAGAAAAGGGTAAGTAATCACTCACCTACAATAGAAGTAGTTTCGCCATGTATTTCTCGTTGTAGAACCATGTTTGTGATCTAAATGCATGCTTTAAGATTATGTTTTCTTATTGTGTTATTTAAGTCCTAAAGAATACATGTTTTATCATAGAATATGAATTGGAGTAAGTTTTTGTGTATGTGACCTAAGTATGACAAGAGTAAGTTCTTGAAAAGTCCCAAAAAGGAGTTTTGGGGTTAAGGGCACGCAAAGTGCTCGATGAAAGTTCCAAGTAAGAAAAGGTAAAGGTTTATAGTGCAAGATTTATGAAAAAGAAAGTTAGCTTGATAAATACAAGCATTATGAGTAAGAAAGTATTTTACTTTTGTAAAGTGACATGTACCGGGCAAATGAGAGGCCCACAGAAAGTAAGAAAGAAACTCTAATAGGGTGCGGTGGCTAGCTACCCCGAAACCTATTAGGGATGCGCGCATTGGTACATTGATACCATGGTACAGTGTCAAGGCCTGAGAAAGTTGATTATTATTTTGAAGTATACGAGTATATGTAAGTGTTTTCAGTTTAAGCATATGTTTTGCTAAGTATGTTAACATTGTTATGTTACAAGCATGTTAAATAGCAAGAGCAAGGAAGTTAGTGGTTTAAAGTATGGAAATGCATAAGTAGTAAGTCTCAAAAGAAATTATGAGCATGTTAGATTTGCCAATGTTTTAATGCTAGTAAATGTTTTCAAGCATGATTGAGCATGATAAGTATGTGAAAGTTTCCATGTGTAAGTATTTCAAAGTGCATGTGTTTTGAAGCAAGCATTATTTGAAAAGAGCATGTTTATCATTGATCCCATGGATTTGTGAGTTAGGATTTATTTACTAAGCAAATCGCTTATTAGTTGCATTTCCTTCTATTGCAGACAAAGGTAAAGAAAAAGCATAAGCTAGGGAGGCGAGCGGGACTTGCATTGATGTTCAGTGGCGGCGGAACCGTGGAAGAGATAGTCGGGTTAAGTCTTGTAGAACATGTGTTTTGGCGTTTTGAATTGGTAGAATGAATGACTTTGGTTAAACTACGCATAGAGGTTAAGTTTGGTACAAACTCTAGAGTGTTTTTGCTTACGTTTTGATAGTTTTGTTAAATTCCGCAATGATTCTAATTTCAAGTTATTGGATTCGTTTTGAGTTGCTAGGATGTTTATAAAACTAGTATAGAGTATAGAAATGAAGTTATTTATTTATATACATTGAAGGTATGTGAATTGTGAAGCTTTGGAAATGGTTTTCAGGTCTGTAAATGCAGGTTTCAGGCGTGCCAGTCGACTGGTTCAGAACCAGTCGACTGCGATATCGAACAGAACCTTCTGTTCGATGCACCAGTCGACTGGCTATCTACCAGTCGACTGGTACCATTGAAAACAAAGTGTTGTAGGGCAGATGGTTAGTGCTTTGGTTTTACAACTAAGAGGTCTAGGTGTCAAATCTTTGCAAAGCAAATAAAAATGAAAGTTTTTTTTAAATTCAGAAAAATTCAGAGCAAGTTAAGGGAAGTAAGTAGTTGTAACCTAAGGCTGAGAATAAGGTAAAGTTATGGTTAAGTGAATGTGGCGCCGCCTTAAGGAAGAGAGAGAGGTTAGAGAAGGCGGGTCATCACAGAGTGGTATCAGAGCAAAGTTTCCACCCCTCCGCCACACTGACATCAAGCATTAATCCTGCCGCCTGCCAAGTAAGAAGTTCATATGTTGTAATTTTGTATGTTTTTCATTATTGACTGCTAGTATCAGTAAGTGCATGATGATAAGGAAGTAAGTTAGTATTATTGTATGCTAATATGTGCATGGAGATAATGAAGTAAGTTAGTAGGAGATAATGAGCTTTTATTTTCTTCAAGATAGAGTAAGAAAATGCCAAGAGGACGTCCTTCATCTTGTGATCTTAGTATAGCAAGTCCAAGGTCTTGATTTGCCCAAAAGCAAGTTTTGGGATTATGGCACGCAAGGTGCTTGATAAAAGTTTTGAGTAAGACCAAGGTCTTACTAAGCCCTAGAACGAATTCTAGGACTAAGAAATGAGATAAGAATCAAGACCAAGGTCTTGTTATATCCTAAAGCAAGTTTGGGAACATTACTATTAAGTATTAAGTTATACATTTGAGGACGTCCTAGAAAGGCCCAAAACAAGGAGCAAGCTCCTAGAGGGCAAGAGGCAACAGAGTCAGTACTTCCACCAAATCTCTTAGACGTGGTGGCTCAGTTACAGAGACAGTTAGCAGAACAACAGCAAGTTATTGCCACTAGGATGGCTAACCAGCAGGTCGTTACTATTACCTCGCCGGTGGCGAAGGTAGTGGCACCAGTTGTGATCGAAGACCCATCGATTACATCTGTAGTCCGGCAAGGGGGGTAAGGCAAGGAGCGTACCTCATTCAGTAGAAGAAACTGAAGCCAGGGAACTTCCCAGCACAAGCAAACCATGGGATGCTTAAGTATGGTTCAAAACGTTGGAAAGAATAGTAAGGCTACTAGACTGGCATGAGGTAGAGAAGATAAAGTGTGCATCTTTCTGACTTACGGGAGATGCTAGGATGTGGTGGGAAAAAGTTAAGGCCAAGAGAAATATCAGCTAGATGACATGGGTCGACTTCGAGACTGAGTTCTTCGAAGAATATTTTCACATGCGAGTAACCAACAAGCATTACGATGAATTCACGGAGTTCAGACAAGGAGACTTATCCGTGGATGAAACAGTGAAGAGGTGTAATCGGTTAGCTCGTCTGTGCCCAGAGCTAGTTAGCACAGAAAAAGAGAGAGTCAGGCTAATGCTCAAGATGTTAAGGCCTGAGATAGCGTTAAATATGGCCAGCGGTGTTAAGAGGCCGCAAACCTCTGAAGAACTGATAAGTAGTGCTTTGATCACTGAGCACTACTTAAACAGTACAAAGGCCACCAGAAATGTTGAACGATGAAGTTCTTAACAACCTTACCTTCGGAAGAGGTCATGGCATCTACTCAGTGGCTACGAGCTGTATTAATTCAAATTTCCAACCGAGAGCTCTATTGCGATTTAGTAGCCCTTGAGATGAAGGATTTCGATCATTTTAGGGATGGATTTCTTGAGCAAGTATAGTGCCTCTAATGAATGCCGCAAAAGAAAAGTCAAGTTCACACCAGAAGCAGAACCTCCATGTGAGTTTATTGGAGACCCAAAGAGAAAGACAAAAAGGTTCTTATCTACCTTACAAGCTCAGAGAATGTTAGATAATGGATGTTCTGGTTATTAGCGCATATAGTAGATGCAAGGCAAAGAGAAGAGTTAAAGTAAAAAGAGGTACGGGTAGTCTGTGACTATCCGGAGGTGTTTCCTGAAGAGTTATCAGGACTCCCTCCCAATCGGGAAATTGAGTTTGAAATTGAGTTAGCCCCAGGAACCAACCCAATTTCGAAGGCACCTTATCGCATGGCGCCAGCAGAACTGAAAGAATTGCAAGAACAATTGCAAGAGCTGCTCGACAAGGGTTTCATCCTCCCTAGTCATTCACCTTGGGGAGCTCCTGTATTGTTCGTCAAGAAGAAAGATGGATCTATGCGAATGTGTATAGATTATCGAGCTTTGAATAAAGTAACCATCAAGAACAGATATCGTTTGCCAAGGATAGATGATTTATTTGATCAGCTGAAGGGAGCCACAGTGTTCTCCAAGATAGATCTGCGATCAGGTTACCATCAGCTAAGAATGAAGGAGAGTGATGTACCAAGGACTGCTTTCAGTACAAGATATGGGCACTATGAGTTTGTGGTCATGCCCTTTGGAGTGACAAACGCCCCTGCGACGTTTATGGATCTAATGAATAGAGTGTTCAAGGATTTTCTGGACAAGTTCGTCATTGTCTTTATTGATGATATACTAGTGTATTCAAAGACTAAGGAAGAACATGACGAACACCTGAAGATGATATTGCAAACCTTACATCAGAAGGAGTTGTACGCCAAATTCTCAAAGTGTGAGTTTTGGCTTGACCAGGTGGCCTTCCTAGGCCTCATCATTTCCAAGGAAGGTATTATGGTAGACCCAGCCAAGATTGAAGCAGTTAGTAACTGGAGTCGACCAAAGAATGCTAGAGAGATCAGAAGTTTTCTGGGTTTGGCAGGGTACTACAGAAGGTTTGTAGAGGACTTTTCAAAGATAGCTTCTCCACTTACAGCCCTTACCAGAAAGAATAAGAAGTATGAGTGGACTGAGGACTGTGAGCAGAGCTTCCTTGAGTTGAAGAAGAGACTGACCAGCGCTCCTATCCTTACAGTACCCGAAGGTGATAAGAGCTTTGATATATACAGTGATGCATCAAAGCTAGGACTTGGAGCAGTCCTGATGCAAGAAGACAATGTCATAGCTTATGCTTCCAGGCAACTCAAGGACTATGAAAAGAATTACCCCACTCATGATCTGGAGTTGGCAGCTGTAGTCTTTGCTCTAAAGATATGGAGGCGTTACTTGTATGGAGTGCAGTGTAAGATTTATACAGATCACCAGAGTCTGAAATATTTCTTCACTCAGAAAGACCTCAATATGAGACAGCGAAGGTGGCTCGAGTTAGTGAAGGACTATGACTGTGAGATTCTTTACCACCCTGGTAAGGCAAATAGAGTAGTAGATGCACTGAGTAGAAAGACTTGTGTCACCTTGATGTCCTTATCATTGTTGGCACCACCCTTACAGAAGGAGATAGTAGATTATGGAGTGGAGATTATTGATGGGCAGCTAGCTCTATTGACACTAGAGTCAACTTTGCTTGAAGAAATACAGAAAGAGCAAGCTGAGGATTCTGATATTCAAAGGATCAAGCAAGAGATGCAAGAAGGAGAGAGTAAAGAGTTTAGAGTATCTGACAGTGGGATACTCTACTATGGTGACCGTTTATGTGTCCCCAATCATGAAGAGCTGAGAAAGAAGATTCTTGAAGAAGCCTATGGAACTCCCTACTCAATGCATCCTGGTTCCACTAAGATGTACCAGGATTTGAAAAGAAGATTTTGGTGGTCAGGGATGAAGAGAGACATAGCTAAGTATGTCAGCACCTGCTTGACATGTTAGAGAGTTAAAACAGAACACCAAAGACCAGGAGGTGTCCTACAGCCCATTCAGATTCCAGAGTGGAAATGGGAAGACATAGCCATGGATTTCATAGTTGGTTTACCAAAGACAACTAAGGGCTATGATGCTATTTGGGTGATAGTAGACAGATTGACCAAGTCTGCCCACTTCTTGGCAATCAGAGTGTCTTACTCAATTGAAAAGTTAGCCCAGTTATATGTGCAAGAAGTGATCCGACTACACGGAGTCCCGAAGACCATTATCTCTGATAGGGATGGTTGTTTCACGTCACACATTTGGGAGTGTGTACAGACAGCGTTAGGCACCAAAGTGAAATTCAGCACATCTTTTCATCCCCAGACTGATGAACAGACAGAGAGAGTGAATCAGGTTCTAGAAGATATGCTCAGAGCTTGTGCATTAGACTTCAAGGGCAGTTGGTGTAAGTATTTATGTTTAGCTGAGTTTGCCTACAACAACAGTTACCAAGCCACTATTGGTATGACACCCTATGAAGCTCTTTATGGTAGGAAGTGTAGATCTCCCCTCTGTTGGTATGAAGGTAGTGAGAAGAAGGAAATGAGGTCACAGACTGATCTTATAAATGATACCACAGAAGCTATAAAGAGCATCCGTCAGAGGATTGAGACTGCTCAGAGTAGGCAGAAGAGTTACGCCGATGTACGTCGTAGGCTGTTAGAGTTTGAAGTTGGGGATACAGTTTTCCTCAAAGTAGCTCCTATGAAGGGTGTGATGAGATTTGGCAAGAAAGGCAAGCTAAGTCCTCGATACATAGGACCGTACCTAGTGACGAAAAGAGTTGGCAAAGTAGCTTATGAGTTGGAGCTACCTCCAGAGATGTCAGCAATACACAATGTGTTTCATGTCTCAATGCTAAAGAAGCATATCCCAGATGCCAACCAAGTGATTGAGCCACAGATGGTACAAGTGCAAGAAGATCTCAGTTATGAAAGTCAACCTATTCAGATAATAGATCGAGCAGATAAGAAGCTGAGGAACAAAGTGGTACCATTAGTGAAAGTCTTATGGCTGAATCAGAAGTATGAAGAGGCAACTTGGGAATCAGAAGATAGCATGAGGCAAAGGTATCCAGAGCTGTTCTAAGTTCGAGGATGAACTTTTTATAAGGTAGGGAGGATTGTAACACCCAATAATTTTCTGGTATTATTAGGGATTTTTTAAAATTTTTCTAGCATTTTTCGGAATTAAAATAAAAAGAAACAAATTAAAGGGTCGGGTGGGGATTGATCTCACGACCACGCGAGAAGCCAATCCCTAAGCAAGTCCAAGTAACCAGCTGGGCAAGGGTATCAAGCACAGAAAAGGATGAAGCGATATAATATT
The DNA here is from genome assembly GCA_024364735.1 of Boesenbergia rotunda. NCBI lineage: Eukaryota > Viridiplantae > Streptophyta > Magnoliopsida > Zingiberales > Zingiberaceae > Boesenbergia > Boesenbergia rotunda. The sequence goes on along the minus strand of JAGFNQ010002642.1, from coordinate 448,894 downwards.
ATAGTTGATTTAGCCCGTTTCATAAAGAGGTATTTAATCTTCCACTTAAGTTGGGTTAAGACCCCTTTTAGGGTTGTAGGAGGCCGCATGAGCAGGTTGGGAGGCTGCGAAAAACAGGGAGGAAAAGGAGAGTTTTCTTTTCCTTCTTCTTCCTCTTGAAGTAGAAAACCTAGGGCTTCTTCCCTAGGGCCAAGAAGTGGAGTTTTCTTGCAAAGGAAGAGGAAAAGAACCCTACGCTAGGAATTTCGAGATACTTAGTGAGTTTTCTTCAAGAAAAGGGTAAGTAGATCACTCACCTACAATAGAAGTAGTTTCGCCATGTATTTCTCGTTGTAGAACCATGTTTGTGATCTAAATGCATGCTTTAAGATTATGGTTTTCTTATTTGTGTTATTTAAGTCCCTAAAGAATACATGTTTTATCATAGAATATGAATTGGAGTAAGTTTTTGTGTATGTGACCTAAGTATGACAAGAGTAAGTTCTTGAAAAGTCCCAAAAAGGAGTTTTGGGGTTAAGGGCACGCAAAGTGCTCGATGAAAGTTCCAAGTAAGAAAAGGTAAAGGTTTATAGTGCAAGATTTATGAAAAAGAAAGTTAGCTTGATAAATACAAGCATTATGAGTAAGAAAGTATTTTACTTTTGTAAAGTGACATGTACTGGGCAAATGAGAAGCCCACAGAAAGTAAGAAAGAAACTCTAATAGGGTGCGGTGGCTAGCTACCCCGAAACCTATTAGGGATGCTCGCATTGGTACATTGATACCATGGTACAGTGTCAAGGCCTGAGAAAGTTGATTATTATTTTGAAGTATATGAGTATATGTAAGTGTTTTCAGTTTAAGCATATGTTTTGCTTAGTATGTTAACATTGTTATGTTACAAGCATGTTAAAGAGCAAGAGCAAGGAAGTTAGTGGTTTAAAGTATGGAAATGCATAAGTAGTAAGTCTCAAAAGAAATTATGAGCATGTTAGATTTGCCAATGTTTTAATATTAGTAAATGTTTTCAAGCATGATTGAGCATGATAAGCATGTGAAAGTTTCCATGTGTAAGTATTTCAAAGTGCATGTGTTTTGAAGCAAGCATTATTTGAAAAGAGCATATTTATCATTGATCGCATGGATTTGTGAGTTAGGATTTACTTACTAAGCAAATCGCTTATTAGTTGCATTTCCTTCTATTGCAGACAAAGGTAAAGAAAAAGCATAAGCTAGGGAGGCGAGCGGGACTTGCATTGATGTTCAGTGGCGGCGGAACGTGGAAGAGATCGTTAGGTTAAGTCTTGTAGAACATGTGTTTTGGCGTTTTGAATTGGTAGAATGAATGACTTTGGTTAAACTACGCATAGAGGTTAAGTTTGGTACAAACTCTAGAGTGTTTTGCTTACGTTTTGATAGTTTTGTTAAATTCCGCAATGATTCTAATTTCAAGTTATTGGATTCGTTTTGAGTTGCTAGGATGTTTATAAAATTAGTATAGAGTATAGAAATGAAGTTATTTCTTTATATACATTGAAGGTATGTGAATTGTGAAGCTTTGGAAATGGTTTTCAGGTCTGTAAATGCAGGTTTCAGGCGTGCCAGTCGACTGGTTCAGAACCAGTCGACTGCGATATCGAACAGAACCTTCTGTTCGATACACCAGTCGACTGGCTATCTACCAGTCGACTGGTACCATTGAAAACAAAGTGTTGTAGGGCAGATGGTTAGTGCTTTGGTTTTACAACTAAGAGGTCTAGGGGTCAAATCATTGCAAAGCAAATAAAAATGAAAGTTTTTTTTCTTAATTCAGAAAAATTCAGAGCAAGTTAAGGGAAGTCAAGTAGTTGTAACCTAAGGCTGAGAATAAGGTAAAGTTAAGGTTAACTAAAAGTGACGTCCGTCTTAAAGTTAAGAGAAGGCGGGTCGTCACAGATTCACCTCCCCCTCTCTCACATGCAACGGTCCTACAAATGGTATCGGAGCCTTGTTTGCTCTGAGTCGGTGCAACCACCATAAGAGTCGAGGGTTTGAGTTTGTTTTAATCATTTTTTGGTTTTTCGTGCACAATCTAAGCTTGGTTCACATACCTTCTCTTAGATTTTTTTCTCGTTCAAACGAATTTACTCAAAATTGGTGCAACACCAGTCGAGTCAATTTCTTTACTTCCTCCCACACTACTAATCTAAGACATAGTCTTGATACTTTTTCTCTTCTATTTATTGTGTGATAGATCTGATGGCCCAAGGTGAAAGCTACATCACAACTTGCCCTCTTATGTTCAACGGGGAAGATTTTCTCTATTTGGAAAGGAGAATGGAGGTCTACCTGAAGATCGACATGGACCAATGGTTTGCAGTCCTCAGTGGGTACTCACCACCAATAGACGAAGGAGGAAACACTCCACTAAAGCCAGATAAGTGGAACACTGACATGAAGAAGAAGACACAAATCGAGTTCAAGGCCCAGAACATATTGCAATGCGGCTTAACAAATAACGAGCTGAACCAAATTGGCTCAACTAAAAGTACCAATGAACTCTGGGTAAGCTGATCGAGCTGCAGAAGGCACCAACGATGCCAAGGTAATGAAACATGACCTCTTACTGAATAAATTATTTAATATTAAAATATTCAGGATGGAGAAATGACCACTTCACGGCCAAATCAAGGACATTAAGAATGGGTTGCATTTAATAGGACATCAACCAGAGAATTGAGATGTAATAAGGTGTACCCTAAATATTTTTTTCCCAAAATTCATTATGGGTATCTATTATAAATGCTTATAAAATTTTGAGGAATCTTTAAAAATTAAAACTTGATGAATTATTTTATGAGTTAGAGCTACATGAACAGACTAATGCCAAAATAGCTGAGAAGGCTATAACTTTGGTTGTAGGTTCTTCAAAAGAAGCAAAGTCAAGGAGCAAAACCCAGGAAGAGTCTGAAAGCAAGTCTAACTCAGATTTAGATGATGAAGAACACCTGGTGAACTTGGTAAGAAAGATGTTCACCAGGAAGAAGAAAAAGTTCTCCAAAAAGGACATTCAAAAGATAATGAAGCCTTCTGCAATTAAACCCAAAAGCAACATCACCTATTTTGGCTGCAATAAGAAAGGGCATTTCAAGCACGAATGCCCATACAAGAAGGATAACCAACCCAAGAAAATGAAAAAGACAAAGACACTAGAAGCAACTTGGGACGAAACCTCCTCAGATGACTCGGATAGAGAGCTCTCGAAGAATTCTAGCTACCTCGCCCTGATGGCGACCAGACCTGAGTCAAAATCAGAGCAAGATGAAGAGTCTGATTATGAGTCGAGCAATGAGTCACACTCTTTTTTGACGACTCGACTAAGGTACAAGAATTATTAAATGTAAAATTTTTTAAAATTATTTCTTGTTTAGATAGAAAGTTATCTGCATTTGAATTTAGGATTGATCTAGTCCTTAAAGAAAATCAAGACCTTAAGAAGTAAATTATTAACAAAAACTCAATTGAACAAAAGCAATTTGAAAAATCTACTGAACTTGAAAATGAAAACTCCACCCTAAAAGGTGAAGTTCAAAAACATAAGGATCTATTAGAAACTTTCATAACAAAATCCAAGAACCTTGACCCAATTCTTGAATCTCAAAAGGGGCTTTACATGAAATCTAGGATAGAATACAAATCAAGATTGGCCCAAAGATTTTTTGTTTCCTTTACCCACTAATGCAAGAACCGAAGAAAAGCGTGAGTCCCGAAAGCTTATCTAACAAAGTAAGTAGGACAAAATCAATATTATGTCCCTAAAAAAGACATCCACTATATCAACCCAAAACACCCTACCTATAATTCAGAGGGAGGCTCCAAATTAGTTGGCACCTCAAAATCAACCCTTACCCATTTGGATAATTAGGACTAGACATAAAAGCTAATTTGACACTTGTTCTACTTAGTACCAGGATTGGGCGAGATGATAGTATGCTAGAAAAGCATGTTTAAGGAGTCAAGTAGGGTAAGACGTACCCTATTTGATTTTTTAGCCTGGTGGAACTAGCCGAAGCTATCTCACCACATTCTAGACTAGTTAGACCAGGGTTTCTCAAAGAGTAAGTTAAAAATATAATTTCTTTAAAAAACTTTGTCTAGGAAAAAGTCGTTGCTCCGATAACCAAGAAGGCCCTAGTGCCTTGCTAAGACCTTGAATCCGACTATCAAAATGTGCTTTTAAATTACTACTTGTTAAACTTGAATCTAACACAATGTCAAATTAACTTTTCTAAATCAACTCAATTCATCTCACAAAATTATATAATTACCTTGGTTGATAACTTTAGACTAGGTGAGATGATTTAGGATAATAAAATTTGAATTTTTGTTTGCTTCAGCTTAAATTCAAATTTTAACTTAATTAAAATTCTACCTTAAGTAAAATTTTAACATAATTAAAATTCTAACTTAATTAAAATTTTAACATATTTAAAACTCTACTTTAATTCAAATTTTAACTTAACTAAAATTCGACTATAATTAAAATTTTAACTTAAATAAAATTCCAACTTAATTAAAATGTTAACATAACTAAAATTTTACCTTAATTTTTTTCCTTTAACATTAATCATGTTTTTTAATTATATTTTTCTTAAAATTTTTTTCTTTTAAAAATTTAACTTTAATCATTTTTTTTTCAAAATTTAATATTGTAAATTAAAAATTAATTTCAAAATTTAACTTTAATGTTTAAGACTTAAACTTTATTTTATCTTTATTAAAATTCTACCTTAATTCATATTTTAACTTTCTACCTTAATTAAATTTTAACTTTATTAAAATTCTACCTTAAATTTTTTAACTTTAACATTAATCATCTATTTTTTCAAAATTTATCATCATTTTTTTAACTTAAAAATTGATTTTAATCTTTAAGACTTAAATTTTAATTTTAACTTTAATTTTTTTTATTTATTTTCAACTTTAAAACCTTTAAAATTTCTTAACTTTAATTTCAATTTTAATTTTTTATATTTAATCTGTTTTTAACTTTAAAACCTTTAAAATTTCTTAACTTTAATTTCAACTTTAATTTTTTTTATATATTTAATCCGTTTTCAACTTTAAAATCTTTAAAATTTCTTAACTTTAATTTCAACTTTAATTAGTTTGTTTTTAACTTTAAAGCCTCTAAACTTTAATGATTTTTGGAACCTTAATTAAATTTTGACTTTAAACTTAATTATTTTTCCAAATTTAAAATCTTTAACTTTAACATTAATTTCAACTTTAATTCAATTTTGAACTTTTATCTTTAAACCTTAAATATTAATTCAAATACTAATTTTGAACTTCAAACTATAACTTTAATCATTTTCATCTTAACATTAAAACTCTAATTAACTTTAGATTTTAATGTTAAATTTATAACTTTAATTAAGTTCAATTTTAAACCTTAAACCTTAGTTTCTAGGACGTTAAGCCAAGGCAAACTAAGACGCCTCGGCTAAGCCAAGACGCCTCACATACGAGGCTGTGTAAAGACAATCCAAAGGACCAATGGTGCCTCAGCTAAAGCTGAGACGCCCCCCATATACGGTGGTGGAAATCCCACCTAGATGTATCTAAGGCGCCTTAGAAATAAAACTGAGGTGCCTCACCTATCAACTAAGGCACCTCAAAACCAAACTCAATCTCAGCTCTCCAAAAATGCCACCTAGGTAAAATCTCAACCCTTAGATCTAGTTTCTTTCAATTTTTTTCTTGCTTTGTTACTTGTTCCTACAATTGCAATGGCTTGATTGTTGGATGGATGCTTAGGAAAAAGCAAATATTGAATCCTCCCTCCACGAGCATGAGGGATGCACCCTCTATCAATAGTAGATTTCCCACTGAGTGATTGAGACTTAGGTATTTATAACACACCTTTGTCCCCCTTAACACTAGATGCCTAAACCAATCTTACTTCAATAGCTACTGTTTAGAGCTAATTAAGATCTTTGAGCACTATAAACTAAACCGACTATTGTATTGTAGCCAATCCTATGACTTGACCTTGTGTTCTCAATTTTATAATAATTTGGTAAAAGTTGATGACTTTGCATACACCACTAGAGTCGCTGGGAGGGACTTTACATTTTCCCCCACTATCCTGATTGATCATTTAGGGCATAGGACCACTTGTCCCTTCCTCTGCTATCCTAGTAGGGAGCTACCATTTGGTGAGCCCTACTCACATATTACTTTGGATACCATCGATATATATTTTTTGGGGTAGAGAGGACTCCCACGGTGACTAACTTTAGGTCCCTATCTCTTAGAGTCCAGGATTACATTCTATATAGAATTCTCTTTGCTTGTATTTTGCTTATTACATCTCGAGATATGTTGATCATCCGTCCATCTCATTCCTTCTTTCTTTATGCTCTACGATAGAGACTGGACATTGACATAACTTCCCATATATTCCATAATGTAATCCATGCATCAGGCATTTCCACAAAGAAAAGAGTCCATATGCCCTACTACCACATCCTAACAATCCTATTCGTAATCATAGGTATTGACATCTCAGGGTTCACTCACTCTAGTAAGTGCGTATGACTTTATAGGTCAATGACACATGTCCTTAGCCTAGATAGAGGTCAGTGATGAGGGGATTCTATCTTGGAGAGGGGGTGCTCCACCTGTCGGACCTATCGAGCCAGTTGCAGTAGCCGAGCAGAGAGTTGATCAGCCAGCCATAGCAGGAAAGCAGATAGATGAACAACTAGCTGAATAGGCAGTCAAGGCGGCAGATGAGGAGGTCTCAGATTTCGTCTTTCCCGATCTTTATGGATTTGATTTCACTAGGTCGGTTGAGGAGCAACTTACTCAACTTGAGGAGTCCTCACTCTGAATTTGGCAATTCATTTTCCACCTTCGCAAGGATGTCCGAGGTGTAGTTACTGGACTTCATGAGGAGATTCAAGATTCAGTCATAGGACTGTGCACTTAGATCATCACAAGATTCTATAGGATGGAAGATCTAATGCAGACCTCTGTTCCTCAATCTCCACCTCCTCCAGATGAGACCTAACTAATTTCTATCTAAATTAGATTTGACTAATTTTGTATTTTGAGTTATTCTTTGACTTGACTAATGTTGTATTTTGGGTTGAGACTTGTTTTGCTTTCTGACTGTTTAACACCTTTATGTGATCTATTTAGTTACTTCCTTGCTCATAATAATGTATGTGTGTTATAATTAGGATCTCACTGTTTACTTAAAATTTTTAAATTGAATTTCAAATTCTAACTTAGTTTTTATGTAGTTTTTCTTTCAAAACTTTATTGAATTTTTCAAAATCAACTATTTTTGCATTTGAAATTTACATTTTCAAAATTGATTATATGGTTGAAAAATTGATGTGATAGACTTCGCCTAGGCTTGACCCCTAGAACAACATGAACCTATAGCTCTAGGTAGCCTGTATTTCACAAAGCACATTAGGTTAACTTGTTTGTGATTGTAAAAAATATAGAATGGTGTGGGATGCATAGGACTTTACCTGGACTTTAGAATGCTTATATCAGTGCATCACAGCAAATCTAGGCACTAAATACAAAATTATAGTGATCAAGTTAAGCACTTTTGGTAAGTAAACACTTACCTTGACCAACCAAGT
>JAGFNQ010002642.1:379186-428968 GCA_024364735.1 Boesenbergia rotunda | reverse complement strand
GCAACCCCTCCTTTGGGTTTCAGTGCTTTGCCCTTGCTTGCCCTTGGCTTGAGACTTTCCCTTGCCTTGGGCTTGCCCTTACCTTTGTCCTTCTGCACCATCAAAATGGGTTGGCTTCTTAAGATTGAGCTCAGCAGTTCTTAACATGCTGAGCATACTTCAGGCAGGGGCTTGTCAATTTCATTCATGTTCCAGTTCATGACAAATTGACTATAACTTTCGGGTAGGGACTGCAAGATCAAGTCTGTGGCCAGCTCTTGGCCCAGTGGGAATCCCAATCTCTGTAAATTCTCTATGTACCCAATCATCTTGAGTACATAGGGACCTACGGGAGTCCCTTCTGCATCTTGCACTGAAACAGTGCCTTAGAGATCTCAAATCTCTCGTGCCTTGCTTGTCCTTGATACAGTTGACGCAGATGCTCAACCATATCAAAAGCATCCATTAACTCATGTTGCTTCTGAAGCTCAGAGTTCATGGTTGCGAGCATAAGGCATGACACATCTAATGCGTCATCTTGATGCTTCTTGTGAGCATCACGGTCAGCTCGCGTGGCACTGGCAGGAGGTGCCTCGGGAATAGGCTGCTCCAGAACGTACAGTTTACGTTCTTGCTTGAGAACTATTCTCAAGTTCCTGTACCAGTCCAGGAAGTTTGCTCCGTTGACTTGTCCTTCTCAAGGAAGATCGCAGGAGAGAGTATTTGCGTTTGTCGACATGGCAATCTACAACAATAAAATGCAGAAAATTAAATAACATATTCCTTTTTCATTTAATTAGGCCTTTAATTAAATGATTCTCCCACTGAATTATAGAAAATTTGTAGAATCAAGTCATAGATGTGGTCAAACCACGCTACAAGATTCTATCTAATTTAACTATAATATAGTGGGACAAGATCCACATCATACTAAGCCTTGAGTTAGCTTTGGCTAAATCGCCCAAGACTTAGTACGATCGGTAGGTAATAATTTACCGATTACATCTCTATGCAACTCTTGTTTATAGGATTAAAATTTACATTTACATAAAAACTTGAGTTAGCTTTGGCTAAATCGCCCAAGTTTTAATATAAATGCGATTTTTATCCTACCTTTCCAACGATTGGAATATGCCTATAGTTAGACTCGATCCGACCGAGTTAACTAGTTTCACTCAATCTGATTGAGTTTGTTCTCACCCAAGCCGTGATAGGCGGGACCAAGATTGTCCCTCCGTACCCTACCAAGATTAAATGTGTTGCTCTGCTTTGGCAGATTCAACAACAACAAATGATCGAGGTAGTGATAGGTATCAAAACTTGGTAGGCATTTACGAGTCGGAGTTGATTTGAATTAGATCGAATCTAATCGCAAGAGAGAGGGTGTATCATATACACAAGGCTCTAATTATTTTACTCTAGCATGCATCACATACAAGCAAATAATAAAATAATTTAATTTGTGATTGGATCATGGCCCTACTACGATCTTCTCAAGCCAATGAGAAGATCGGACGGTCAACCTAGGGTTTCGCTTCTCCAAGCTTCTCCTTTGACCGCCACGTGTCGTCGGCTCCCTCCATAACTCCGTCTTCGGATGGACCACCCACCGTCTTCATTTTGTACATTACAAAATAAGAAAGTACAGAAATAAAATAAAAGAAGCCGACTCGCAGGTCGCATACACTATACAACACGCACAACCACAAAAACGGTACACAGACCGTAATATGAATTACAACACATTCCAATCACATTGGGTTTTTATTGGGCCATGATCATCACAAATCCATACATAATTCCAAATTATGTATTTTAAATAAATTTCTATAATTTTTCGACAATTTTACAATATTATGAGTTACACTTCCGTAACGGTCCCGCTACACGATTTTCGGGCACGATTGCGGGACAATGCCCCTCGCGGGGTTAGGGGCGGCGCCCCTACTCGCGAAATGAATTTCGCGAGTGTCCCAAAATCACCTTACAACAACTTAAGCCGCTGTCCCGAAAGATTATAGCGAGATCTTTCCGTTTCGGAAAGTTTTTCTCGATCGGTGAAGCCTACAAGTGTCCGAACACTTGTTGCTTCGACTTCATGAGAAAAATACCCATAAATTCTATAAATTTCGAAAAATCACAGAATATAATTTGTCTTTAAATTTTGTATCTAATACAAAAAAAAACAAATTTAAACTCGTACAAGGTTCGCACGTGGCTCTGATACCACTGTTGGAAATTCTAGGCCGCAAAAACCGCTTTTTGCGTTGCGGAAACCCCAGAAGTTCGGCCACGGATCCGTGCGAACATAAAAATAAATTACGAGTACGAGTTTAATCTACATTAGATCTACATGATAAGAATCATTACCCTTGACGCGTAGCCCTTCGCTTTCCCGCTTGTCCAAAAGGCCGCCGGATCTCTTAGAGTATCAAAGCAGACACTCCTCTATACGTATCCACGCGAACAAATGAAGATGGATCAAAAGCTTAGGTGTGCTAGCACCCTATAGCTTTCGGCCAAGAGGAGAGGTCGAAGAAGCACTCCCACCAAAAATCAAAAGAGAAGAAGAAAAGCCTCTCACCCAAAAATGAAACAAAACATAGGTTTTGTTCCCACATGGTGGCCGGCCACTTAATGGCCATTAATGGCCATTAGGTGGCCGGCCATAATGGCTATTAAGTGCCATTAGGTGGCCTTCCATATCCCCTTTCAATTTGAATTCGAAATTCAAATGGGGGGAAAACCAAGTCATCACTTGGTCAAACAAAGGTGAGGTGGGTTTTGGTCAAGTCAAACTTGCCTTTTATGGACTTTCCATAAATAGTCAAGTCAAACTTGACTCCATTTCTTCTCCCATGTCAAGTCTAACTTGAAGTGGAACCAAGTCAAGTCAAACTTGATTTGGATTTAGGTCAAGTCAAACTTGCCTTTTATGGACTTTCCATATTTAGCCAAGTCAAACTTGACTTCACTTCTTCTCCCATGTCAAGTCTAACTTGAAGTGGAACCAAGTCAAGTCAAACTTGATTTGGATTTAGGTCAAGTCAAACTTGCCTTTTATGGACTTTCCATATTTAGCCAAGTCAAACTTGACTTCAATTTTTCTCCATCTATTTGTTCTTTGCGTGTGACCCTATAGGTTCTTGTAACGTTGGCAATGCTTCTAACCTCTTAGAAACATAAGCAATGAGCGGTATCTAGCAACACATCATTGCTACCCAAGTTACAAGAATGTTGAGATCCAACATCACCTTGTGACTAATAATTGTGACTCTCACAATATATAATAATGTCCCTCTATCCTTGATATCTAGATTGACTCAATTGAGGCATAGACCGTGTCATCCTCGAGTCAATCTATATCTTGAACTCCAAGTAGACTCACACTAATCAAGTGAGCTCAATATCTCATATTGACTCACTTGGGCATGGCCATGCACTTTGTGGTCTCACTCTATCAAGAATACGATATCGCTCCCGTCATATAGGAGGGATAGATCCCATCTACATCACTCACATCCCTCTCCATAATTTGTTACATACCCAGTAATCGCCTTTATAGTCCACCCATTTACGGGTGACGTTTGACGAAGCCAAAGTACGCAACTCCTTATGTAGGAATCCATGGTGACTTCAGGTCCAAGGACTAATAGTCATACTAATAGCCACATGAGAAAGTATATGACACTCATATAACGATCCATGATACTTTCTCATGGTGGATCATTCAGTATACATTCTCCAATGCATACCCATGTGTCAACTTGATATCTCTATATCTATGACTTGTGAGATCAAGTCATCATGTTGACCTACATGCTAGCCTCTACGTATTAACATTGTCCTTGAATGTTAATACTTGACTAGGAATTATTTAGAGTAGTGTTCTCTATATCATCTCACTATCGATTCAACCAATCGATTGATATAGATAAGAAACTTCTACTCAAGGACATTATTATACTTAGCTAATTGGCACAAATACACGTAAGTATAATAACCATAAAACATGCCTTTATTTATACATAGGAATATGATACAAATTAGTCCATACAATCATTACATGATCGGCTCTAGGGCTCTCACCAACAGGGCAATCACTAATAATCGGATGAATGTACAAATTACAAGATTTAAGTGTGCAGAATGAAATGAAACAAATATACCGACTCCATTTTGAATGAATCGAAGACCTTCTCTCGGAGAGTCGGACGACGTATCAACGTTGTCGAAGCTTTGATCGCACAGCACACAGGTGAACAGAATGATCGCAGGGCGTTAATTTTATTTTTTGAAGTACTGCTTTTGATCCCTTTATATAATACTCATTCAGGCACCTGAAAGGCCATTTAGGGGGCCCTAGTCGCAGTGTCTCGGGCCGTAATTCTATCCACTGCATAGTTAAACTTCTATCCTGGCTCAAGCGCCCTAGTCCCTTTTAGGCGCCTGAGTGTCGACGTGGCTCCTCCACTCAGCACTCGCCATGCAAGCTTGACCGTTGCGTCAGCTCAGCCACCCGCTGCCAACTCCCAGGCGCCTGAGTCTCATTCAGGTGCCCTAGTCCAACTAGTTTAACTTCTTCAGCTGCAACAACAATTAGTTCTACAATAATATAAATAATTAAAGTATGCATGGATTACAGCTAGTTCTATCTTGGTTCTGACTTTTAGGTTTCTCCTGAAATCCTAGGTCAGACCGACGCTTACTATTCCCTCCCAGGGAATGCATCCCCACATACTCCTCTCAGGAGAGTGTACCTGCTGCCACCCGGAACCTCCGATTGAACTTTTGCTCGGCTTCCGAGAGCTCAGAACTCGACGACGTTCAACCTCGACCCGTCTCAACCCCTGTCTGCAATCCCTGCTCGGCAAAGTCTTCTACTCGGTCCCCCGGACCAAGACTTCGTACTCGACTTCACTCACCAAGTCTTCGTTGCCTGATCCCCGACCAAGACTTTGTGCTCAACCCTGCAGGTCAAGACCTCTTACCTAGCTTACCTAGGACTTTCCCGCAAGCTTCACAAGTTCATCAGTACACACAAACCAACTTAACTTGAACCCTTTGTCACTTATCAAAACAAGATTTGATCTGGTGCTTATCGCACCAACACCCATGACACAGGACACCTATGGTTTCATTTTAAATTCCAACCATGTACTACCCTACCTACTGTAACCTATTATTCCATAGATCATACCATAGCTATGCCTTGCCAAAACATTTTGACTTCCACAATAACAGCTCTTAGCAGACCTCCCTATATCACAGATCATCCAAAAGGAAACTGATTGCCAAAAACAAACTCCTATTCTAAAACTCTGCTCACGGTGGGGATAGGGATCAAGAATATAGATCAACAAGGTAGCTAAATAAACCAACTTCACTGTAGATCAGAATAGCACAAGCGCAACTCACAAGATCATATGCCCATCAAGAAGAACATCCCATTTGGATCGAAACTGGAACAAAAATTGCTCAAGAACGAAATCATAAAAAAATCCAATTCCAATCTAGATCCAAAAACACATATCAGAAAACGAGTTCATCCTTCTAATCCAAGCTACTCCAACAACCAACGAATTTAGTTTCCAAAACCACAAAATTCAAATAACAACTATAAATCTGAAACCACTCAAGATCAGGAACTACTCCAACTGGATTACTATAGAAAACCTAGATCAAATTCAACTCAACCACCATTAGAAACGATGTCAACTAAAAATAGATATTCTATCCAAAACCGCCAACAATCGAGTTCCATACCAAATCAAAGGGTTGTGGATTAAAAACCAATCAAAAAACCATTCGAGCAACTTAACCTTGCCTGAACTCTCCCATGTGCGGCACCTTTGCCCCATCCTAAATCACAACAACTCTAATAGGCGATCAAACTCTCCGGCCATAAATCTGAGATGGAAATTCTGACACCGCCTCAACTCTCCAAGCCTCAAGATAGAGCTACGATTAAAGGGAAAGGTCAAGCCCACCTTTGCCAGTGAACCCTTGGCAAGAAATGGGGAAATCCATATCCAAAGTGACATTGAATCAGACTCACCTTCCTCCAAGCGTGGCTGGAGATCGTCGGTGCAAATCAGCGGCAATGAACTAGGAGGAACGGAGAAGCCTGGCTGCCAATGGTGGTTTCATGTGCTTTAGGGGAAAGGCGATCGAGAGGAGGTGTGGGTGTTGGCTACGGGTGAACGCAGAGGAGGAAAAGAAAACGGGTTTTAACAGGATTGGTATTTTGCGAAAAGACCCCTTGGGTTCATACTATCCTCCTCTCACCATTAAGTTAGGGGTTTTAGCATCTAACTCCCTTTTTAAATTTAGGTTTAGCCAATTGCTTCTCTTTAAACTTTGTCCAAAGGATTGGAATCCTAAAATCTTCGAAAATTTTCCTAAAAATTTTCTAGACCGGTTTTTGATTTCCCGTAGTTAACATCCTACTTCTTCCATATCTTCCTGCTGCGACACTGCTTCGATCGACTATGTCTGACCGTTATCAGAAGATCGACGCCAACACATGGACTGATCCAGATCTTACTTGAGTGTTGGTAACGAATTTATTTACTTGCACTTAATTCATAGCAAATAGGAAGTGTAGGGTTGTTACACTTCTTACTCATTTGTATTCCACTACCCTACCGGAAGTATACCAGTTGAGAGGATTAGTAGATTGTCTATCAGAAAGGTTCAAGGGGCTTGGGCCTTGCAGTAGGAGTCGGGGAAGGCTCCGAAGCAAGTAAAAACAACCGTCTTTTTACTTATATCTTTCGCTTTATTTTTCTGCTGCATTCACTCATGTTTTATTAATTTTTGGAAAAGTGAAACGTCTTTAAAAGTCACGTGATTCACCTCCTCTCTCTCACATGCAACGGTCCTACAAATGGTATCGGAGCCTTGTTTGCTCTGAGTCGGTGCAACCACCATAAGAGTCGGGGGTTTGAGTTTGTTTTAATCAATTTTTGGTTTTTTGTGCACAATCTAAGCTTGGTTCACATACCTTCTCTTCGATTTTTTTCTCGTTCAAACGAATTTACTCAAAATCGGTGCAACACCACTCGAGTCAATTTCTTTACTTCCTCCCACACTACTAATCCAAGACATAGTCTTGGTACTTTTTCTCTTCTGTTTATTGTGTGATAGATCTGATGGCCCAAGGTGAAGGCTACAACACAACTTGCCCTCTTATGTTCAACAGGGAAGATTTTCTCTATTGGAAAAGGAGAATGTAGGTCTACCTGAAGATCGACATGGACCAATGGTTTGCAGTCCTCAGTGGGTACTCACCACCAATAGACGACGGAGGAAACACTCCACGAAAGCCAGATAAGTGGAACACTGACATGAAGAAGAAGACACAAATCGAGTTCAAGGCCCAGAACACATTGCAATGCGGCTTAACAAATAAGGAGCTGAACCGAATTGGCTAAACTAAAAGTAGCAAAGAACTCCGGGATAAGCTGATCGAGCTGCATGAAGGCACCAATGATGCCAAGTTAATGAAACATGACCTCTTACTGAATAAATTGTTTAATATTAAAATTCAGGATGGAGAAATGACCAATCAACTTCACGACCAGATCAAGGACATTAAGAATGGGTTGCATTTAATAGGACATCAACCAGAGAATCAAGATGTAATAAGGTATACCCTAAATATTTTTTCCCAAAATTCAATATGGGTATCTATTATAAATGCTTATACAATTTTGAGGAATCTTTAAAAATTAAAACTTGATGAATTATTTTATGAGTTAGAGCTACATGAACAGACTAATGACAAAATAGCCGAGAAGGGTATAACTTTGGTTGCAGGTTCTTCAAAAGAAGCAAAGTCAAGGAGTAAAACCCAGGAAGAGTCTGAAAGCAAGTCTGACTCAGATTTAGATGATGAAGAACACCTGGTGAACTTGGTAAGAAAGATGTTCACCAGGAAGAAGAAAAAGTTCTCCAAAAAGGACATTCAAAAGATAATAAAGCCTTCCGCAATTAAACCCAAAAGCAAAATCACCTGTTTTGGCTGCAATAAGAAAGGAATGCCCATACAAAAAGGAGAGCCAACCCAAGAAAATGAAAAAGACAAAGACACTACAAGCAACTTGGGACGAGACCTCCTCAGATGACTCGGATGGAGAGCTCTCGAAGAATTCCAGCTACCTCGCCCTGATGGCGACCAGACCTGAGTCAGAATCAGAGCAAGATGAAGAGTCTGAATATGAGTCGAGCCACGAGTCACACTCTTTTTTGACGACTCGACTAAGGTACAAGAATTATTAAATATAAATTTTTTAAAATTATTTCTTGTTTAGATAGAAAGTTATCTGCATTTGAATTTAGGATTGATCTAATCTATAAAGAAAATCAAGACCTTAAGAAGTAAATTATTAACAAAAACTCAATTGAACAAAAGCAATTTGAAAAATCTACTGAATTTGAAAATGAAAACTCCACCCTAAAAGGTGAAGTTCAAAAGCTTAAGGATCTACTAGAAACTTTCACAACAAAATCCAAGAACCTTGACCTAAATTCTTGAATCTCAAAAGGGGCTTTACAAGAAATCTAGGATAGAATACAAATCAAGATTGACCCAGAGATTTTTTGTTTCCTTTACCCACTAATGCAAGAATCAAAGAAAAGCGTGAGTCCCGAAAGCTTATCTAACAAAGTAAGTAGGACAAAATCAATATTATGTCCCTAAAAAAGACGTCCACTATATCAACCCAAAACACCCTACCTATAATTCAGAGGAGGCTCCAAATTAGTTGGCACCTCAAAATCAGCCCTTACCCATTAGGATAATTAGGACTAGACTTAAAAGCTAATTTGATACTTGTTCTACTTAGTACCAGGATAGAGTGAGATGATAGTATGCTAGAAAAGCCTGTTTAAGGAGTCAAGTAGGGTAAGACGTACCCTATTTAGTTTTTTTAGCCTGGTGGAACTAGTCGAAGCTATCTCACCACATCCTAGACTAGTTAGACTAGGGTTTCTCAAAGAGTAAGTTAAAAATATAATTTCTTTAAAAGACTTTGTCTAAGAAAAGGTCGTTGCTCCAATAACCAAGAAGGCCCTTGTGCCTTGCTAAGACCTAGAATCCGACTATCGAAATGTGCTATTAAATTATTACTTGTTAAACTTGAATCTAACACAATGTCAAATTAACTTTTCTAAATCAACTCAATTCATCTCACAAAATTATATAATTACCTTGGTTGATAACTTTAGACTAGGTGAGATGATTAAGGATAATAAAATTTGAATTTTTGTTTGCTTCAGCTTAAATTCAAATTTTAACTTAATTAAAATTTTACCTAATTAAAATTCTACTTTAATTAAAATTTTAACCTATTTAAAACTCTACATTAATTCAAATTTTAACTTAACTAAAATTCGACCGTAATTATAATTTTAACTTAAATAAAATTCCAACTTAATTAAAATGTTAACATAACTAAAATTTTACCTTAATTTTTTTCCTTTAACATTAATCATGTTTTTTAATTATGTTTTTCTTAAAAAAATTTCTTTTAAAAATTTAACTTTAATCATTTTTTTTTCAAAATTTAACTTTAATGTTTAAGACTTAAACTTTATTTTATCTTTATTAAAATTCTACCTTAATTCAAATTTTAACTTTCTACCTTAATTAAATTTTAACTTTATTAAAATTCTACCTTAATTTTTTTAACTTTAACATTAATCATCTATTTTTTCAAAATTTAACATCATTTTTTTAACTTACAAATTGATTTTAATCTTTAAGACTTAAATTTTAATTTTAACTTTAATTTTTTTTATTTATTTTCAACTTTAAAACCTTTAAAATTTCTTAACTTTAATTTTTTATATTTAATCTGTTTTTAACTTTAAAACCTTTAAAATTTCTTAACTTTGATTTCAACTTTAATTTTTTTATATATTTAATCCGTTTTCAACTTTAAATCTTTAAAATTTCTTAACTTTAAATAATTTGTTTTTAACTTTAAAGCCTCTTAACTTTAATGATTTTTGGAACCTTAATTAAATTTTGACTTTAAACTTAATTATTTTTCCAAATTTAAAATCTTTAACTTTAACATTAATTTCAACTTTAATTCATTTTTGAACTTTTATCTTTAAACCTTAAATCTTAATTCAAATACTAATTTTGAACTTCAAACTATAACTGTAATCATTTTTATCTTAACTTTAAAACTCTAATTAACTTTAGATTTTAATGTTAAATTTATAACTTTAATTAAGTTCAATTTTAAACCTTAAACCTTAGTTTCTAGGACGTTAAGCCAAGGCAAACTAAGACGCCTCAGCTAAGCCAAGACGCCTCACATACGAGGCTGTGTAAAGACAATCAAAAGGACCGATGGCGCCTCAGCTAAAGCTGAGACGCCCCCCATATACGGTGGTGGAAATCCCGCCTAGATGTATCTAAGGCGCCTTAGAAATAAAACTGAGGTGCCTCACCTATCAACTAAGGCGCCTCAAGACCAAACTCAATCTCAGCTCTCCAAAAGTGCCACCTAGGTAAAATCTCAACCCTTAGATCTAGTTTCTTTCAATTTTTTCTTGCTTTGTTACTTGTTCCTTCAATTGCAATGGCTTGATTGTTGGATGGATGATAGGAAAAAGCAAATATTGAATCCTCCCTCCACGAGCATGAGGGATGCACCCTCTATCAATAGTAGATTCCCCACTGAGTGATTGAGACTTAGGTATTATAACACACCTTTGTCCCCCTTAAGACTAGATGTCTAAACCAATCTTACTTCAATAGCTACTGTTTAGAGCTAATTAAGATTTTTGAGCACTATATACTGAACCGACTATTGTATTGTAGCCAATCCTATGACTTGACCTTGTGTTCTCAATTTTATAATAATTTGATAAAAGTTGATGACTTAGCATACTCCACCAGAGTCACTGGGAGGGACTTTACATTTTCCCCACTATCCTGATTGATCATTTAGGGCTTAGGACTTCCACTTGTCCCTTCCTCTGCTATCCTAGTAGGGAGCTACCATTTGGTGAGCCCTACTCACATATTACTTTGGATACCATCGATATATATTTTTTGGGGTAGAGAGGACTCCCACGGTGACTAACTTTAGGTCTCTATCTCTTAGAGTCGATGATTACATTCTATATAGAATTCTCTTTGCTTGTATTTTGCCTATTACATCTCGAGATATGTTGACCATCCGTCCATCTCATTCCTTCTTTCTTTATGCTCTACGATAGAGACTGGATATTGACATAGCTTCCCGTATATTCCATAATGTAATCCATGAATCAGGCATTGCCACAAAGAAAATAGTTCATATGCCCTACTGCCACATCCTGACAATCCTATTCGTAATCATAGGTATTGACATCTCAGGGTTCACTCACTCCAGTAAGTGCGTATGACTTTATAGGTCAATGACACATGTCCTTAGCCTAGATAGAGGTCAGTGATGAAGGGATTCTATCTTGGAGAGGGGGTGCTCCACCTGTCGGACCTGTCGAGCCAGCCACAGTAACCAAGCAGAGAGTCGATCAGCTAGTCATAGCAGGTGAGCAGATAGATGAACAACTAGCTGAGTAGGCAGTCAAGGCAGCAGATGAGGAGGTCTCAGATTTTGTCTTTCCCGATCTTTATGGATCTGATTTCACTAGGTCGGTTGAGGAGCGACTTACTCAACTTGAGGAGTCCTCACTCTCAATCTGGCAATTCATTTTCGACCTTCGCGAGGAGGTCCGAGGTGCAGTTACTGGACTTCGTAAGGAGATTCAAGATTCAGTCATAGGACTGTGCACTTAGATCATCACAGGATTCTATAGGATGGAAGATCTAATGCAGACCTCTATTCCTCCATCTCCACCTCCTCCAGATGAGACCTAACCAATTTCTATCTAAATTAGACTTGACTAATTTTGTATTTTGAGTTATTCTTTGACTTGACTAATGTTGTATTTTGGGTTGAGACTTGTTTTGCTTTCTGACTTGTTTAACACCTTTATGTGATCTATTTAGTTACTTCCTTGCTTATAATAATGCATGTGTGTTATAACTAGTATCTCACTGTTTACTTAAAATTCTTAAATTGAATTTCAAATTCTAACTTAGTTTTTACGTAGTTTTTCTTTCAAAACTTTATTGAATTTTTCAAAATCAACTACTTTTGCATTTGAAATTTACATTTTCAAAATTGATTATATGGTTGAAAAATTGATGTGATAGACTTCGCCTAGGCATGACCCCTAGAACAACATGAACCTATAGCTCTAGGTAGCCTGTATTTCACAAAGCACATTAGGTTAACTTGTTTGTGATGTAAAAAATATAGAATGGTATGGGATGCATAGGACATTGCCTGGACTTTAGAATGCTTATATCAGTGCATCACAGCAAATCTAGGCACTAAATACAAAATTATAGTGATCATGTTAAGCACTTTTGGTAAGTAAACACTTAACTTGACCAACCAAGTAAACCTATTATCTTGTGGATAGCTAGTTAGTAACTAAGGGTTGAACATGTGATTAAGGGTAGGACTTTTGGGTCAGGGGAGCATTAAGATTAAATTTTCTTATTCAATTTTTTTAATTATGTTCTACACTTGAAAAATTATTTTAGTTATTTTAAAACACTTATGTTTTGTTTCAAAAAATTTCTTTTATTTAACTAAAATGCCTAAGTGAATTTTGCCACCGACCTAGATATAGACTCTTAAAATTAGGCATTTATCAAAACTTTTTACCTGTCAACTAATCTTTTATTTTTCTTTAGTTATTCCTTATCTTTGAAAATTATTTGAAAACTAGGCATTTTTGAAATATTTTGAAAAATTAGTTTTTAAAATTTAATCTCCACCTAAGGTTTGAAAATAGTTTCTTAAAGTTAGTTTTTTTTAAAATCATTTTTTTACTAATTTGAAATATCTATTTTGATATTATTTTAGTAAAATGTTATACTTTCATTTTAGGAAAATTATTATGCCCTTTATAAATCATGCTTTGAAAATATTTAAGAAATTTTATAAACAAGATATCTCTGACTTGAATTATTACTTAAGTTAGCTTTTGAAAACTCACTTACTGTTAAGAACTTATGTTGGCTTGAAAACATTCATCTTTCTAATGGTTTTTTTAAATAGTATTATTACTCAAAGTTTACATCTCTTTTGGGCATTAAAACTTAGTTTCTTAAGGGATACTTTAACATATGTTGGCTTGAAAACATTCATCTTTCTAATGGTTTTTTTAAACAGTATTATTACTCAAAGTTTACATCTCTTTTGGGCATTAAAACTTAGTTTCTTAAGGGATACTTTAAACAGTTCTATTTATGTTAAGTACTTTGAAAAAGGCATCTCATGCTTATCTCTCCAAAAGGACACTTAGACCAATTTTATTTACTGACTTAGATTTTCTTAAACTATTTATGCTCAAATTTTTTTAAGATGGTATCATTTATGGATTTTGAACCTATCTTTATATTCCTAAAAATCATTCTATTGTAGGTTTCCCCTTTGATCTAAATGTTGTTAATTAGTCTATATCTTTGGTTTTTCTGTCAATAAAATGTTGCTTGTGTTCTCTCTTAGGTGATGATATCATTGCTTATTTTGATGAATGTCAAAGGGGGAGGGTTAAGGGTTACAAGCTATAAAATTAAAATATTTAAAAAATAACCTTAATTTTAGAGCATCTCGTTGAATATTATTATCATTGTTGCTATTTTTTTTAACTTTACCCAAGTTGTCATTGCATAAAAAGAGAGAGATTGCTAGTGCAGTTTGCACTAATGGGCAAACTCAGGTTTTGATGAATGATAAATAGATTAAAGTTGGATTTGTTGTTATTTAACTCTTTTACTGAGTGTGCAAGTTTAAAAGACTTAGAACCAGACTAGGATGAAGTCCAGATTGGTGGAGTCCTGGTGAGAAGTCCAGTTGGATCCACGGGGCCTGATAACTAGCTGAAGTCCAAGTTGGTGGAGACTTGACAGGAAGTCTAGGATGGTGGAGTCCTGACACAAAGTCCTGGTGGATTAAGAAGTCAAGTAGAATTGTACAAAGTAAGTGAGGTAAGTCACTGAAGAAGCAAATTTTGGTGAGGACGAGTCCTCGTTGGGACTTTAGGCGCAGCCCAACTTAGAATCATTTCAGATCTCTAAGTTGAGGCCTTTTGGCTAGAACCTGGTCTTGGAATGATAAAGTCTATTTAATACTCATATCATTTAGTTCATATTGTATAATTACTAACCTTGATTTGTAGGGTATACTTATTTTTTGGATTAACATATTTTACAGTGTCTAAACTGTGAAATAAACCTTAGATGAATAGTGCCCGAGGCACCTCAATTAGAACTGAAGGTGCCTTGAGTGCGTGAGGGTGCATCCGCGCAATTGGTGCTGCGAATAGAAGTTCAACAAACTGAGACATCTCAGGTTGGATCCAAGTCGCCTCAGTTGGGAACTGAGGCGCCTCGAAGGAGCGCCAAGGCGCCTTTCAGAGGATAAACAGTGAAAATAATGACTTCGGATCAAGGATAGGATTCATTCAATCTGAGGTGCCTCAGTTGGGAACTGAGGCGCCTCAGATGCCCTTTATAAGGGCAGTGCTACTGAAGCATCAAGACATCATCTTTGATTACTACATTCAAGCTTTCACGTTTTTCCGGCTGCTTTCATATCTTCCTACTACAGCACTGCTTCGATCGACTATGTCCGACCATTGCCGGAAGATCAACGCCAACACACGGACTGATCCAGATCCTACTTGAGTGTTGGTAACGAATTTATTTACTTGCACTTAATTCATAGCAAATAGGAAGTCTAGGGTTGTTACAGTTCCTACTCATTTGTATTCGACTACTCTACCGGGAGTTTACTGGTAAAGAGGATTAGTAGATTATCCATTAGAAAGGTCCAAGGGGCCTGGACCTTGTAGTAGGAGTCGGTGAAGGCTCCGAAGCAAGTAAAAACAATTGTGTCTTTTTACTTATATCTTTCGCTTTATTTTTCCGCTGCGTTTACCCACATTTTATTAATTTTCAAAAAAGTGGAATGTCTTCAAAAGTCATGTGATTCACCCCCCCTCACGTGCAACGGTCCTACACTTATAAGTCTACCTCAGCCCACACGATTGAAAACAGTAAGAAAAACATAAACCAAAACACACCATACCACTGCTGGAGATGTACCGATACAACTTACTCCATACACAACACACAACAAGCCCCACTCAGGCACACAAAACATAAAGTACATCACAATAAGTCCACATGAAACCATCACATCACAAAACATCGTAATAGGTGAATACAAATACTCCATATAAAACGAAAAGAAAATGTAGTGGAAAAGAAAACTGACATGGGTAGGACTGACAGACGGATCGTCTCTTGGCAACACCAAAGCATGTCTATCAGCTACTTGAAAATAAGAATATAACAAGCAGTGGTGAGTCCGTGCGAACTCAGTGGTTAATAGATGGAGATAATGCATAGCATTATATAAATAGAGAAACAAAGGTATACGGTCTCATAGGAATAATGAAACCAACTATAAGTTTGCTCATACAACTTGAGCAACATGCAATCCATATACCTAGTGCAATACATAAAACTTGTACATGCATGCTAACCAAATACAACAACCACAAGCAAATGCAACGATGTATCATATGCACATGATGCAACAACATAATGTTGGGGAGCCACACAACTCTAATGATAATAACCCCAAAGCTAGAAAGAGGTGAGCCAACTACTGTTGGGTCATGTAGCTCATCATAACATGTATATCTAAGCCAAAAAGGGGGAGATAATAGCTTTTGGGCCATATAACCTATTATGATACATACCCAAAGCCAGAAAGGGGGGAGCCACATAGCTCTATAATCCATTGGAAAAAGTCGAGTAGCCAGAAATAGGACCAACGACCCGTCTCAACCACCAGGGAGCAGTGATTGTCAACATGCAACAATACCAGAAATATGACTAATGATCCATCTCAACCACTAGGAAGCCAATGACCGTCAGTATACAGCAATGTAAGGATGATGTAGGATACTAATGCACATGACTCCAACCAAATCAACATCCATGCAACTGTAGGATATACATGAGGTACAACAGGTAAACTCAAACCATATCATCATTCATACAATAGTATAGTATACATAAATTCAACAAATACCATGATCTATCAGTCATGCAACAAGTATCAGTCATGCAACAAGTAAGGAACAACTATATAACTACCCTATGTCATGTATAACATAATACTCACTCCTATGTACGTGTTATACATGTGTGTACTCTACGGAGTACAAATTCAAAAGTTGAGACTGTATAGACAGTAAGTATATCATCTCTAAGATTAAACATACAAGTATCAATGGGATCGGTTAGAATCGATAGAGGGGAGGTGAATATCGATTGATAAATTTTTGGAAAACTTAGAGTAATTTGTGCAGCGGAAAAACAAATCAATGATAACATGTTTGTTTTTACTTGGTTCGAAGTCGCAGTCGACTCTTACTCCAAGGCTCACGGTTCTTGACCGTTTACGATGGGCAATTTTATATGGTGTAAAATTATTACAATTTGAAGTTCAAATATAGAATTAAAATACGACACTTTAATAAAAAGGTTATACCGACGACTGGAGAAAATTGAATGTAGGAGCCGCGGGTCGTTGTTGGCGCTTGAGTCTTGAGCACGGAGTGTTTGGAGCAGAGCGCTTGAAAGAATTCGTAGAAAGAAGTTGTGTCTGAAGCCAAGGGGGTGAACCCCTTTATATACTAGTCGCTGGCGCGCCTGTGTTGAAGGGGGCGCCTGACACGTGGCCCATTCTGCGCGAAACTCAATCCGCAGACTTGGCCAGCGCTTATCCCTTCAACTTGGGCGCCTGAGCTGACTAGGGTGCCTGTCTAAACACAGGCGCCTCATATGCTGTTCTGAAGGCTTGCTTCAATTGTGCCTGGAAACACCCTTGTCTGGGTGCCTGTATCAACACAGTCGCCTGATCAAACAGGCGCCTGGGATCAGAAACATCCATCCCTTTGTTCCTGCAATCAGGGTTAGTTCCAAAACATAAATAACATATAAATGATATAAGTTAAGCATAGTTTAACAGCCTGAGCTGTTTTGGTTCTGACTTTGGGCTTCCGAAATGGAACCCTAGGTCGATCCGACGCCTAGTGTTCCCTCCTACGGGGAACGCGTCCTCACCTACTCCTCTCAGGAGAGTTTACCTTTTTACCAACCGGATCCTCCGGTTAGACTTTTGCCCAATCCTCTGGATCAGGTCTTCGTACCTAGTCCATGACCCGGGCTTATTACCCAGCTTCCTCACCAGGTCTTCGGTGCCCAGTCCACGACCAGGACATATTTCCCAACCTTATGTCAGGACTTAGGTGCCCAGCCTGCGGCAGGACCTATTGCCCAATTCTTAGAACCAGGACTTCTGCCTAGTGTACTTAGGACTTTTCCTGCACACTTGAGTAGCATTGTTAGATCACAATAAAACCTTAACTTCTGAACCCTTTGCCATTATTAAAACACAGGTTTGACTTTGGTGCTTCCGACACCAACAATCTCCCCCTTTTTGATTTATGGCAACCAGGTTCAAAAAGTTAAGTTTAAGGTATTTAAAGCACATGTCTAACAAGGAAAAAATTACTTTTGAAATACTATTTAATAAGCTCCCCCTGAAATATAAATTCTCTCCCTGAAGCTTCCAATAATATGCAGTTTTTAAAAAATGTCTAAGTGTTAACTTTTGACTTAGTATTTTTCAAAACAAAGCAAAGTATTTGCCAAAAATTTTTTTTTACACTTAGCACAGTTTTTTAGAAAAGGTTTGCAAGCCCAAATTTTACTTTGAAAAAATTTTCACAAAAAAAAAACTTTGCAAAAAAAAATTCCACATAACCAAATTTTTTGTGCAAACTTTTTTTTAAAAAAATTGCACAAAATTTTTACTTAGAAAATTTTCCAGTTAAGCCAATTTCTGCAAACCAAAAAATTTTACTTGAAAAAAAATTTCTCTTAATAAAATTTACATGAAAAAAAAATTCACTTAGCCAATTTTCATTTAAATCATTAAACCAAATTTTGCACACTTAGAAAAATTTGCTTAAAGAACATTTTGTGCATTTAGAAAAATTTGCTTAAGAACAGTTTGTGCAAAAAAAAATTTACTTAGAAAATGCTTAAGAAATTTTTTCTTAAAGAATAAATTTTTACTTAGAAAAATTTGCTCAGGAAAATGCACTAAGAAATTTTGCCTAAAAATATTTTGTGCACAAACAAAATTACTTAGCAAAAAAATTGGAAAATATTTTTACTTAGAAAAAAAATTATGCACTTGAAAAACTGTTTGCTCAAAAAAAATTTGTGCACTTAAGAAAAACATTTTTAAAAGAATCAGAGCCTTAAATTTAAATTTAATTTGAAAATTTAATGCACTAAGCTTTAACTTTTTGAGAAAATGAAAATTTGAAAAAATTTTACTCTCTTTTCTTCTCTCTTTCCCCCTTTGCCATATATAAAAAATAAATGATAGAAACTAATTGTAGATTAGATCAATTTTGAATCAGAGAAAAAAAATTAAGTACATATTGAACCAACTCTAGTGAATTCAAGCAACAAAAGGACCAAACCAATTAAACTAGACTTGTTCGGGTCCTGTCTAACCCAGTTAGCTATTTACTAACTGTTATATAACAGTAGCTTTCACTAAGGTTAGTCAGGTTATGTGATCTGATCAAGTTAGATTGTCTAAGCTTGAACACTTAACTTGATTGCTGTTCAAGTGTATTTATCGCCCCAATTACTGTAGATGCACTGACTTAAAGTATCTTGAATCAAGGCATAGACCTATGCATCTCAACCCAGTCTAGGTTATCAATCAAAAGTACCCTAAGGTACTTTTGAGATGCTGGCTTCTAGATCTATAGGTGCATGCAATTCTAGGGTTACATCCTAGGCTAAGTCCATTTACGTAAAAACCCTAGTTTTGAAGGGGGTAAGTTTTTGAAAACTCTAAGTCGGAAAACAGTTTCAAATTTCAAGACAAAAGTAAAAGAAATGATTTAACAAAGATTAAATGCTAATTTTTGAAAAAAAGAAATTATGAAAATATAAAAGATTTTTGAAAAAATTTAGAACAGTCCTATTCTACTAAGCACAATCCTAACTTATGCTTCAAATATGAAGTAGATAACTCAGTAGATAAATAAATAGCCAAAATATGAAGTATAACATAGCCAAGTGAAAGTCAACCGGTCAACACAAGGACAAACAAAGTCAATAACAAGTCAACCCTACCAAGTAGGGAAAGTCAAATAGTTAGGAATACATTCAGATTACTAGGAAAACCACTCATGTCTAGAAAGAAGGGTCAGGGGGCCAAAATGGACCGAGCTGCCACGACCGGAACATGAACATCATCTCGTCGTGTCGGGCCTGGTTCGCATCACATTCGGCTCGAAGGGCGTCCATGTACTTGACGTGATAGGCCTGGTTTGCATCGTGTTCGGCCTGAAGGGCGTCCATGAACTCGACATGATGGGCCTCCATCTCCTCTCGGAGACTGTGGACCTCTGTCTGTAATAGTGTCAAGTGCTGGTTGGTAGTCGGTGGTGGAGGCTCGCATAGATGCTCCTCGATCTCGGCGGCGAGCTCGGCTACATCAACGTCTACCTCCTCGTTTGAATTGACCTGGTGTCGAGCCCCTCATCGTCTCTACGATAGAACCCCGATGGCCGAGATATCTATGCCCGCTAAAGAAAAGTTTCTAGCCCCTATCTCATCGAATTCGATCATCTGGATGACCTCCCCAGCAGTGATGTCATGACCATGGTGATGAAGGAGGGAAGTGAGAATGTGACAGTAGGGCGTGCGTACTCGGGAATGGGTGGATATGCTAGACGCGTAAATGATCGTCTGAAACATGTGGAGACCAATGTCTATGTCCAAATGGTGAATCATCGCGTAGAGAAGGAAGGTGTGGAAAGGTCGCATAGTTGTGACATCCCGAGTGGTCAATGGAAGAATGCAGCGGACCAGAACTCTATAGAGAGCATAGTCCTGAATGTGGAGATCGACAGACTGAAATCTCTGTACCGTTGGGTCTCGAGCATCTCCGAAAAAGTAGGAGTAGAGAGTGTCCAGGGTGATATGCGAATAGGGGGCATCGAAAGGAAGGTCAGTCGGAGGATAACAACAAAATGTGGACCAAGAAGGTCGTAGTCCAAGAAATCGGTTAAATAGAGTGGGTGTGACAGTGAACGTGGGATGGTCTGTACAGTGGTAGTGTAACAAAAGTCATCAAGTTTGACCAAGTTATTATAGAATTTAGCGCATAAGGTTGTGTTGACCGAATGGGTACAATAAACAAGTACAAGTTGGTCGAGCTGATAAAAGTTGATGGCATCTATAGCTGTAGGGCAAGATTGAACAAAGAAATTTCTATTTAAGAAGCTGGTCTTAATTGGTTTATAGGTGGTATGTGCGAATTTATTAAATAAGGCCAAGGTGGGGAACCTAGGGTCTGGGCTAGGCTTGGCCTCGGGATTAGTTTGCGTAACTCGGCGTTTACTAAACAAGTAGAAAAAATTATGCATTTATAAAAAGAAATAAAGAAGAATTAACTGGAAATACATAATTAAATCATACCGGGGCGGCATTGTGAAAGTAGGGTGATCGAGGATGAGTGAAGAGCTCTAGGGCGCCTTAGAAGAGAGAGGAATATGAGGGGAGTTCGGTTGGTGTGGTGAATGAGTTTGTGGTGAAGTGCTTATATAGGGTTTAACGAGCGCCCGTTACAGTTGAGGCGCCCGAGAGCTTCTCGGGCCCCTGAGTCAGGGTGATCAGACTTTTTGGCAGGTTTGACTGCCTTGAAGTACGAAAAAGTAAGGGGCGCCCGTAAGGTCTCGGGCGCCCGTGTTAACCAGGTTTGACCGTTGAACAGGTTTGACCGTTGACCAAATTTGACCATCTTGACCAGGTATGACCAATCAACAATTAAGTTAATCATGTCCTAGATCTTAGTATAATTATATTCAAGACTTAGTTTGATGAGTTAATTTTGACATTAAAAAAATGAAGTAAATTTAATTTTTGAGAAAATGTTGAGTGAGAAACAAAATGTAAAGTTAATTAACTTTGAATTAACTTTAAAAAAAATTGAGTTAATTTTTAAAAAATTGAACTACATTATTAGGTCCTAGACATCTCACCCAGTTCTACGTGACAAAACAAGTTTTCTTATCTGTTTTGTGAGATGTTTTATTTTTATATTTGAATTAATGTTAAATCTAAAATTTAATTAAAACTTGTGTTAGATTCAAATTTATCAAATAGTAAATTGAATTTGAGTTTCGATAATCGGCTTCCAGATCTTGGCGAGGCACAGAGACCTTCTTTGGCCGTAGCCTTATTGGAGCAACAACCCTTTCCTTGACAAAGCCTTTTATTGAAAGTTCATTTTCAAATTACTTCTTGAAAAATTTTGGTCTAACTAGCTTAGGTTTTGGATCGGTAGCTTCGACTAGTTCCACCAGACTAAACAGACCAAGTAGGGTACGCCTTACCTTACTTGACCTTATTAGAAGGGCTTCCCTAACGTACTATCATCTCACCTCCACCTAATACTATGTTGTTCAAGTTTTAAATAAATCGTTTGCCCTTAAACTAATCAATCATATGTCTAAACAGAATAATAACATTGCAAAAATAAAATAAACATGCAACAAGCAATTAAAGCAAACAATTATCTAAGTAAAGTCATAATTGGAGTAATACTCTGGATTTTCGAAATCAGCAAGATTGTGAATTAAATTTTCTAGCATATTGACCTTGTGTTTCAGTGTTTCATTTTCTTGTTCTAATTTTTTGAAAGTTGTCTTAATTAATCTATATGATTCAATTACGCTACTTGAGGGAAATACTAGATTTTCATATAAGGTAAATTTACCTTTCTCGGTTGTTTGTCCAGTATCCTTGGGAGTTCCTTTCATTGTAGGTGGTGAAGACCGACTTACGAGTAGGACACTGATTTTTATAGTGTCCTATCTCCCTGCACTTAAAACATATAATATGACTTTTAAATTTTGAATCTACAATGTTACCTTTTGATTCCTCGTCGGGAATCTCCCCCTTGATTTTAGCCGTCCTCCGTTTGCTTGTTCGGTTCTTCAGCATTTTGTAGTAGTCACTAGCCCACTAGACTAGATTTGTTTTATTATCGTCAGACTCTGAATCTGAATTGGACTCAGATATTGGTTGTGGCTTATTCTTCTGTGGTTCTCTTGGAGTTTTCCCTGCAATAGAAACCATACCTTTCTCGACCATTGCAGTATTAGTTTGCTTATTTAATCTTAATTCTGAAAAAGATTCAAAATTGAGTACCGATTTTGTCTTGACAGACTCATCCTCTAATTCTGGTTCGATTTCGAAGTCGGGTACGGATTTTGTCTTGTCAAACTCATCTTCTGATCCTGGTCCGAAGTCGATTTCGAAGTCGAGTGCGAATTCTATCTCGACAGACTCATCTTCTGGTTCTGGTTCAGAGTTGATTTCGAGATCGAGTATCAATTTTGTCTCCGCTACTTGTGCTTGAGCTGAGAATGCTAGATAGCTTACCTAACCTTCTTCTTCATCTGATTCTTCTAGTGATCTAGACATAACCCTTTCTGAGAATTCGATGTCTGAGCTTTCTTGATGAAGATTGATCAGCTTTTGCCAAATTTCTTTAGCGTATTCAAAATGTCCGACTAGTCTGAGTTGTTCATTGGTTAGGCCACACTGAAGGATCGCAGTTGCTTTAGCATCTGTCTCAATCTTGTTGAGCGTTGGTGTTCATCCAATTTATCCCATACGGTTGATGATCCATCTTCTATGGGAAAGGTGAATCCTGTTTGAATTATCATCCATATGTCCATATGGGTCTTCAGGTGAGATTCCATTTAGGTTTTTCCAATCTCTGAAATTCTCGCCGGAGAACAGAGGTGGATGGGCACTGTTCCACTCTTGATTGGCCATTTGGAGTTTTATTTGAAAAGAAAATTACAAAAAAAACTCGTCCCAAGACTAAGTCTTGGATTAGTAGTGCGGAAGAAAATAGTAATAAGAAAAAAAATCGAATGGTGTTGCACCAACCTCGATTAACGAGAAAAAATACGAACGATTTTTTTTTTAAATTCAAAAAATTTGAAAAAATGCTCAACTGGTGGTTGCACCAGATTTGAGACACCCGCTCTGATACCACTTGTGGGATCGGTTAGAATCGATAGAGGGGGGGTGAATATCGATCAACAAATTTTCGAAAAACTTAGAGTAATTTGTGCAACAGAAAAACAAATCAATGCTAACACGTTTGTTTTTACTTGGTTCGGAGTCGCAATCGCCTCCTACTCCAAGGTCCACTGTCCTTGACCGTTTACGATGGGTAATTCTATATTGCGTAAAATTATTACAATTTGAATTTCGAATATAGAATTAAAATACAACACTTTAATAAAAAGGTTATATCGACGACCGGAGAAAATTGAATGTCGGAGCCGCGGGTCGTCATTGGCGCTTGAGTCTTGAGCACAGAGCATTTGGAGCAGAGCGCTTGAAAGGATTCGTAGAAAGAAGTTGTGTCTGAAGCCAAGGGGGTGAACCCCTTTATATACTAGACGCTGGGGTGCCTGTGTTGAAGGGGGCGCCTGACACGTGGCCCATTCTGCGCGAAACTCAATCCAGAGACTTGGCCAGCGCTTATCCCTTCAACTGGGGCGCCTGAGCTGACTGGGGCACCTATATGAATACAGGCGCCTCACATGCTGTTCTGGAGGCTTGCTTCGATTGTGCCTGGAAACACCCTTGTCTGGGGCGCTTGTATCAACACAGGCGCCTGATCAAACAGGCACCTGACCTCATTCAGGCGCCTGGGAGCAGAAACTTCCATCCCTTTGTTCCTGCAACCAGGGTTAGTTCCAAAATACAAATAACATATAAATGATATAAGTTAAGCATAATTTAACAGCCTGAGCTATCATGGTTCTGACTTAGGGCATCTGAAATGGAACCCTAGGTCGAACCGACGCCTAGTCTTCCCTCCTACGGGGAACGCGCCCTCACCTACTCCTCTAAGGAGAGTTTACCTTTTTGCCAATCGGCTCCTCCGGTTGGACTTTTACCCAATCCCCCGGATCAGGTCTTCGTGCCTAGTTCGCGACCAGGACTTATTGCCCAGCTTCACTTACCAGGTCTTCGGTGCCCAGTCCACGACTAGAACTTATTGCCCAGCTTCACTCACTAGGTCTTCGATGCCCAGTCCACGACCAGGACTTATTGCCCATCCTTATGTCAGGACTTAGGTGCCCAGCCTACGGCCAGGACTTATTGCCCAATTCTTAGAACCAGGACTTCGTGCCTAGTGTACCTAGGACTTTTCCTGCACACTTGAGTAGCATTGTTAGATCACAATAAAACCTTAACTTTTGAACCCTTTGCCATTATCAAAACACAGGTTTGACTTTTGTGCTTTCGGCACCAACAATATCAAGAAGCAAAAACAAAGGACCAGAGTCATGATAATGTAACCTACCACAAATCATAATAGCCAAGCATAAAGATAAATGATCTATAGAAAAAATTAAGAAGTACCCATCTCGGTTAGAAGATAACCCCCACGTCCTGATATCCGTATTAGAATCAATGTCCTATATCAAAAAGATATAGTTTAGCTATTGTTACAAATAACTAGTCAAACTTAATTCTAGACCTAAATGGGATCATTCTAATTTGTAATGATAATTAATTAGCCATAACTAATGATCCATTTTTTATTTAATTCCAAACATTTAGATTAGGTTTAACCCATAAGCCCAATCAACTCCAAAATACCAAAAGCAATTCGAACATGGCTACAACCCGAACTGATATACACCACCGAATCAGAACTAACACCTACCTTAACTGATCCAAACCAACCTCCCTTTTTCCCCAATCCAAACAAGGATAAATTATAATATGTGGCTCTCGATAACACATTCCAAACTCAAGGGAATTAAACTACAAACACAACTAAACTCCCTATTCAAAGCTAAGCCACAAGAGTATCTCACAGCAAAGGCACAACCACATAACCCATTCCAATAAACCATAGCAGGGGAAACTGGACCAACTCCAACACCTTCAATCCCAAAACAAAGCAACAATCTTATATCTAAATTGACATTCAAGTGTGTAACACCTTTGTCTAGCTAATATTTTTTTATTATAGTATTCTCCATGTTTAATTTAAATTCAATTTGTTAGTCGTAATTTTAATGATGTATAATTAGTTATTTTCCTTATTTTATTAATAACTTGTATTATTCTTTCTATATGATTGTATACTACTAGCTAGTTTTGGAATGAATTCGATGTATCCGCTAGGAGGTTTTTATTATCGTTGGTAATGTATTTGGATATATTAGATTCATATGTTTATTAGTTAAATTTGATATATTTATTTTTTTGTTATATTTAATTTGAAAACATGTTTGATTGGATTTGATATGTATCGATCATTTGTATCATTTATTATGTTGTTTGTGTATTGATCCCGACCTAGACTACGTGTAGGCCGATCGACCTACATACCGTATCACGAGAATAGGTCATTGCCAGGAGAGCTTTGACTACCCGACATGGCAGACCAGGGCCATGGGCTCGAGTTCCACCCGGGTTGGATCACCTGACTAGACAATTAATTGGGTACAATTTAGATTAGTCCCAGCATGAAACACCGAGTGCTCAACCTACTGTCAGCTGGTCGACGCCCGGTCGGCACTCAGTCGGCGCCCAATCGGCACGCTCCCTGTGTTATAACGTTGTTTTCCGAAGGATAAGTCGGTTGCGCTAGGTCCGAGCACCCCATGACTCGGCGTGGCACAAGTACTCCGATCGGTAGGTCATTAGCTCCATAGCTAGGCTTCCCTCGGAGTGGTCGATCGGCGCACTCTTTTGGTGTGGCTCGACTCGAGCGTTGTCGCCCGAGGTAGTACCTACCCCCTAACACCGTACTGATAATGGTCGTACAAGAATCGACGCAGGTCAGCTACGGCCTGACACCACTCGTGTCTGAATCACGGATATCCTGCTGACACAGTACCTTCCTGACAAGCTCTGGCAACCCGTACTATGGCGCCCCTGCATATGTCAGGATGGGTGGCGCCGGTCGGCGAGCTGATAGTGACCCCTGATCTTGTTGCTACATGAGACAAAATGTGGCAGAAGGGGGGCAGAGGCTGTCGGCTCCCCTGGCTATATAAGGCTCTCCTCCCTTCACCCACGGGTATGCACGTAATTTTTGCTACAGTTCTTTCTCCAGTTTTCATTTTTTCTACCGGACACTGACTTGATCGTTGGAGGGCCTTGCTGGGGAATTCTCCGGTGGGTTTCCAATGGATGGCGCCAACAAGAGCAGTTCTCGATGCCACTTCGCTCTTGGAAGTCCACATCGCTCTTCGACAGGATCATATTTAGCGCTAAAAGGAGGGCTTTTCGCCTGATCGAGAGTGCAAGATGGAAGATCCCAACCAAGTGATGGTCACGATTACACCTGAGGAATACGAGTTCCTAATGGCTGCCTGAGCCCAAAAGACCCCCCCCCCCCCAGATGCCTTTACATGCGAGTAGCCCGGCAACTCGATTTCCCGAGCCCTCGGCCTTAGGCAACTCGGCGGGTTGGGGCAACGC
Organism: Boesenbergia rotunda; assembly: GCA_024364735.1. Classification (NCBI taxonomy): domain Eukaryota; kingdom Viridiplantae; phylum Streptophyta; class Magnoliopsida; order Zingiberales; family Zingiberaceae; genus Boesenbergia; species Boesenbergia rotunda. Next base: position 402,258 of record JAGFNQ010002642.1, on the reverse strand, counting down.
CGCCTGACCAGAAGGCATTTCATTCCCATTCCCCCCTATATTCTATCGAGCCAGAGGAAACGAGCCTCACTCTAATCCTGTAGAGGCATCTGCATCCATACAGACACACCGACAACGTTTGGATAAGGGAAAGGGCATAAGCGACCCCATGCCGACTCCCCCAGCACGTTGCCCATTCTCCTTACAGATCCTCGAGGATCCGATCCCCAAGCATATCCAATTCTTTACCATCCCAGAATACTCAGGGGCCAGTGATCCCGAGGAGCACCTCATGAAGTTTGAAAGCTCTGCCTTACTTCATCAATATCCCGAGGGCGTCAAATGTCGTGCTTTCTTGACAACCCTGTGGACTAGCTCAGCGATGGTTCGATCAGTTCCCGAGTGGGTCCGTGTCGAGTTTTGAGGATCTCAAGAGGTTGTTCATGCAACACTTTGCGAGTAGTCGGAGGTATCATGAGACTTGCCTCAACCTATTCGCATTAAAACAAGGGTCGAAGGAATCGCTCCAGGCCTACATTAATAGGTTCAACGGGGTGGCTATGGACGTACCGACTGCCACCCTTGAGGTTCTCATCAGTGCGTTTTCTCAATGATTACAAGAGGGAGATTTCTTCCGTTCACTGATCAGGAAGCCCCCAAAGGACTTTGACAGTCTATTAGGAAAAGCAATCAAATATATCAACGTGGAGGAAGCCTAAGCCGCTCGGAGAAAGGAAGTCGGGGCACCCCAACCCCCAATCCCCCACAGAACAACTGCTCGTCAGGTGGACCCATCCGCAATCCTAGAGGGGTAGTCGATCGGGTGGGGATGGAGCGGAGACATGTGCAGCAAGTAGCTCAGGGATGTCTGCCGACCCGGTGGAAGCTTTATTGAGCATTCCACTAGAGTAACGCACAAAGCACTGAGGAATGCCGCCAGGCCGGAAGAGGTCGGGCCCCTATCTCTCGAGGATCATGAGAAGGTCAACTTCATCACGGCTGATGGTTTGTATTGCTATATTGTCATGCCGTTCGGCCTAAAAATGTAGGTGTTACATATCAACGCATGACGAATAAAGTCTTCTAAGTGTAAATTGGGTGGAATATTGAGGTGTACGTGGATGACATCTTAATCAAGACTGACCGAGTGATCGATTTGGTACAAGACGTGGAAGAAACCTGCCTCACCTTGCACAGATATGGGCTGAAGTTGAACCTGACCAAGTGCCTTTTCGGAGAACAAAGCGGAAAATTCCTCATATATATCATCACCGAGAGAGGCATAGAGGCCAACCCGAGTAAGGTCCAAGCGCTGTTCGACATACCACCGCTGCGAAATCTAAGAGAGGCGCAGAGACTCACGGGAAGGATTACGGCGTTGTCCCGGTTCATCTCCCGATCCGTTGAGTGAGGACTATCCTTCTTCAAGACTCTTCACCGAGCTACGAAGTTTCAGTGGGATGCCGACTGCGATAAAGCATTTGAAGAGCTTAAGTCCTATCTGGCCGAGTTACCTATCATGGCCAAGCCAGAGTTGGGAGAGCCTCTATACGTATACTTGGCAGTCTCAGCTGAGTTGGTTAGTATGATGTTAGTGAGGCAAGGGGAGGTTGAACAACAACCAGTGTATTTCTTTTCACATTTATTGAAAGGTGCCAAGGGCCGCTACACGACTCTCAAGAAGTTGGTTTATGTCTTACTATTAGCCGCCAACGACTCCGACCTTATTTCTTAGCACATCCGATCATGGTCTTGACCAACAACAGTTTGGGTCGGGTAGTGTCAAATCCGGAAGCTTCAAGGTGATTGATCAAATGGACGACGAAGTTGAGTGAATATGACATACAGTATCAAGCCTGCCCGACCATTAAAGCCCAAGCCTTAACTGATTTTCTCAGTGAGTTACACTCAGAAGAGATCAAGGGTGCATGACAAATTTATGTAGATGGGTCTTTAGCTCGGCAAGTGAGTGGTATTGGTATTTTGATGGTCTCCCCCAATGCAGAGCAGATGCATTTGTCCATGCGGTTGGAATACCGAGCCACCAATAATGAATTAGAGTATGAAGCCCTAATTGCTGGACTGTAGGCTGCCAAGCACTTGGGCGTAGCTCGGGTAAAGTTGTACTCGGATTCATAGTTAGTCACTCAACAACTCGCAGGTTGGTTCGAGGTCAATAGTGATCGACTACAGGTGTATATCGAAGCATACGAGAAGCTGAAGGCAGGGTTCCAAGAGATCTAGTTGCAAAAGATCCCCAGAGAAAACAACCTCAAGGCCGACGAACTAGCAAAGTTGGCCAGCGCGGTAGGCTCCTGGGTGCTTCCTCAGCCAATGAGTTAGACAATGTTAGTGATGCACATAGAACAACTAGCGGAGTTGTAGCTCGGGACGGACTAGAGAGCATCTCTAATCACCTACTTGACAAATGGGGCGCTCCCGGCCGACCGAGAGGAGGCCCGACTCCTAAAAAAGCGGGTGGTTCAGTATTCCTTGGTTGGGGATGCGTTGTATAAGAGGGTCTTTGCCCGACTGCTGCTCAAGTGTCTGGGCGACAAGGATATCGAGTACGTGCTCCAGGAGATACATTTGGGAATCTGCGATAGCCATGCTAGAGCAAGAGTTGTGGCCCGGAAGGTACTACTTTCAGGTTATTATTGGCCGACCTTGCAGAAGGATGTCGATCGACTAGTTTCTACGTGCCTATCATGCCAGAAGCACCACAACCTTCCCCATCGTCCGGTCCAGATGATGAAAGCCTCGGTGGTCTCTTGCCTCTTCGATCAGTGGGGAATGGACATAGTGGGGCCTTTTCCTACGGCTCTTGCTCAAAAAAGATTTTTGCTAGTGATGGTGGACTACTTTCCCAAATGGATAGAAGCGGAGGCACTGGCGCGCATTATTGAGCAGGTGGCGATAAAGTTCCTCTAGCAGAACATACTTTGCGAATATGGGATCCTGTACAAGTTGGCCTCGGATAATGGACGACAGTTCCAGGGCAGAAGAATTAGAGAATGGTGCTCGGCTCACGGTATTCAGCAAGCATTCACCTTCGTGGTGTACCCTCAGAGTAATGGGTATGCAGAAGTGGCCAATCGGGAAATCCTAAGGGGGCTGAAGACGAAGCTGGATCACGTGGGTGGCACATGGGTTGATGAGTTACCCAGCGTCCTGTGGGCTCAACGGACCACGCCGAGGGAGACAACGGGTCACACACCTTTCGAGCTGGTCTATGGAAGCGTGATAGTGGTGCTGGTGGAGGTCGGTTGTGAATCCGATTGGAGGAAGGAGTATGACGAGGAAAACGTGGACAGAAGATGCTTGGAGCTGGATTTGGTCAAGGAAATTCAAGAGAAGGCTGCCGCAAGGATGTTCGCTTATCGCCAGCGAATGAAGCAAAAAAATGACCGAAAGGTGCCGGCTAGGACATTCCAGATCGGGGATCTTTTATGAAAGAGAATAAAGTCGGTCAACGATATTGGCAAGCAAGAGCCCTAATGGGGAGGGCCTTTCAAGGTAACCCAGAAGATGGCATACGGAGCGTACTATTTAGAAAACGAGCAAGAAAAGAAGCTAGAGCGACCCTGGAGTACCATTCATCTCCAACCCTACAGAGAACCATAGTGAGGTTGTGTGAGTCTGCAATATTACCCAACTCTGTAGTATTAATGAATCGCCGAGGTTCTCATGACATGTGTAGGCATTCCAGACTCTCGCCTTGTCAGCGAGTTATAAGTGGGCATGCCCCCACGCTACCACTTGGTTCGGTGCCCCCGATTGGATGCGTGGCGACCCACGCTCCTTAGAATCAGACCGAACAAGTGTCCAGACTCTCACCTTGCCAGCGAGTTATAAGTGGGCATGCCCCGACGCCACCACTTGGCTCGATGTCCCCAATCGGACGCGTGGCAACCCATGCTCCTTAGAATCGGACCGACCAAGTATCCAGACTCTCGCCTTGTCAGCAAGTTATAAGTGAGCATGCCCCCATGCCACCACTTGGCTCAGTGTCCCCGATCGGACACATGGCGACCCACACTCCTTAGAATCGGACCAACCAAGTGTCCAAACTCTCGCCTTGTCAGTGAGTTATAAGTGGGTATGCCCCCACGCCACCACTTAGCTCAGTGTCCCCGATCGGATGCGTGGCAACCCACACTCCTTAGAATCAGACCGACTAAGTATCCAGACTTTCGCTTTGCCAGGGAGTTATAAGTGGGCATGCCCCCATGACACCACTTGACTCAGGGTCCCCAAGCGGATGTGTGGCAACCCACGCTCCTTGGAATCGGGTCGACCGAGTGCTCACAGTCTCGATGAATTAGCAAGTAACGAGCGAGCTAGCTCTATGCCTTTGTCTAACTTATGACGCTCTACAGAATCTCATACTCTTTGACAAGGATGGTAGTAAGTCCCTCAAGTCGAGCTCGCGAAGACCAGAATGGCTAGAAGGGACCCAATTGCAAACAAAGTCTAATAATTCTCAAAGACGGGAAGCAACACAAAAATACACATACAAGGGGTGAAAGTGCGAACTATGTTAAGTAGATAGAGCATTAAAAAAAAAGAGGAAACATCTGTTGATGCAGTCTGACCCTGATTGTTGTTTTGGTGTTGACATCGATTTTAGTTTAGGTTGATGATTATGATTATGATTGGATTTAAGTCCTGGTTGTGGACTAGGCATACCTAGTGGAACTAGGTTTGATAAAATCCTAGCTTGGAGGGCTAGGTGTGGAGAAATCCTAACCTGGAGGGTTAGGTGTGGAAAATCCTAGCATGGAGGGCTAGGTGTGGAAAAGTCTTAACTTGGAGGGTTGGGTGAAAAGTCCTAGCTTGGAGGGCTAGGTGAAAAGTCCTAACTTAGAGGGTTAGGTGAAAAGTCCCAACTTGGAGGGTTAGGTGTGAAAAATCCTAGCTTGGAGGGCTAGGTGTGGAAAAGTCCTAACTTAGAAGGTTGGGTGAAAAGTCCTAGCTTGGAGGGCTAGGTGAAAAGTCCTAACTTGGAGGGTTAGGTGAAAAGTCCCAACTTGGAGGGTTAGGTGAAAAGTCCTAGCTTGGAGGACTATGTTGGATGAAATCCTGGCTTGGAGGGTCAGGTCCTAGCTTGGAGGGCTAGGTTGGAGCCCCTGGATCGGTCTGGTGACCGATTAGGGAGATTGGCACGGTACTCCTTTGTGGATCGGTCTGGTGACCGATCCAGCGATGACTGATCGGTCTGGTGACCGATCAGGGAGTATGCGTTTCACTCACTGCACAGCTCCTGATCTGTCTAGTGACCGATCAGGGAGCCCACAAGTGGGTTGAGTTCCCCTGCTGCTCTGCTCCTGATCGGTCCGGTGACCGATCAGGGAGCATCGAGTAGGTTTTTGGGAACCTCACTTATCTGCTCCTGATCGGTCTGGTGACCGATCAGGGAGAAACTGTGACCGATCAAGCTAGACGATCAACTGTCGCGAGGTTTCTCACCCTGACTGATCAGACTGGAGCCTGATCGGTCTGGGATCGGCCTGATCGGTCTGGTGACCGATCAGCCAGTGAAATCCTGGCGGGATTGTGGGAAGCTGATTTTCGGATCGGTGTGGTGACCGATCTGGTGACCGGTCAGGGTGACCGATCATACGAGCTTGCGATCCCAAGTTTCTCACTGGGGACCGATCAGGTTGGAGCCTGATCGGTCTGGGATTGTCCTGATCGGTCCGGTGACCGATCACTTTAATTCAAACGTGCTGTCAGACACTCTGATCGTGTCTGCTTTCACTGATACGCTACTGATGTCACTTTGATCTTCTCTGCTACTACTGATATGAGTTTGATTTCATTTGCTAAACCCCTGATTGAGTCTGCAGGTGACAGGGATGGATTCAAACACTCAAGGAGAGTCAATGGAGGCCTTTCCTTGGAGCAGGTTTGTCCATTTGCCATCTCATGTTGCAACGGCCGGAGCTGCTGACTGGAGCTTGGCTGAGGGAAGCTCAGGAAGTCTAGGGAGAGCTCAGTGGTAGATGGCGTTGGCAGGTGAGCAGCTGGAGGCTGCAGGGAGATGGTGACTTGCGATCAGTGGAGGGACTTAAGCGCTTGGTGGCGAACAAGTCTCGACAACACTCACTCTAACAACGATACTACTCTGCGACATCTTGTGTGCTTGTGCGATCTGTTCCATCATCTTGAGCAAGCAACTGTGATCTTTGAAGCAACCATCTGTTACTTGAGCTTTGGGAAGAAGAGTCCAAAAGCTTGGTGAGTCCATCAGTGTAAAGACACGAAGAAGGGGATTCTTGCGTGAGATCTGCGCTGAGTGGAGCTCGGGAGAAGTTTGTCTGAGTTCTTGTTGTCCTAAGTGCTAAGTAAAATCTTTCTTGTGTTTCATTGTGCTTAAAACACTATCTTTGTTGAAACGCTATGGAGAGGTTACTCCACCGAGAAGGAGGTTGCATTTTATCCAGTGTTCACCGGGGCTTGATCTGCCGACGATCAAGGGATCGCCCACCTTAAGAGCACGCCAAGGAGTAGGGGAAAGTTATCCCCGAACCTTGTAAATCCTCTTGTTAACATTTTGCATTTGAGCTTAGCTAGGTTTTATTTCTGCATACTCTGTTTTCTTTAGCTTCCGCTGTGCTACTAATCTTTGAGTCACAGAAATTTCGATAAGTGCAAAGTTTCGGTGTCCAGTTACATTCACCCCCCCCTCTCTAGCCATCCAAGGTCCAACAAGTGGTATCAGAGCTTGGGGCTCTATACAAGCGGATTAACAACCGAGAGCTATCAACAATGGCTTTGAGAGAAGGTTTTTCCACCACCCGTCCACCCTTCTTCGATGGAGCAGATTTCCAATATTGGAGATCGAAGATGGAGTACTACCTAAAGATGGATATCAACACTTGGTTCACTGTGAAGGAGGGCTTTACCCCTCCTAAGGATGATGAAGGCAAAGAACTAGAATCGTAGCGTTGGTCGGCTGAACAAACCCGAAAGAGTGAAGCCGACGCGAAGGCAGTGGTGACCCTACAATGTGGCATGAACAAAGACCAACTCATCAAGGTTGGTCCATTTTCAAGTGCAAAAGATTTGTGGAACAAGCTCATAGAACTCCACGAGGGCACCCGAGACTCAAGAATTGCCAAGAGGGACTTGTTCCTCAACCAACTCCAAAACCTCTCCATGAAGGAGAATGAAACCGTAAGTGAACTCCATAGTCGGTTCAAGGAAGTCCTCAACGGGCTTCATTCTATTGATGAAAAGGTCGAGAACCGCGACCTTGTGAGGTATGTGTTGAAAGCATTTCCAAGGAATGCTTTGTGGTCATCCATGGTGGATGCCTACAAAGTTTCCAAGGACTTATCAATTGTCAAGTTAGATGATTTGTTTTGTGAGATGGAATTGCATGAAATGTCTAACAAAGGCCTCAAGGAGAAGGGGATTGCCTTAGTTGCAAGAGAAAAGAACAAGAAGAAGAAGGAGAAGGAAGTCTCATCATCCTCTTCCTTATCCGAATCTGAGTCCGAATCCGAGGAAGATGGCAGCAGCTCTTCTTCCTCCGAGATGGCCAATTTCGTTAGAAGAATGATGAGGAAGAATCGACGGTTCAAGGGTAAAGGTAACCCTAGTGAAGCTAAAGTTGATAAGTCTAATGTCTCTTGTTATGAGTGTGGCAGGAAAGGGCACTTCAAGAGTGAATGCCCAAAGCTAAAGAAGAAGGAGGAGAAATCCAAGAAGAAGGAGGATAGATCCAAGAAAAAGAAGAAGGCCTTGAAGGCTACTTGGGATGAATCCTCCTCAAGTTCATCCGATGAAGAGGAGGAGAAGAGCACACGACATGTGGCACTCATGGCTCTTGGAGAAGAAAGCAATGATGAATCCTCGGACTCCTCAAAAGCGGCTTCATCATCTTCGGATGATGAAGAGATAACTACTCCCGAACTTGAAAAATGATATAGAGCAATTGCATGCTTAACCAATATGCTAAGTCAAAAAATAGGGTTAAATCATTGCAATTAGAAGTTGAACAATTGAAATCATCTAGGGATGAGAACATAGATGATTTGCATGTTGAAATGTTAGAGGATGAGATTAAATCTTTGAAAATTGAGGTTGAACAATTGAAATCCTCTAGGGATGAGGATGTTGATGATTTGCATGTTGAATTGTTAGAAGATGAAAACAAATCATTGAAGAGTGAAGTTGAGAGACTCAAGAGTGTTCTTGAGAAGTTCTCAACAAGCTCAAAGACTTTAGACATGATCTTGAATGCCCAAAGGGCAGTCTACAATAGAGCCGGTATTGGTTACCGACCCAAAGAACCATCATTCGTGTCTTTGATGTCTAGGACTGATATGAGACAATCTAAGACACCTAGAGTCCAAAGAAAAGTTGTCAAGGCATGGGTGCCTAAGTCTTGTTTAGTAGGTGCTTTAGGTCCCAAGGTTTGGGTACCTAAAACTTCTATTTTTCGAATTGTTTAGGTTATGATTGAGGGGGAGCATCTATCAACTTGGTTCGTTGATAGTGGGTGCTCCAAACACATGACCGGGGATAGATCATTGTTTACCACACTTCAAAGAAAAAGTAGAGGTAATGTTTCGTTTGGTAACAATGGTAGTCTTAAGGTCATAGGAATAGGAGACATTCAAATATCCGAATGTCTTAGGATTAAGAATATTCTTCTAGTCAAGGGGATGACATTTAATCTCCTAAGTGTCAGTCAATTGTGTGATGCGGGTTACACAATTGATTTTCAAACAAGTTAATGTCTAGTTAGACAACATGACAACTTTGACATGGTACTAGTAGGAATAAGAGTAGACAACATTTACCAAGTTTCTTTTAAAAGTGCTACTAATGCTTTTGCTAAGTGTCTCATGTCAAAAGAAGAGGAGTCCACCCTTTGGCACCGGAGGCTAGCACATGTGAACATGAAGAACATCCAGAAGTTAGCCAACAAGGGATTAGTTCGTGGCTTACCAAGCATCAAGTATGAAAAGGACAAACTTTGTGATGCATGTCAAATGGGTAAGCAAACAAAATCTGCACATAAAGGTAAAAGCGTTGTAAGTACATCTACCGCTTTAGATTTACTTCATATGGACTTGTTTGATTATAGCACTATTATATCATTGAATGGTAGTAGATACTGCTTTGTTATCATTGATGATTTTACTAGATATACATGGACATATTTTCTAAAATATAAGGACCAAACCTTAGATGTTTTCATTTCTTTTTGTAGAAGAGTTGAAAATGAGAAATTTTCTCATCAACTATTAAGACAATAAGAAGTGATCATGGAGGTGAATTTCAAAACCAACGGTTTTTAGAGTTTTGTCAAGATAGAGGGTATAGACATGAGTTCTCCACACCTAGAACACCACAACAAAATGGTGTTGTAGAGATGAAGAACCGTGTTCTACAAGAGGCTGCGCGAAGCATTCTTAATGAGTACTCACTACCGAGCTACTTGTGGGTCGAAGCTGTGAATACAGCTTGCTACGTGCACAACCGAGTCCTCATCCATAGGTTCTTAGGAAAGACTCCCCATGAACTTTGGTTTGGGAAACCACCTACGGTTAAACATCTTAGGGGGTTTGGTTGTAAGGTGTTTATCCTAAACACCAAGGACCACCTTGGGAAGTTCACGGCAAAGGCTGATGAAGGGATACTGATCGGGTACTCCTTAGTTAGCAAAGCCTACCAAGTCTACAACAAGAAATCTAGATTGGTTGAAGAGTCTTCTAATGTGGTTTTTGAAGAAATTCCAAAAGCAAATGACCAATCAGAAAATGTCGAAGGAGCTCAATTCGAACTTAGGAGACTAAGTTTGAATGAAACTCCAATTGTTGTTGATGGTGATGAGTCCGATGACGGTGAGCCTAGACAACACATAGATCAGCCGGATCCTGAGGCTGAGCTAATATCTAGTGAAACCATTCAAGAAGCACCAGCAACACCTAGGCAAACTAGATTAGCCTCTAGTCATCCCCAAGACCAAATTGTTGGAGATATCCACCATGGGGTTAGAACTAGATCATTCTTCCGGAATGAGGCTAACGAAGTTGCCCTAATTTCCGAAATTGAACATAGAAAAATTGTTGAAGCATTAAATGATCCCGATTGGATCATTGCGATGCAAGATGAACTAGGTCAATTCGAAAGAAGTCAAGTTTGGGACTTAGTCCCAAGACCCAAGAAGACGACCATTATTGGAACCAAATGGGTCTTCAAAAATAAATTGAACCACAAGGGAGAAATCATTAGAAACAAGACACGCTTAGTAGCCAAGGGCTACAGTCAAGTTGAAGGCCTTGATTATGATGAGACCTATGCTCCCGTGGCACGATTAGAGTCCATCCGATTGATGCTTGCATTTGCAGCACATCGGGGTTTCAAGCTATATCAAATGGATGTCAAATCGGCCTTTCTCAATGGTTTAATTAGAAAAGAGGTCTATGTCGAACAACCTCAGGGGTTTGAGAGTACCAAATTTCCCAACCACGTATTCAAGCTCAATAAGGCACTCTATGGCCTTAAACAAGCACCCCGAGCTTGGTACGAGCGGTTGTCAACATTTTTAATTGAAAAAGGCTTTGTTAGAGGCCAAATAGACCCTACACTATTTCTACGTAGAGATGGTGATAATATATTTGTAGCCCAAGTTTATGTCGATGACATTATTTGTGGCTCAAACAACAAGGGCTATTTAAATGAGTTCATTGGACACATGGAAAGTGAATTTGAAATGAGTCTAGTGGGAGAGTTGAATTTCTTCCTTGGACTTGAAATCAAACAAACCCGAGATGGGATCCATGTGCACCAATCAAAGTATACTCAAGAGATGCTTCGAAAATTCAACATGAGTGATTCAAAAGAGGTAACCACTCCCATGGCTACAAACACAAGATTAGACAATGATGAGAGTGGTAAACCTGTTGATTTGACTCAATATCGAAGCATGATAGGTAGTCTGCTATACCTCATAGCTAGTCGACCTGACATACATTTTGCTGTGGGTATGTGCGCTAAATATCAAGTTTATGCCAAGGAATCTCACTTGGTTGCTGTTAAGAGAATTTTGAGATATCTTAAAGGCACAATAGGAGTTGGTCTATGGTACCCCCGTACCGAATCATTTGACCTAATTGGTTATACCGATTCCGACTACGCTGGATGTAAGTTGGATCGGAAAAGCACTAGTGGGGGTTGTCAATTTTTTGGATCATCTTTAGTTAGTTGGTCAAGTCGGAAGCAACATTGTGTTGCTCTCTCCACGACCGAGGCAGAATATATTGCTATGGGAGAGAGCATATCACAATTGTTGTGGATGATTCATACTCTAGAGGACTATGGATTAAGCTACAAGGGTGTGCAAGTGTTGTGTGACAACATAAGCACAATTAACCTAACAAAGAACCCAGTCCATCACTCTAGAACTAAACATATTGAAGTGCGTCACCACTTCATTAGGGATCATGTTGCGAGAGGAGATGTTGTACTCTCATATGTAGAGTCCCAATCAAATCTAGCGGACATTTTCACTAAACCACTCCCCGAAAATGAGTTTAGCTTCTTAAGAAGGGAGTTGGGAATGTGTCGCGCTTCGGAGTCACGGTCGGCTCCTACTCCAAGGCCCACGGTCCTTGATCGTTTACTGCGGGCAATTCTATATTCGCGTAAAGGTTTACAGAGTATAATTGTAACGCCCGCCCTTATATCTACTCTCGGGGCGGGGTTACGTACAACTCAATCATATAGTAATATATATTTTTTTCTTTTTTTTTCTATTTCTATCTTCTAGCATGACATTAAAACAACAAGGCAAGGACTTAAGGGAACTAGGTACTAAGCATGCTTGCAAAAATTATCAAATGTCATTCTATAACCTGATAACATCACTAGTAATGTAACTCATAACATAATCAAGTATAAGAGACCTCCAAGGTAAACACTATCATGCCATGTCAATCCTAATCACTAATACTTATTGTCAAGGAGCATAACATAAGCATAAATATGTAGATATAGAAATCTTTCTTCCCGAGCCACCACCCCACACATCTTCAGCCTCCTGCCTCTTCCTTCCATTTAAGTGTTATCTGCAGCATAAGACAACACATAAACTAGTAAGCAAAACGCTTAGTAAGGCACTACAAAAAAAACACCCATATAGGAGTGGTTTTTTTGACTTTCAAGAGCGGTTATCAACCACTCTTACACTTTTACCAACGGTTTGAAAACCGCTCCTCTTATTGCCGTCCCTATATCTTATAGTAGCGGTTTTTTTAACCGTTGGTAAAAGTTATAAAACCGTTCATATTTTTACTTTGTAGGTACGGTTTGAAACCGGTCTTACACATTATACATATAACAACGGTTTCAGACCGCTTCTGTAATTATAAATTTAGGAACGGTTCAAACCGCTGCAAAACCCTTTAGCTGTTAGAATGATTTTAAACCGCTTCTATACATCATAGATATAAGAGCGATTTCAAAATGCTATTAATACTAGAAATTAAGGATCGGTTTTAAACCGCTCCTAAATATGGGAATAGGAGCACATTAAAACGTTTTTAAAGCTTTAAATTTAGGAGTTGTTCAAACCATGATATTTAATATTTCAATCCACCAAATCAATACATAACATTATTATACAATTATCCTCCAAAACAATAATAAGAGTACTCCAAATGCTAATATAAAATAACAGTCATAATGTTCCAAATTCAATAGTTAATAAAAGTACTAACATTAGACAAATACTTTTTTTTTTTCAAAATTCTATCTAATCTTTATCTGGCTCTGATACTGGAGGAGATCTATGACCACTTTCATGTGCATTTGATGGAGAACTTCTATGTTGCCGCATAATATCTGCCAAGATAGTTGTCATCTGAAAAATAAATTTAATTTAATATATTATGCTTCTATATAAGTATTTTTGAACATTAGTATTCAATATGTGACTACCTGTGTACGTAATAATTCAGGCTCACGAGATCTCCCAGCAATTCCAGATATCATACTTTGGATGACATTGGTAAAATTTTGAATCTGTTGTTCATGCATCTGTCTCATCCGCTCCATTTCTGCCTGTCTCTGTGCTTCCATATTTTTCATTGTTTTCTTCCATTCTCGCAACTTATCATTAACATCAGAAGTAGGAAGATTATCTTGTCTAAAAATTATTCTTCGATTACACTGCTCTGGGAAAACTTGGCTAGGTAATACACCAACTCCTAAACATCGAACACGACCAGAATGCTCTGACCCAAATACCTCCCTGAATAAAAATATATAATTAATATTGTATAATATTTAGTAATTTTAATAAAAATGAAATTCTAAATGGATACCGAAATGCATCTTCGTGTACTTCTGTTATTTGCGTTCCCTCAGCTTGTCTCGAAGATGACGTTGCACAACTCTATTTAATTCATCCTAACACAAAAATTGTGTTAATAAAATAAATAGCATATTGAAAAGTTATTTCGAAAAGTTAAAACAATTATTACCTCAACTCTTATTGCTTCATCATCAACAAGAGCACCTCCATTTTTTTTTTACTTTGTCGACTGAGATGAAATAGTTCAATGCGAGTTAGTTTTCTACCATTTTCCTGAATCTAAGTACAAAAAAAATCATTTTAAATTGAATATGCAAATAATAATAGCTCGAATACATAGAAATTGATATTAACATAACAAATTGATCAAATAAATACATACAAATTTGTCTTCCAATGAGGGAATATTTGTTCGTCCTTGTGCATGAATCTCTCGTTTTTTACTCCCATTTTCTCGATTTATTTTTGATGTCCTTTGAAACAAAAAAAAATAATTGCAACAAATTTATGCATACCAATATATAAAAATAACACGAAAGTACAAATACACATCTATAGAGAAACAAATATTCTCCGAAACAAAACATAGGTGATTTCAACTAAATCTAAACCACTTATTTAAATCAACCCTAATTAATCCAACCAATACTCCTTAATTAATCAAGAAATTAATCCACTAATTTAACCCAACCCAATTAATCATCAAGTAACACATCTTATTAAAAACAACTTAATCAGCCATCACAATTAATCATTTTTAATCCATTGCTAATTGAGTAACCCAATCAAGTGGTTGATACATCTATCATCCATATCCATTTCAATCTAACATTATATACTAATCAACACTTACCTTAATTTGATGCCAGCGCTTTCACCTGCTCAGAGTCCGGTGAAGAAAATCAGAGAACACGGACACAAAATCAGAAGCTCGAGGTCAACAACACCAATTCTTACTTGCGATAAACCCCTCTTTCCCCTGTTCAGACCTGCTAAAACCTAGCCACCTTAGCCTCTAGTCCAAATCAATTCAAGGAAAGGAAAAACTCCTTACTAGTCCTTGGCCGGAAAGGAACAACAACGTTGTGAAACGACTCGGGCAAGCTACGCTCGAAACGCGATGGAGGTGGCAATCGGACGGCACCATCTTTGGATGAAAACAAACCCACCATCAGGAAGCAGGAGGGCTGGCGGCGCTCACCATGGTCGGCGTGCTGTCGTGCAAGGCAAGGAGGTAGCGGTGTTTCACAGAGGAGGCGGCGGATCGAAGAAAAATCGATCGCAACTTCGGAGAGAGGCTGCGCCGACTGGGGAACTTGGTGACTGTCGCCGCCGGCGGTCGAAAGGCGCCGGGGAAGGGCAGCGGCGATCGGGGAGGAGGAGGTTGGCGATCCGCGGCTTCCTTTGCGTGCGCGAAGAGGGGAGGGATCCGAGGGGAGAAGTCGGTGCTTCTTTAGGACTTGGAGACTAGTATCCATTGCTCGCCGGCAATCCGGAGGTGGCGGCGAAGGGCAGCGCGGCATCGGTCGATCGCCGTGCGCGAAGAAGAGTCGGCGAGGATGGGTTCGGGCGGAGAAACTAGGGCACGGGCAATGAGGAGAGGTTTTTTTAATAAATACTTAAACTTTTCCTTATATATATATAAATATATATATATATATATATATAAATATATATATATATATATTCCGAAAAATCAAACATTTCCTTAAATAATTCTTAACAGCTCATCTTGCATCCAATTAAATCCGCAATTATTTCCAAAAATTCTAAAAAATTCTTTCAAAATTTTTCCCTCTGATTATTTTCAATTTTCAACTCCTATTTATGATGATTTTATATGTATATATCTATATATAATATTATTAATATTATTCTAATTATAGTTTGTTTATTTAATTATTTATTTTATTTTATTTCTCTTTTAGAACCGTATTTTACAGAACCTCCCATCATTTGCATCACCCTGGTTCTATGTTGATCGGGGATATCAAAATGTGCCCGTAAATAATAAATAAATTATGATAATATTACCAAGGTAGCGGCACAATTTGGACAAGGAGTCGCACGAACTTAGGTTTTTAAGAAATTAAAACTCAGGTTTTAATTAAAAACAACTCACATAATATTACCAATTAAGTTAGACGCATGCAACAAGTGCTTTTATTTAATTTTTTAATTAAATAATTAAGTCAATAAAATTTTATTTTTAGGATTTAGATATTATATAATAATAAATATATAAAAATTTCAAATTGATAAAAACATAATTACAATTAAGTTGCATGTATGAGTAGTGTTTTTATTTAATTTTTTTAAAATAGACAATAAAATCTTATTTTTAGGATTTAGATATTATATTATAATAATAAATAAATAAAAATTTCATATTGAAAAATATTTGAGATGCTCCGATGTAAAATGTCCAGCATCACATTTTCCATAATATATAAATATATAAATAAAATGTATTAAAAATTTAAATAAATTTGAAGCATGGTACAAGTTTATTTTATTGTAGGAAAATATTATTTTTTCACTATGTGAAAACCTAAAAGAGTATAAAATCCTCTGTAAAAATTGAATAGTGATATACAACTCTATATTTTTAAAATTTAATTAAAACATTCTCTCTTTTTTAGCATAATAATAATTGTATATCTAAATTATTTTACCATAAATTTTAAGTCATATATGAGTACTTTAATTTGAAAAATAGAAAATAATTTTAGTAGAAATATTTGATACAGAATCGCTATTAAAAGTATCCAATATTAGCGGTTTCATGATTGTTTCTAATAGTTGTAGCAATAAGAGCGGTTTACAATCCCGGTTTATATAAATCGATGCTAAAACTATACAATTAATGTAGATTAAAAATCAATTGTACACGATTAGAGTAACAGAAGCGGTTTATAGCAACACTTGATACAAATTTTGTTCAAAGAATCCAATAGGAGCGATTTGAAAATCGCTCCTAAAAGTTAAAGCAATTGGAATGGTTAGTAACCCAGAACCGCAACAAAAAATACCCAATAGCAGCAGTTTTAATATCGCTTCTAATAGTTGTATCATTAAGAGCGGTTTACAGGAGCGATTTTTTCAAACCGCTTTTGAAACAATTCAATAAGAGCAGTTTTAAAATTGTTTCAAAAAAGTTAGGCAATAGAAACGGTTTAATTCAAACCGATTCAATTGGTCAATTTTCAAAAGTGGTCTTATAACCACTCCTAAATAACCGCTCCTATATAGGTGTTTTTTTTGTAGTGAGGATCCTGTCCTACTCGCAAAATCCGTGCGAAAGAATATAACATGTACACATAATCAATCATAAGTATAAGTTCATCAAAGCATATCAACCATCTAAGTTTCTAAGCATGCAGTATCAAGTACCATAAGCATACTCTTCACATATAACAAATGCTTTCAATGAATGTTTTCAAAACAATTCCATAATGGTATTACTTAAAAATACATCCATATCATATTGGGCCCTGTTGTGTACCAACTATCGCGCGGAAACTATTGCGCGTTCCCTAATGAATTGGGGTAGCGAGCCACCAAGTCATTAGAGCAGGACCCTTCCGTCCTACCGGAGCCACGTTAACATGCACCCCGGATTTATTTAACGACCCCTTACGAGTCGGGTACACAACTTAAAAGTAAAATACTTATCATGCTTTTACATATATGCTAAGGAATACTCCATATTCACTCTTATGGGACACACCACTCTTCAAGGGTGCTCATGATCCCGTAGGGACACACCACACAACATAAGGGGTGCTCTTGATCTCATACTTATTTGAGTATCCCTTCAAGCATTTTAACATATCACATGCAATTTCATAAAGGTACCCCCCAGGGGCTATAAGGCATGCTCATAAATACATCATATTTCATGCATGTCCATACATACATCATAATTCACACATGTTCATATATACATCATATTTCATACTTGTTCATACATGCATCATATTTCATACATGTTCATACGTACGTCATATTTCATACTTGTTCATACATGCATCATATTTCATACATGTTCATACGTACATAATATTTCATACATGTTCATACATATATCATATTCCATACATGCTCATACATATTATTTTGCTAAACATAATCATGTCCCGTAGGGTAGTTTAGCCTTCACATATTATTCATGCAACTTATTAAACATAAAGCATATCATGAGATAATTATACAACCCTAAACCTTAGTCCTTCTAGGGTTGGCCGAAACTTAAGTATAGGGATAATTAGGGTTTGAACTAAATATTCACTCATACATTCATTCAAACACCTCATACATAAACATATCATAGCATGCTAACAATTAAGGTTTACATATCAACCCTTCCATTTAACACCACATACATATACATATGATCATCCCCAACCATAAACATATATCATAGGGTAGTTTGACCTTTACAAACCCTAGTCCTAGTGGGTTGGCCGAAACATCAAGAGTAGGGAAATATTAGGACTTTTGCATTAATCATTCACACAACAATGATACAAACATCTTGTATACAATATCACACCATACACTAAGCATGAATATTTTCTAGGATAATTCAACTCTCCTTGACCCTAATTCATTGCCTTGGCCAAAACTTGTAGGGTAGGGTAGGCTAGGTTTTTGACATCCAATCTTTACACAAACATTTACACAAATACTTTATCTACAATACTAATCATGGGAACACAATAGGATAGCAACCAACCCAAAAGCCCTTGCTTATTCCCTCTTGGCCGAAACATGTAGGGTATCAAACCCTAATTTTTGTCCTCTCAAAAATTTGGAAAACAACATACATCCATACCCTAAGTTCCTAGGGATATCCTCATGCATCAAGAATCAACCAAAACCTATTTCATGGTGGTGGCCGAAAGTCTTATAAGGGAGAACTCCCATTTTCCAAAACAAGAACACAAGGAAATCATGCATAAACCATTATACTGCAGGCGAGAGGATACTTACATCCTAGCGCTGGAATTTAATCTTCTTTAAATCGTAGGGTACCCTACACTTGAAGGGTATGTGAAAGCCTTTTTCTTCAAATTTTCCTCTAAGACTCCTTGGTCTTGGTAGAAGGCAAAGACACTTGGCTTCCCTCCTTGCAATTGCCCTAGGGTTAGAACCCTTGGATGAGGTTTTCGAAAATGGAAGAAGAGAAAGGGAAGAAGGAGGTTTCGGTGGGAAGAAGTGAGAAAGAAGAAGAGAAGAAAAAGGAAGTTATTCCAACTTCCCTTATTTATACTTCTCTCATGAAAAGACATGTCTCTTCACTCTTACTCACTTAACAAGCATGTTCCTTACTCCTTCTACATGAAATATTGCTTGGTTCATTGGTTATGACATGGTGAGTGCAACTAGGAGGTTCAAGGTTCAATCCCTGCTTCCTCCCTTCTATATTTCCTTTTTATTACATTTTGCACTAATCCAAGCCCATTAAGCCAAGCCCATCATGAAATCTCATAATATTAATTATATTCCATGAATTCATATATTTCATAATATTTCATGATAATATTTCATGAATTCCATAATATTTCATATTTATGAATTCATAATATTTCATAATATTTCATGATACTATTTCATGAATTCCATAATATTTCATATTTATGAATTCATAATATTTCATAATATTTCATGATAATATTTCATGAATTCCATAATATTTCATATTTATGAATTCATAATATTTCATAATATTTCATGATACTATTTCATGAATTCCATAATATTTCATATTTATGAATTTATAATATTTCATAATATTTCATGATACTATTTCATGAATTCCATAATACTTCATATTTATGAATTCATAATATTTCATGATACTATTTCATGAATTCCATAATATTTCATATTTATGAATTCATAATATTTCATAATATTTCATGATACTATTTCATGAATTCCATAATACTTCATATTTATGAATTCATAATATTTCATAATATTTCATGATACTATTTCATGAATTCCATAATATTTCATATTTACGAATTCATAATATTTCATGATACTATTTCATGAATTTCACCATATTTCATATTCATGAATTTATATATTTCCTAATATTTCATATGGGAAATTTCGGGGCGTTACAATAATACAGAAATATTGCAGTAAATAAATGACTACACTTTTCGTTACCGACGCCTGGTGTAGATTGTACTTCGGAGCAGAGGGTCGTCGTCGGCGCTAGAATCCTGAGATCGGAGTTTGCCGGAGCAGAGCGCTTGAACGAAGAGAGTAGAGGCGTTGGAAAATTGTTGTTCTGAAGCCTTGGGGTCGAGCCCCTTTTATAGTGCTCCTGGGGGTGCCTGGGATGTCGGGGGCGCCAGACACGTGCCTTCGGATCCGAGAACCTCTATTCGAAGCTTGGTCAATGCTTATCCCTTACGAATCGGCTCTGGAGCTAACGAGGGCGCCTGGGACGTTGGGGGCACCCTGCTTGACTTAGTCCGCTGGCTTCATACTGATTTTGCTTCGATTGCTTTGACCTTGGGCGCCCGGGGCCTTCGGGGCGCCCTGCCCAAGGCTGTTCCGAAGCAATTCTTGCTTCCTTGTTTTGTCTTTGACCTTGGGCGCCCGGGACCTCCCGGGCGCCTGGCCCAGCTGCCTGCCCCTCTCCTTTGGGGCGTTCTGAGCTGCAGAAACACATTCCCTTGGTCCCTGCATTCAAGGTTAGTTCCAAAACAACAAGGCAAGAATATTAGTTGATTTCTACAGTCGTAGCTATCTTGGTTCTGACTTCGGGTCTCCTAAATGGAACCCTAGGTCGAACCGACGCCTACAGTTCCCTTGACGAGGAACGCGTTCTCACCTACTCCTCTCAGGAGAGTTTATCTTTTGCCAACCAGCTCCTCCGGTTGGACTTTTGCCCAGCGGCCCTTCGCCAGGTGCCTAGCATCCCTTCGCCAGGTGCCTAGCATCCCTTCGCTAGGTCTTCTGTACCCAGCAGCCCTTCGCCAGGTGCCTAGCTGCCCTTCGCCAGGTCTTAGATTCCTAGCAGCCCTTCGCCAGGTCTTTGATGCCTAGCAGTCCTTCGCCAGGTGTCTAGCAGCCCTTCGCCAGGTCTTAGGGTTTCGATGCCTAGCAGCCCTTTGCTAGGTGCCCAGCAGCCCTTCGCCAGGGCTTCTTTCTGCACACTCAGTGAACACATTAGACCAAAAATAATACTTAACTTTGAATCCTTTGCCAATATCAAAACAAGATTCGATATGGTGCTTCCTATACCAACAACATACACAAATCTTATCCGTCCTTTGAACAAATCCACATGACTGGATTTTCTCATCAAAGCGGATGTTCCTTGTCACAGGTCTAGGGTGTAATACCCTATAATTTTCTTATATTATTAGGGATTTTTAGGAAATTTTCTAGTATTTTTCGGAATAAAAATGGAAAAAAAAAATTAAAGGGGTAGCTGGGGGGATTGAACCCGCGACCACAGGGAGGAAGGGAAGCCAACGAACCAGCTGGGCTAGGGTATCAAGCACAGAAAAGAAAGGAGAGAAATAATGTTATGAAGTAGTTACGCTTTTGCATGAAGAAGTATTTAACCCCCACTTAAGTCGCGTGAAACCCTAGGAGGAGTTGTGGCGCGCGATTTGGAGGGCGAAGAGGGTGCGAGAGGAGGCGAATTCAAGGAGCTCTTCATTTCTCTTCGTTTCCCTTGAGTAGAGAAGACCTAGGATTGTTTCCTAGGGCTAAAGGTGGAAGCTTTGCACAAGAAGGAGGGGAAAGGATTTCGTTAGGGAGTTTTCTCCCCGTTTTTGTGAGTTTTCTTCAAGAACGATGTAAGTAAATCGCTCACCTGCAATAGGAGTAGTTTCGTTTCGAAATTTTCATTGTGGAACCCTAGTTTTCGAAAAGTAGAAGCATGGTGAAGAGAATTTTGCTATCTATGTTTTAGCTATTAAAGTTGCATGTTTTATCATGTTAGAAATTCAATTTGTTTGTATTGAATGTATGTAGGCCAAGCATGATGAGTTTTCATACTTATGAAAAGACCTAAAAGTGAATTTGAGTTAAGGAGCACACAAGGTGCTCGATGGAAAGTTAAAGTGAGAAAAGTAAAGGTTTTTAGCATGCAAATATATGCAAAAACAAGTAAAGTGATAAGTTTAAGTATGGTAGTAAGAAAAGTATTTTACTTTGAGAAAGAGACATGTACCGGGCAAATGTAAGGCCCATTGAAAGTTAGAAAGTAAAGTTCTAATAGGGTGCGGTGGCTAGCTACCTCGCAACCTATTAGAAAAGCGCGCAGTTGGTACACTGATACCATGGTACAATGTCAAGGCCTAAAGAGAAAGTTGATTATTATTTTCAAGTATATAAGTATGATCAAGTAGTTTCCTTTTTGGAGAAAGTGTTTAATTATTATATGTGTACCTTGTTACAATGCAAGCATGATAAAGTAGTTCAAGTAGTAAGCATGGTTAGTTGTGTACATTGATTCATTAACAAGCATGATAAAGTGATTCAAGTTGTAAGCATGTTTAGTTGTAAGTTTTGAAGTAAGTAAAGTTTTAAATCATTCCTTGAAATGAGCATGTTTAGTATTGACATCATGATTTTGTGAGTAGGGATTTACTTACTAAGCATTGTGCTTATTAGTTGCATTTTCCTTCTATTGCAGATAAAGGAAAAGAGAAAGCGTAAGTTGGGAGGCGACAGGACTTGCATTGATGTTCGGTGGAGGTGGAACCGGAGAAAAAGATCCGTTGGATTGAGTATGAGTAGAGTTTCGGTATTTAGAAACATTTAGTCTTATGTTTTGAATGGTAAAGAGTGAACCAATGTGTTAATTTCCGCATAGAGTAGGAAGTTTATACAACTTGAAGATGTTTACTTATGATTTTCCATATGTTTGGTTAGTTTGGTTAAGTTCCGTAAAAGTCCTAACTGCAAGTTGAAGAAGTTGTTTTGATTGGCTAAAATGGTTAGAAAACTAGTATGGAGTATAGAAATGGTGCTATGTCTGTGTATGGCTTGAAACTATATGTTCTGTGAGTTTTTGAATTAAGTTTTATCCGCTGCATTTTCTTTTCTTCAGTAGCAGAGGAGGACACGAGCACGGGCGTGCTCTTCAGCACGCCCTGGGCGTGTCGTTCACTGGCAGACCTCTGCGGTGACGGACGCGGGCGTGCCCATCCGCCCCACGGGCGTGTCAGCCAGCACAGCCGGGGCCACGGGCGTGTCAGTCAACATGCCTTGGGCGTGTCCTTCCCTGTCCAGAGATAGGATGATTTACCAAGTAGTAGACAAGGTAACGGTTCGTCTAAGGTAGGAAAAAAAAAAGTAATTCCGCATTTCGCCATGCCTCAAAGTAGCGGAGGAGTAATGGAGTAACGGTCCGTAATAAGACAAGGAGAAGGTGTAACCTAAGGCTAAGGGTAAGGTAAAGTTGAGGATAAGCACCAAGCGACGACCCGGCTTAAGTAGAGGGTAGAGAAGAAGTTGGGCCGTCACAGAGTGGTATCAGAGCAGGTCTCCACCCTTCCGCCACACTGACATCAAGCATCAACCCTGCGCCTACCAAGTAAGAAATTTAATGTTGTTTTGTTTTTGTTAATATGCTTTCTTTATTGACTGCTAGTATTAGTAAGTGCATGATAGTAGGAAAGCGGATGGTATTACTATGATATGCTAATGTATGCTAGAGATAGTGAAGCAAGTTAGTAAAAGAAAATATGCGTTTATTTCTTATTTATTCTCTATACAC
>JAGFNQ010002642.1:248732-373434 GCA_024364735.1 Boesenbergia rotunda | reverse complement strand
TAGTACCAGGTACCGGTCCGGTCTCGAAGGCCCCATATCGTATGTCTCCAGCAGAGTTGAAGGAATTACAAGAGCAACTCCAGGAGCTACTAGACAAGGGCTTCATTCGCCCGAGTCATTCACCCTGGGGAGCCCCTGTACTTTTCGTCAAGAAGAAGGATGGGTCTATGCATCTATGCATAGACTACAGAGCTCTGAACAAGGTAACCATCAAGAACAAGTACCTCCTTCCTAAAATAGATGATTTATTTGATCAACTCAAAGGGGCTACAGTGTTCTCGAAGATAGATCTGCGTTCTGGGTATCATCAGCTAAAGGTTAAAGAAAGTGACATCCCCAGGACGGCCTTCAGGACAAGATACGGCCACTACGAATTTGTAGTGATGCCTTTTGGAGTAACCAATGCTCCAGCAGTCTTCATGGAGCTGATCAACCACATCTTCAGGGAGTATCTCGATAAATTCGTCATTGTATTTATTGATGATACTCTCATATACTCACAGACTCCAGAGGACCATGCTACACACTTGAGGATAGTGCTACAGATCCTTCAGCAGGAGAAGCTCTATGCAAAATTCTCAAAGTGTGAGTTTTGGCTAGATCAGGTGACCTTCCTAGGTCACATTGTGTCCAAAGAAGGCATTCAAGTTGATCCAGCCAAGATAGAAGCAGTCAGCAACTGGTGTAGACCCAAGAATGCCAGTGAAATTAGAAGCTTCTTAGGCCTGGCAGGATATTACAGAAAATTTGTGGAGGACTTTTCCAGAATAGCCTCTCCACTCACAGCCCTGACCAGAAAGAATCAGAAGTTTGAGTGGTCAGATAAATGCGAGCACAGCTTCCTAGAACTGAAGAAAAGATTGACTAGTGCTCCCATCCTAACTGTTCCAGAGAGTGACAAGGCCTTTGACATCTACAGTGATGCATCCAAGATGGGCCTTGGAGCTGTCCTCATGCAAGATGGTAAAGTAATAGCATATGCCTCCAGACAGCTCAAGGACTATGAGAAGAATTACCCTACTCATGACCTTGAGCTAGCAGCTGTGGTTTTCGCACTGAAGCTCTGGAGACACTACCTGTATGGAGTGCAGTGCAGAATCTTCACAGACCATCAGAGTTTGAAGTACTTCTTCACTCAGAAGGATCTGAATATGAGGCAGCGCAGGTGGCTAGAGTTGGTCAAAGATTATGACTGTGAAATCCTCTACCACCCAGGTAAAGCTAATAAAGTGGCAGATGCACTGAGC
Organism: Boesenbergia rotunda; assembly: GCA_024364735.1. Taxonomy (NCBI): domain Eukaryota; kingdom Viridiplantae; phylum Streptophyta; class Magnoliopsida; order Zingiberales; family Zingiberaceae; genus Boesenbergia; species Boesenbergia rotunda. The sequence goes on along the minus strand of JAGFNQ010002642.1, from coordinate 372,187 downwards.
AGAAAATCCTGTGCAGCACTGATGTCCCTATCATCACTGTCTCTACCACTTCAGAAAGAAATAAAGGATTTTGGAGTCGAGGTAATAATTGGGCAACTTTCTGCATTGACTCTAGAGTCAACCCTGCTTGTGGATATACAAAGAAAGCAAAGTCAAGACCCAGAGATCCAGAAGATCAAGCAGGAGATCCAAGAGGCAGAAAATTCAGAGTTTCGAGTATCAGACAGCGGCATCCTCTATCTTGGAGACCGCCTTTGCGTCCCCAATGATGAGGAACTAAGAAAGAATATTTTAGAAGAAGCCCACAGTACCCCGTACTCTATGCATCCTGGTTCTACCAAGATGTACCAAGATTTAAAGAAAAGGTTCTGGTGGTCTGGACTCAAGCGAGACGTGGCCAGATATATCAGTACCTGCTTGACCTGCCAGAGAGTCAAAGCAGAACACCGGAGACCAGGAGGAGTTCTGCAGCCTCTTCCCATTCCAGAGTGGAAGTGGGAAGAGATATCCATGGATTTTATCACAGGTCTCCCAAGGACCACCCATGGACACGATGCAATATGGGTGATAGTGGACAGATTGACCATGTCTGCCCACTTCCTAGCCATCAAGTTATCGCATTCGGTAGAGCAGTTAGCACAGCTGTACGTGAAAGAAGTGATCAGGCTTCACGGAGTTCCGAGGTCGATCGTGTCTGACAGAGATGGGCGGTTCATCTCCCATTTTTGGAGATGTGTTCAGGACGCCCTAGGCACCAGACTTCAGTTCAGCACAGCTTTCCATCCCCAGACAGATGGACAAACAGAGAGAGTAAATCAGATTTTAGAAGACATGCTCAGGGCTTGTGCGTTGGACTTTAAAGGTAGTTGGTGCAAATTTCTGTGCTTAGCTGAGTTTGCCTACAACAATAGCTATCAGGCCACCATCAGGATGGCGCCTTATGAGGCATTGTATGACAGAAAATGCAGATCACCCATATGTTGGCAAGAAGCTGGTGAGAAGAAAGAGATGGAGTCAGGACTAGGCAGCCAGACTGAGCTTATAGATGAGACCACTCAGGCTATCCAGATGATCCGCCAGAGGATTGAGACTGCCCAGAGTAGACAGAAAAGTTATGCTGACACACGCCGTAGGCCACTTGAATTCCAAGTTGGAGATTCAGTATTTCTCAAGGTCGCCCCTATGAAGGGAGTGATGAGATTTGGCAAAAAGGGCAAGCTGAGTCCTCGCTACATAGGACCCTACAAGATTATAAAGAGAGTTGGGAAGGTAGCCTATGAGCTGGACTTGCCAGAGGATATGTCAGCTATCCACAGTACGTTTCATGTCTCCATGCTAAAGAAGTGTATTCACGATCCCAATCAAGTGATTCAGCCTCAGTCAGTGCAGATCCAAGAAGATCTTAGCTATGAGAGCAGACCGACACAGATAGTGGACAAAGCAGTTAGAAGATTAAGAAACAAAGAGGTGCCACTAGTGAAGGTCATCTGGCAAAGTCAAAAGCATGAGGAGGCTACTTGGGAACGTGAGGACAGCATGAGAGAAAGATATCCAGAATTATTCTAAGTTCGAGGACGAACTTTTCATAAGGTATGGGGGATTGTAACGCCCGAAAATTCTCGAAACTAATTTTAGAAGTATCTTAGAATTTATTCCAAATTTATGGATATTTTTATAGAATTTTTCTGTAAACGAAAGTGGCAAAAAGGGTTATAAACAAAAAATCACGTAGGTGGGAATCGAACCCTTCACCTACGCTGTGAGAGACGAATGGGCGGACCAACTGCGCTGGTTTATTTTTATTGAAATAGTTTGAGCGAAACCATAGATAAGGTATAATTAGGTAAATTCGCCCCCATAAGTATAAATAGATAATTAAGGAGAGAAGTTTTATTTTCCCTCAACTCAAACCCTTCCTCGCCCAAACCAGCCGCACGCCGCCCTCCTCTCTCCTCCCTTGGGCGAAAACACACCAAGGCCTCCTCTCCTCTTCTAAGGGGGCGCCGGCCAAGGAAAAGCAAGGAGTGAGGAGAGATTTTCCGATATTCGGAATCCCCACGACAAGAGGAACGCGTGAACGCGAAGAAATCTCCGAGACTCCAAGTTTCTCCGGACCCTCCGACACCGTTCTTGGTTGTAAGTCCAAGATATCAAGGTAAGTACTGCTCACCTGCAGTAAGAGGCGGTTTTTCCGCAAGAATTTTCCCTTAAAAGTTTTAAAGGAGATATTTACTTTTAGTTTAAGATTTTGCATGTGATCTTAGTTCATTATATGCTTATATATATTTGATAGAGTATCCTATGTGAGTTTAGGGTCTAAGAAATCTATAAGAAAAGAAAAGAAAGATAAAGAAAAAGAAAAGAGAAGGCCAAGGCCTTACGAAATCCCCAAAAGTCAAGACTTAGGGATTTGGGCACACAAGGTGCTCGATAAAATGCCAAGGCATTTAAAGATAAGAAAGAAAAGAGAGAAAAGCTATTTTATTTTCTAAGGCCAGTACCCGGCGTCCAAGGGCGTCGTTAAAGAAATCCAGGTGTCCAATTCCAAGGTCTTCGCCCTGGTAGACCAAGGTATGCTCTATTAGGATTGGCGGCTCGCTACCCCAACCTTTTAGGGAACGCGCATAAGATGGTACTTACGTCTTAAGTGGATCCAAGTGAGTTATTATTTTCAAGTATATGCTTTAGCAAAGTTTTCTAAAATTTAAGGAAGTTTTCCTAAAAGTTAAAGAAAGATGTAAAGTTAAAGAATTGCTAAAGTTTCAAGCTAAGCCAAGAAAAAGTGAGCTAAGATGTATTAATGCTTGAGTATGCATGTTTTGAGTTATATATGTTTTAGTATTTCTTTTAAGCATAAAAGTATCTCATGTGATTTCACATTGTTTAAAAAGCATGCTTGCACATTTCGAGATTTTGTGAGCTAGATAGTACTTGCTAAACTTTATGCTTATTAGTTGCATTTCCTCTTGCTGCAGATAAAGGTAAAGGCAAGCAATTCTGAAGGAAGACGACAAGGCGGTGCTGAGTAACGTGTGTGTGGTGGCTGACCTTGGAGAGGTCCTTGGGACGAGACAGTTTAGCTTATTTGAAATGCAATGTTTAAGGTTTCCAAATTCCAAGTTATTGTGTTATGGAGTTTATTAAACATTTATGCTTTGGATAGTTTTACATGCTCAATTTTGTAGAATGAAGATTCCATGTCATTTCAATTAGTATGCATACTTTTGTGAATGCACTAGATGAGCAAGGGCATGAGTAGTTTAGCATGTTGATACATTGAACTTTAGACTTATTCTTGAGCTTATTATTCCCTTTTGGACTAAGTCCTAATTGTGCTTAAAATGCTTGTAAATTCGGTAGAAAAGTAAGACTTACATTCTATGAAGTTCTAGAAATGTGATAGAATCTGATAAGTGGAGTTTGGATAGGTAGAAATGCTTAGGAGTTATTTGATGCATGTGCCAAGATGTTGTTAGTCTCCTTTTGAATTAAGTTGTATTGCTTTAAATATGCTTAGAAAAGTTGTATTCATATTCCATAATGCTAAGTTGCATTCATATTCCATAATGCTAAGTTGCATTCATATTCCATAATGCTCTAGTAATATTATAGAACCCTGTGTGACGAGTTTAAATGCATAACTATTAAAGTTAGAATATCATTCTTAGATAGATTTAAATACAAAAAAAAAGTTAATGAAAGTTCCGCAATTTTAGTCGTTGCATTAGAGTCAAGAAGTAGACAAAGTAACGGTCCGTCTAAGGTAGAGTAGGCGGGTCGTTACAAATGGTGTGGCGATCGACGTGTCGACCGCCACTCAGGAGGTCATGGTCAACGCTTTCACCCAGGGTCTACAGGATGGGGAGTTCTTTCGCTCACAGATCATGAAGCCCCCGAAGGACTTCGACAGCCTTCTCGGCAAGGCTGACAAATACATCAATGTGGAGGAAGCGCAAGCCGCTCGCAAGAAGGAGTCGGCCGACCCAACACCCCCCAACCCCGTGCAGAATGCTAGACCCCCTGGGGGGCCTATTCGCAGTCCTTGCGGACCCCCCGAGCGTGCAAGTGTAGAGCGGCGACATGTACAGCAGGTGGCCCAAGGGTGTTTCCCCGCCCGATGGAGACCATACTGTGTTGGATCGAGAAAACACGATAGAGGGGGAGTGAATATCGTGAAAACTTTTTCGGATAAGATTGAGAGAAATTATGCAGCGGAAATAAAAACAAACATAGCAGAAGAACACAAGCACTTTTACTTGGTTGGGAGTCGCAGTCGGCTCCTACTCCATGGCCCACGGTCCTTGACCGTTTACTGCGGGCAATTCTATATGTGCGCAAAGGTTTACAGGAATCGTTACAATAGTAGTGCAGTAAATAAACAATTATACTCTTCGTTACCGACGCCCGATATGGATCGTACTTCGGAGCAGAGGGTCGTCGGCGACGCTCGAATGTCGAGCACGGAGTTTGCCGGAGTAGAGCGCTTGAACGAAGAGAGTAGAGGCGTTGGAAAAAGTGTTGTCGAAGCCTTAGGGGTCGAGCCCCTTTTATACTGCTCCTGGGGGCGCCTGACACGTGCCTTCGGATCCGAGAAACCTTATCCGCAGCTCGGTCAGCGCTTATCCCTCCAGAATCGGCCTCGGAGATGACGGGGGCGCCCGGGACGTTGGGGGCGCCCTGGTTGACTTGGTATGCTGGCTCCATGGTTGAGTTTGCTTCGATCACAATCTGGCTTGGACCCAGGGCGCCCGGGACATACAGGGCGCCCAGGAGCATCAGGGCGCCTGACCTAGTAAGCTTTCGAAGCGATTCTTGCTTAACTGCTCGTTTGGCTTTGTTCTGAGCTGCAGAAACACATTCCTTTGGTCCCTGCATCCAAGGTTAGTTCCACAACAAACATGGCAAGAATGTTAGTTAGTTTTTACAGCCGTAGCTGTCTTGGTTCTGACTTCGGGTCTCCCAAATGGAACCCTAGGTCGAACCGACGCCTACTGTTCCCTCGACGGGGAACGCGTCCTCACCTACTCTTCTCAGGTGAGTTTACCTTTTGCCAACCGGCTCCTCCGATTGGACTTTTGCCTAGCAGTCCTTCACCAGGTGCCTAGCAGCCCTTCGCCAGGTCTTAGATTCCCAACAGCCCTTCGTCAGGTGCCTAGCAGTCCTTCGCCAGGTCTTAGACTCCTAGCAGCCCTTTGCCAGGTGCCCAGCAACCCTTCGCCAGGTCTTCGTGTTTCGATGCCCAGCAGTCCTTCACCAGGTGCCCAGCAGCCCTTCGCCAGGACTTCTTTCTGCACACTCAGTGAGCACATTAGACCGAAATAACATCTTAACTTTTGAACCCTTTGCCATTATCAAAACCCAGGTTCGACTTAGGTGCTGCCTGCACCAACAATCTCATCCTTTTTGATTTATGGCAACCCAGTTCAAAAAGTTAAGTTTAAACAAAAACAGGTAAAATGCCAATTTAATTTCCTCCCCTGGAAGGAATCTCCCCCTAGGTTTTTCAAAGGTTCGCGAGGTTTGAAAAAGTTTCTAAGTTTAAAAGGGAATTGATTTTTCAATACTTAGAACATTTTCAAAAAAAAAATGTAAGTTAGAAAATATTTTCCAAAAAAAATTTTGAGTTAGGCACTTGGAAAATTTGCACTTAGAGAATTTACACTTAGAAAATTTTCAAGTCAATTACTTAGTTTTTGCACTTTAGAAAATTTTCCAAACTTCTTATGAAGTTTTAATACTTAGAAAATCTGAAGTTTTAATACAAAAAAATTTCTACCATATTTTTGAGTTGTGAAAGTTTTTCCAATCTCTTTAGCACTTTAGAAAGTTTTCAAGAAAATTTTGAAATTAATACTTAGAAATTTTTTTATTAGAGAAATTTAAGATAAGTACTTAGAGAAATTTTAAAAAATAGTTTGAGTCAAGTACTTAGAAATTAATTTTGAGAATAGCTTAAGTCAAGTACTTAGAAATAAATTTTGAAAATGATTTAAGTCAAGTAAGAGGCAATTGACTTAGAAATAAGTTTTGAAAATGATTTAAGTCAAGTAAGAGGCAAAGTACTTAGAATTAAGTTTTGAAAATGATTTAAGTCAAGTAAGAGGCAAAGTACTTAGAAATAAATTTTGAAAATGATTTAAGTCAAGTAAGAGGCAATTGACTTAAGGAATTTTACTTTTTGAAAAAAAAAAAAAAGATATATAAAGTTTAAAAAATTTTAAACCTTCTCTCCTTTCCAATCTCTCCCCCTTTGTCATATATCAAAAAACAAAAACCATATAGTAACACAATATAGCAAAAGAAGTAAGGTGCTGTACTGAACCAATTCGAGGTATAAACTGGACCAAATCAATTTGAATTATCTCTTTCGGGTCCTGTCTAACCCAATTAGCTACTTACTAACTGTTATAAACAGTAGTTTTCGCTAGGGTTAGTCAAGTTAAGTGTTCTATTCAAGTTAGATTGTCTAAGCTTGACACTTAACCTGATTACTATTTAATTTGTATTTAGTGCCCCAATTACTGCAGATGCACTGACTTAAAGCATCTTGAATTAAGGCAAAGACCTAAGCGTCTCAACCCATTCTCGGTTATCAATCAAAAGTACCCTAAGGTGCTTGTGAGATGCTGGCTTCTAGATCTATAGGTGCATGCAGTTCTAGGATTAGGGTCTAAGCTAAGTCCATTTGCGAAAAAAGCCCTAGTTTTGAAGGGGGTAATTTTTCATAAGAAAACTAAGTCGAAAAATCATTTTTTTTAAAAAATGCATAAAGAAAATGATTTTTCAAGATTAAGTAGGAACTGATTTTAAAATCAAGTAATAAAGCAGTTTTTTACAAAAACAGAAGTAGAGTAAACCTATTCTACCAAGCATAACCCTAACTGATAAAGATCAGAAAAAAAAAACTAGTCAACTAGATAAGTCAACTGGTCAAAGCGAGGACCAGCATAGTCACACCACAGTCAAATACAAGTCAACCCTACTGGGTAGGGGTAGTCAACCAGTCAATAGTACAATATCAATCTGAACTAAGAGGAAGAACCGGGATGATCAGATGAGCTGGGCTGCCAAGATCGAAATAACGACATCATTTCATTATACCGTGCGTCGCTAGTCTCTCGATCTGCTCTGTGGGCATCCATATACTCTGCGTGATTGGCTTCTACTTCCTCCCTGAGACTATGTACCTCTGTCTGAAGTAGAGCTGGCCTCTCGTCAGTCGTCGGAGGTGGGGGCTCGTCCATCTGCTCTCGAATCTCAGCCGCCAGATCTGCGACATCGACCTCTATCTCCTCATCAGAGTTGATCTGGGGTCCGGCTCACTGATGTCTCCATGATAAAACCCCGGTACTCGAGACCTCTATGCCCGCTAGGGAAAAGTTTCTAAAACCTATTTCATCAAATTCGGTCATTGTGGTCATCTCTCCATCGGTGATATTACGACCGTGATGATGAAGAATGGAGGTGATGATGTGGCAGTAAGGGGTGCGTACCCACCCCTGAGTAGTAACACTGGACGCATATAGAATCGTGTGGAACATGTGGAGTCCAATGTCGATATCTAGGTGATGGATCAATGCGTACAATAAGAAGGTGTGGAATGGTTGCATGGTCGCGACGTCCCTAGTGGACAAAGGTAGAATGCAACGGACTAGGACTCTATAAAGAGCGTAGTCCTGGACCTAAAGATCTATAGACTGAAACCGTCTAATCAAAGGATTTTGAGCATCTCTATAAAAATAGGAATATAGGGTGTCCATGTCAATGTGAGAGTAGGGAGCATCAAAGGGAGGATCTCTAGGAGGATAACAGCAGAAAGTGGACTGAGAAAGTCGTAGTCCAAGAAATCTGTTGAGCAACGAGGGTGTTATTGTCAAGGGCATCCCTTGTACAGTGGTGACAAACATAAGGTCATTTTGTCTGACTATATTGTTGTAGAATTCTGCACATAGGGTTGTGTTCATGGGATGAGTGGAGAAGACAAGGTTATCAAGTTGATAGAAGTTTATGGCATTCATAGCTAACGGACAGGATTGAGAAAAAAGCTGTCTATTTAGGAAACTCGTTTTGATGGGTTTATATGTTGTCCTAGCAAATTTATTGCAAAGTTCCAAGGTCGGGAACCTAGGGTCGGGGCTAGGCTCGGACCCGGGGTTTGGTTGATTTACACGACGTTTTCTAAAATAATAATAAGCATGCGTTTAAGAGAAAAGATGGTAAGGAAATTAATTCTAAATGCAAAAGAAATGGTACCGAGTCGCCATCCGGGGAGGCATGGTTGAGGTGGAGTGGTCGAGGGCACGAGACGATCGTTCGGTCGTCGTGGAAGGAGAAGAGTTAGAGAGGAGAAGTGTTTTGGGTGTGGCAAAAGAAGGGAGTTTCAGGTGGTTTATATAGTGGTGGTAGGTCGGGCACCCGGGAGGTCCCGGGCGCCCGGGTCAGAGGAAAGATGCCATTGGCAGCTTTTCTGCCCTGACCGGGTTCAGGATGGGGGCGCCCGTGATGGCCTGGGCACCCGGAGTCAGGTCAACAACTGCCATATGGAGCTTTTTAGGTTTTGACCTGTGTTTGGGGGCGCCCGTGAGGACCCGGGCGCCTAGCCTGGCTAGGTGTTGACAGCTTTTCTGCCTTGATCGAAGAGAAAAGGAAGGGGGCGCTCGAGGGTTCAAGGGCGCCCGGGCTGTGTAAGAGTTGATAACATTTGATGTATTGTTGACCAGTTTGACCATTTGACCATGGTTTGACTATTACTGTTGACCAGATTTGATTATTTTGACAAGTATTAACTGGATTAATCAAGCAACAATCAGATCAACTCAGTTCTAAATTAAGGCTTTAATGTTCGTACTAAACAAAAGTACAGGGATCAGATAAATTTTAGTTAAGTTAAATTTAACCATCTCACCCGTTCTAAAGTTGTCAATCACGTTTGCCTTATGGGTATTTGTGAGACAGGTTTTGAATAGAAGTAAGAAGTTATTTTGAAAAATCATGATTAATTTTGAAAAAGTTAAATTAATTTTGAAAACAATTAGTTTTGAATTTATTTTATAAAAGAGTGTTTGAATCTATGATTAACTGAAAATTTGTGTTAGATTCGAATTTGACAAAGAATAAATTGAATTTGAATTTCAAAAATTGGCTTCCAGGTCTTGGCGAGGCACTAGGTCTTCTTTGGCCGTAGCCTTATTGGATCATTAACCCTTTCCTTGACAAAGCCATTTAGTGAAATTTCATCTTCAAAATTACTTTTTGATAAATTCTAGTCTAACTAGTTTGGGTCTTGGATCGGTAGCTTCGGCTAGTTTCACTAGTATAAAGAGACTAAGTAGTGTATACTTGACCTTATTAGAAAAGGCTTTCCTAACGTACTATCATCTCACAGCCACCCAATACTATGTTGTTCAAATTTCAGTTAATTGGTTTAGTCCTTAGTCTAACCAGTCCTAGGTCTAAGCATGGTAAATTGTAGAAAATAAATAGACAAGCAATCATGCAATTTTAAAGCAAGAAAAGAAATTTATTTGACTATGAAAATTATTTTTGAGTTGGCTCCCCCTGGACTAAAGCCACGATAATGGTTCGGCAAGATGTGAATCTTGTCCTTGGGGATCCAATACTGATTTGATCCAGTTTGGTTGTTCAGACATAGTTTGGGTACCCATGCCTGAACGTTGGGTCTATACTGATTCAGTACAGCATAATATGATCTTTGTCTAGCCTTGGTTCGATAACCTAACCCGGATCGATTTAGAATGGACTTCTATTTTGCAAGGATCATATCAAGACCCTTGGATCCAAAAGTGAATCATTCCAAAGTTGCTCTAAGGTCCTTGACTTGAGTTTTCAAGGAGGAGTTCTCTTTCTCAAGTTGTTCAACTTGAGTAGAGGTTCCGTCTTGAACCTTCTCAGTTAAGGATCTAGAGTCAGCTCCCACTTTCAGGAGTTTTACTTTCTGTCGGAGGGACTCGACTCGGATTTTGGCTTTCGCCAAGTCGCAAGATAGATAGGTAATTAATTCGGATAATTGAATTCTAGAAAACCCACTTACAGTGATTTGGCTGTCCTCTAAAAATGTGAGCTTTCCATCGTCCGACTCCGATTCTGATTCGGTCTGAATTTCTTCCGAAGCAGTCAGGGCGAGCAGGTTCGACTGTGGGGCCTCTTCTTCTTCTTCAGTGGAAGACTCATCTCACGTTGCTTGAAGGGCCTTCTTCCTTCTTGTCTTCTTCGTCTCCTTCAAATTGGGGCATTCCGTCTTGTAGTGACCCTTCTTTTTGCATTCGTAATAGGTCACATTTGGTTTGGTCTTTTCATTTGAAGGATCAGCTGGTTCTTCCTTTCTTCGGCTGGCTTTCCTTCTGTTGGTCTGGTTTTTCAGCTCCTTGTAGTAGTCTCGGGCTAGCCGAACCATCTTAGGTCGATTTCCTTCGCTGTCTTCTGAGTCTAAATCTGAGTCAAACTCGGGTGCAGGTTGAGACTTCTTCTTGGTCATCTTTCCAGTTTTACCTGCAACAAAAGCAATTCCTTTCTCGGCCAGGGTGCAGTTAGTCTGCTCATGTAATTCAAGTTCAGAAAACAGCTCATCTAATTTAATTCTAGACAGATCCCTTGAAACTTTGTACGCATCTATCATAGATGCCCACAAAGTGTTTATCGGGAAAGCATTAAGGGGTTTAAGTTGCTGATTCTTTCACTTGAAGTAGTTGACAAAGGCTTAACTACTAGCAATCCATCAGAAATGAAAAGAGGGAAGGAGAAAGTAGCAAGGAAAACTGAATGAGAAGAGAAGAATTTGCTGAAATTTCTTAATCATAAACCATGCCAAGACTTTACAAGCTAGGAATCTCCAAAGCTACGTGAAACATTTGGAAGAGCTAGAAGCGGTTAGTTTTCTGAGTTGAAGTGGTGGATAAGTGGCTAATTGAATTTAAAAGTGAGTTAGTAATTGGAAGAAGCAAAAATTCAGCAGTTCGGTATCAGACTCTGCTCAGTTTCAGCTTCTGTTGAAGCCCTGATCGGTCTCCAGACCATTCAGAAGGCAATCTGATCGGTCCCTTGACCGATCAACGGAGTAGAACATTCAGCACTGTCCTCATCAGTCCGCTAAGATACAATCAATCCGATCAGAGGCGTTTGCTTTAATGGGGTGATAAGATGAGTTCACATGCAAGCTAACTAATTCATCAAGTTCTATCATCTAATATTTCCTTTTGCTTTACCCCACTAAATTCTTCACTTAATAGCATAAATTCTCTTCATTTTATTTCATCTTCCCTATTAATAAGCTCTATTCATTGTGTGTGACAAATGCATTCTGTTGATGAAAATCAGGGGTTGAGCAAGCTTATGATAGCGAAGAGGCATGATGATTCTTGAGTGGAACTCCACTATTTATTGAGTTTTGAGAGTTAGGGCTAGTCCTATGAGAGTTTCATGCTTGATCTATTGACTTGGATGAATTCGCCACTACCAATTGGCTAGTGTGAGATTGGAATTGATGTAGACTTGATTCCAAAAGGCTTGATGATCTTGAATAATTACCACTATGAGATTTCCTCCATGCTAGGTAAACTTGCTTGAGTCAATAAACTTGGTTTTCTCTTTTTGCTCGAGATGTGCAAAGAGTAGGTGTGGGGGAGTGATAATTAGCAATTTGATCGATAAATTTTGTGCCATTAGTGGGGAAATTTGGGGCTCTGGGGTGTATTTATTTATGAAATGATGCATAATTATTAATAGGATGTATTTTCATTGGTTAATTAATTTTCTTACATTTTCACACTCATATTTCATTCTATTGAATTTTTGGACAGCTTGTGCATCATCGGATCAAAAGGGGCACATCCGGGGCGAAGATGATCATTCTGTTGGAGCCTGATTGGTCACCAGACCAATCAGGGAAGGCCTGATCGGTCCAGTGACCGATCAGGGAAGGCCTGATCGGTCCAGCGACCGATCAGGAGCAGATGGCACAGCAGAATTCAGAATTTTAGCTACTGATCACATCCTGATCGGTCCCCAGACCGATCAGGGAGGTTCCTGATCGGTCCCCAGACCGATCAGGGAGAGTCCAGACCAATCAGGGGTCACTCAGTCCGATCTGTAACTGTCCACAGCGGTCGGAAGAACTGTTACATCACAACCCTCCACTCAGATCTAGCATGGAAATTGATGGAGATATCTTGCAAGCAATCTCGGCCACTCATCAAGGGAAATCAAGGGTGAAATGGAGAGGTAGAAAAGGAAGCTAGGGCAGCCAAACCGGGGATCTCATCTCGATCTGATCGAAGGAAGAACGCAGGGGAGAGGCGATGGAGGAAGGAAGCTACTGTTCGATCGGTTTCTCAGGCGATTAACAGCTTGGACAGGCCCTCTTCTTCGATTTCACAGCCTATTCCCTCCTCTACTCCGGCTAAGAAGCTATTGGCTTCAAAGGAGCAGAGTTTCTTCCACCGAGCCACCAATTTCAACCTTCTTTTTCACTGTTTTGTCTAGTTTACTTGCTGTAGAACACAGTTTGCAATTTCCTTTCCATTTGTTTTCGAATTTCTGTTAATTTCCTGCTTAGAACTTTCATTTCCAGCTTAATATCAAAGTTTCCAGATTAGTTCCCTAGTTTTATAGCTTGTTTTGGTAGGAATTTCTCATGTTTTCAATTCTTACTACTTGAATGGAAGATGCTTGTTGAAATTTCTCGAATCGCACATTTGCTTAATGATGGAGTCGATTGTTTTCTAGCAAGGAGTTTCGAATGAATTGTTGCTGAATTGCCCTGCTTATAAGTGTTCTTTGTGTGGCCTTTGCATTTGATTAGCTTAGACTTCAATTCCAAATAGTTAAAGCTATTAGGTAGAAGTTAGTAGCTAATTTTAATTGCTTGTTGACTTCGAAACCCATGAAATCATGTTTCGTTTAGTTAGTTCTGAATTTTCTGCAATCTACTATTTCCCATAGACCGAAGAAGTGCATGCATCATATTGGGTCCTAGAGAGAGACGATTCGGTTCAACTACTACTACATAATTGCATGAAACGAGAAAATTAATTGAAACCGTAGCGCGACAAACACGGTTATCATCACGCCACCGAGGAGTGCCGCCAAGCTGGTCGGGGTTGAGCCCCTGCCCCCAGGGGACGAGGACGACAGACACCTCCTGGGCGGGGTGCAGGCCGTGGCGGCCAGAACGTCGACCTAACGGCCGAGGAGCTACGAGGAAACCCCCCAGCTGCCCGCAATCTTTTCCCTCAGGGGAACCGGGCTGGGGACGAGGAGATGGAGGAGGAGCAGGCCAACCAGCAGAATGTCGTCCGAGGAGGCATGAATGTCATCTCGGGCGGACCAACGGGCGGAGACTCCAACCATTCCAAGAAGGCACAAGTGCGCCGACTACAGATTCACCAGGTCGGCACCAGTGCAGCCCAGGCGAAGGGGCTACAGATCAGTTTCGGGCCTCAAGATCTGCAGGGGCTGGAGGTCCTGCACGATGACGCGTTGGTCATCATAGCCACCATCGCCAACTATCAAGTCCACCGCACCATAGTGGACACTGGCAGCTCAGTCAACATACTCTACAAGAGAGCGTTCAACCAGCTCCAGATCGAGAGGTCTTAACTGGACCTGGTAGTAACCCCGTTGTTTGGGTTCACGCGGAACCAGGTGCATCCCATTGGTCAGATCCGGCTGGCCATTTCCTTAAGGGAGGAGCCATTGAAGAGGACTCGATGGTCCACCTTCTTGGTAGTGGACGCTCCTTCATCCTACAACGCCATTTTGGGTCGACCGACGTCCCTCAAAGAATTTCGGGCCGTCGCCTCCACCTTTTACCTGAAGGTTAAGTTCCCGGTTGGGGACAAGGTGGGAGAAGTTAAGGGTGACCAAAGGGTGGCCTGTAGATGCTACGTGGGCGACGTCCAGGTAGAGAGTCACAAGGCTCCGCACCCCTTCCCTGATTGCAACATGGTCCAGGCCTCCCCTTGGTCAGAGTTGCATGAGGATAGGGAGGAGGTGTAGCTCCTTCCAAATCGGGAGGAATCCCGAGTCAAGATCGCGGCAGGGCTGCCCGAGGGCTTGAAGAAGCCCCTGCTGGAGTGCTTGGCTCAGAACCATGACGTGTTCGCCTGATCAGTCAAAGAACTGAAGGGCGTCCGACCAGAGGTAGCGGAGCACCGCCTCCACGCTTACCCCCACGCTCGGCCCGTGAAGCAAAGGAAGCGAGACTACAGCACCGAGCAAAATAAAGCTATCCGAGCCAAAGTCGAGAAGCTGCTGGAGGCCGGTCACATTCGGGAGATGCAGTTCCCAGCCTAGCTAGCCAATGTGGTGTTGGTGCCCAAGCCAGACAATAAGTGGCGGATTTGCATCGACTTCCGGGACCTCAACAAGGCTTGCCCGAAGGATTGCTATCCCTTGCCTCGGATCGACTAGATGGTGGACTCGACAGCCGACAGTGAGTACATCTCCATGCTGGACGCTTACCTGGGGTATCACCAAGTGCCCCTGGCCGTCGAAGATTAGGAGAAGGTCAGCTTCATCACGGCGGACGGTACTTACTGCTACACCGTCATGCCGTTCGGGCTGAAGAACGTTGGAGCCACCTACCAGCGCATGATGAATAAAGTCTTCCGATCCCAGATCGGAAGAAATGTCGAAGTATACGTGGACGACATTCTCATCAAGTCTGCCCGAGCCGGAGACTTGATAGCAGATGTCGAGGAGACGTGCCAGACATTTCGTAGGTACGGACTCAAGTTGAATCCGGCCAAGTGTCACTTTGGCGCTCGGAGTGGGAAGTTCCTGGGCTACATCGTGACCGAGCGGGGTATTGAGGCCAATCCCAGCAAGGTTAAAGCTTTGCTGGAAATGCCCCCGCCCCGAAATCTCAAAGAAGCACAGCGACTCACAGGGCGAATCACGACCCTGTCTCGATTCATTTCTCGATCGGTTGAGCAAGGGTTGCCTTTCTTCAAAACCCTCTGCAAGGCCACTAAATTCCAGTGGGACGCCGACTGTGACAAGGCGTTCGAAGAACTGAAGGTCTACCTTGCCGAGTTGCCCGTGCTGGCTAAACCAGGGGTCGGGGAGACCCTGTATGTTTATTTGGTTGTGTCGACTGACTCGGTTAGCATGGTTCTAGTTAAGCAAGAAGCAGTCGAGCAGCAGCCAGTGTACTTCTTTGCCCATTTATTAAAGGGAGCCGAGTGCCGCTATACGACACTCGAGAGGTTGATATATGTACTCTTGTTGGGTGCACGGAGGCTCCGACCTTACTTCCTGGCACACCCTATCGTGGTGCTGACAAATAGTAACTTGGTTTGAGTGGCCTCTAGCCCTGAAGCATCCGGGCGGCTGATTAAATGGACCACCGAGCTGAGCGAGTACGGCATTCAGTACCAACCTCGGTCGGCCTTCAAGGCTTAGGCCCTCGCTGATTTCCTGAGTGTATTGCATGCTGACGAGGTTGAGGAAGTATGGCAGATATATGTAGATGGCTCAGCAGCTCGGTCGAGAAGTGGGATCGGTATCTTGATGATCTCCCCAAGTGGAGAACAAATGCACCTGTCTGTTCGACTGGAGTACCGAGCCACGAACAATGAGGCCGAGTATAAGGCTCTCATATCCGGACTGCAGGCCGCCAAGCATGTGGGAGCAACCCAGGTGATGCTCTATTCTGACTCTCAACTGGTGACACAGCAAGTTGCCGGGCGATTTGAGGTCAATAGCGACCAGTTGCAAGCCTTCATCGAAGCCTATGAGAAGCTGAAGGTCGAATTCCAGAAAGTACAAGTAAGGAAGATCCCAAGGGAAGACAACTTTAAGGTAGATGAATTGGCCAAGCTAGCTAGTTCAGTCGGCTCTTGGGTGCTTCCCCAGGCGGGTGGCCCGACATTGCTGATTATGCAGATAGAAAGACAAGCTGACTTGGAGTTGGGGTCCGACTAGCGAACCCCAATCATCGCCAATCTTACAAGGAGAGTCTTGCCGGCCGACCGAGAAGAAGCTCGGTGGCTCAAGAAGCATATAGCTCGGTATACCATGGTCGGTGATGTTCTATACAAGAGAGTGTTCTCCCGACCTCTCCTCCGATGCCTAAGCGAGGAAGATGCCAACTATATATTGAGAGAAATTCATTTGGGGATATGCGGAAACCACGCGGGGCTCGCGCAACGGCTCGAAAGGCTCTAATGTCAGGCTATTATTGGCCGACTCTGCAGAAGGACGCCAATGAGCTGGTTGCCACCTGCTTGTCCTGCCAGAAGCATCAGTGCCTGCCACATCGACCCACAGAGGCAATGAAAGCATCGACGGTCTCCTGCCCTTTCGATCAGTGGGGCATGGACATAGTGGGACCATTCCCGACTGCCGCCGCTCAGAAGAAATATTTGTTGGTAGTCGTCGACTACTTTTCTAAATGGATAGAGGCCAAGGCTCTTTCACGTATCACTGAGCAGGCGGTGATGAAGTTCTTGTGGCGGGACATACTATACCGATACGGAATCCCACACAAGCTTGTCTCGGACAATGGAAGGCAGTTCCAGGGGTGAAAGATACAAGAGTGGTGCGCAAAGTACGGTATCAAGCAAGCATTCACCTCTGTAGCCTATCCTCAAAGCAATGGCCAAGCGAAAGTGGCCAACCGAGAGATCCTTAGAGGATTAAAGACCATGTTGGACCACGTTGGCGGAACGTGGGTGGAGGAGCTCCCAAGCATCCTGTGGGCCTTGCGGACCACGATCAAAGAGACAACGGGGTGCACACCTTTCCAGCTAGTCTATGGGAGTGAAGCAGTAATCCCGGTCGAGGTAGGATGTGAATCAGACCGGCGGGTGACCTATGATGAAGATAACTCGGATAGGCAGCGATTGGAGCTGGACCTGGTCGACGAAATCCGAGACAAAACGACCACTCAAATGTTCGCATATCGACAGAAGATGAAACAGAAGTATGATCGGAAGGTACTGCCGAAGACATTCCAAGTGGGGGACTTGGTCTGGAAGAGGATCAAGCCCGTCGGAGATGTAAGCAAGCTGGAGCCATAGTGGGAAGGACCCTTCAAAGTTATTTAGAAGCTCACTTGAGGGGCTTATTACTTAGAGAATGAGAAGGGAAAAAGGTTGGATTGACCCTGGAGCGCGACCCACCTTCAGCCCTATCGAGCTGCCGAATGAGAAGCTATAATGTAAATGTAAAGCACTCGTAATAGTGAAAAAACAATATCCTCACCCCGCTCGCAGATGCTCCAGACTCTCGAGCCATTTATCCCGCGGCTCGACTACTCAGTAAGACGCGTGGCGCCCCACGCTCCCTGAGTCTTGCCCGACCGTGTGTGCTATTTATCCCGCGATTCGGCTGCTCAGTAAGACACGTGGCACCCCACGCTCCCTGAGTCTTGCCCGACAGTGTGTGTTATTTATCCCGCGGCTCGGCTGCTCAGTAAGACGCGCGACGTCCCACGTTCCCTGGGTCTTGCCCGACCGTGTGCGCCATTTATCCCACGGCTCGGCTGCTCAGTAAGACGTGTGGCGGCCCACGCTCCCTGAGTCTTACCCGACCGTGTGCGCCAAACTCTTGCCTCGGTTCAATGTCTCCGATCGGACGCGTGGCGGCCCACGCTCCTAAGAATCGGCCTGAACCAGTGTCCAAACTCTCGTCTCTATACGAGTTACAATTATACCACGGCTCGGTTGCTCAGTAAGACGCGTGGCGCCCCACGCTCCCTGAGTCTTGCCCGACTGTGTGTGCTATTTATCCCGCGGCTCGGCTGCTCAGTAAGATGCGTGGCGTCCCACGCTCCCTGGGTCTTGTCCGACCGTGTGCGCCATTTATCCCACGGCTCGGCTACTCAGTAAGACGCATGGCGTCCCACGCACCTTAGGTCTTGCCCGACCATATGCGCCATTTATCCCGCGACTCGGCTGCTCAGTAAGACGCGTGGCGCCCCACGCTCCCTGAGTCTTGCCTGACCGTGTGTGCTATTTATCCCGCGGCTCGGCTGCTCAGTAAGACGCGTGGCAGCCCACGCTCCCTGAGTCTTGCTCGACTGTGTGCGCAAAACTCTTGCCTCGCCAGCAAGTTATAAGTGGACCAGCTTCCACGCCCCACTCGACTCAGTGTCTCCGATCGGACGCGTGGTGGCCCACGCTCCTGAGAATCGGCCTGAGTCAGTGTCCAGACTCCTATCACTGCACGAGTTACATTTATCCCTAGGATCGACCCTCAGTCGGACGCGTGGTGACGCACGCTCCCTGAGTCTTGCCCGACCGAGTGCGCAAAATTCCCGAAGTCCTAAATCAAGAACATCTCCCATACATCCCCTTGACTTGGTCACACCAGTGCGGTGCTTTATAAGGCCTCGGGTTTGGCAAGTAGCACCTTAAATTGCCTGAGTTGGCAACTTCGTCCGGTTAGCTCTGACGGGCTCTCCAAGTACTAAATCATTCGCTTTCGCTCGAGTCATTATTATGCTTCGCTTCTGCATTCGTGAAAGATGGAGTATTCCCCTAGCAGGGTTGATGCTCAGAAATCGTTACACTCGCATGTTTCGATCGACGAAATGGGGTCGGGTCGTAGTACCCTCACTCGGGACACTCACACTGCCTAGAGCCCTAATGCTTGAGCATCACGAATACATGCGCAAAATAGAGAAAGGCGGAAAGAATCCCCTCCTTCAGCAAGTGTCCCCGTGAAAGCGTCTACCCTCCAGCTCAGCCGCTACGGTCTGGTAAGCCTCGGTGGTGCGATAGTGTTTGGGAAGGAGATTGGAAGTGTGAAGTTCCGCAATCCAGGTAGTAGGCTAGCTCAGGGCTGAGATGGCCCCGATGAAAAAGTAACGCTCCTTCCATCCCTTGTTGGAAGAGGGAAGGTTCGAGAGGAAGGAGGCTTTGGCTCGGGCTTGGAAGAAGAAGTCACCCGCCTCTTGCTGCTTGGGATAGAAAAGGTAATAGAAATTCTCCGGTTCCATAGGGATCTTGAATAATGAAAAAATGATGACTGAGCCACACATTATGCGTACGACGTTGGGAGCCAATTAGGGTAAGGGAATTTGAAAATGGTCACAGATGTCTAAGATGAAGGGATGAACTGGAAAGCGGAGACCGACTTGTAGGTGGTCTTGAGATAAAGTAATATAGCCCAGGAGGGGCAAAATCGGGTCGGTCAGTCAACTGGGGAAGGCGCAGTTGATGGTCGGAGGGGATTAAGAAGTCCGACCATATTCATTCCAGGTCGTGAGCAGTGAGGTTAGTTATCGTGGTGGAGTACCAAAGAGAAGGAGAGGAAGGCGAAGGAGGAGAGGCCATCAGATAGGAAGGAGAAAGGAAGTTAACCTATGGAAGAAGAAAGTCGAAGAAGAGGAGCTGCCGGAACCCTAGAAGCACTCAAAGCGGCGGAGAACGATGTGAGATTTTGAACGCGTAAGGAAGAATGGGCAAAAGAAAGGCCTACTTATGGGAACCGACGAGGAGCATTGGTCGTTTGATGAAGAGCTGGAGAAAACATGCGACCCAGCCAAGGCCGTTTGAGCAGGCTCGGGTGATGTGCATAATGGTAGAACATAGGCGTGGGTAGAACACTCGCGAAGGGCGATGGCATACCCTTTGGTAGGTGAGTGCATATGGCTTAGGGGCGCGAGTCTCAGGCCATTAAGGCGGCAATCAATGATGGAATACGACCGGTTTTTAAAGGGTGCGCCAGGCTCGAGCCAGAGTCAGGGTCCAGTCAGTCAGACTACGTGCCTCCTTCGACTAGACTTGAGGGAGATGCTTATAATCCCGGGCCAGCTTGCGTGTTGCTTGGCCTGGCAGCCTGGCGCCTAGTCAGAAGGATGGTTAGGGGGTCGGAAAGGCCCGTTGGATCGATGTCGCGCGGGGTAGGGCCTTCAATCGGATGCGTGGTGCCCCACGCTCCTCGGAGTCGATATGGCCCAAGCTCAGTCACCCCTCCGGGTTTGGCTCCCCGTCGACGCGTGGCAGACCACGCTCCGGGGGTAAGCCCGAACTGGGGGAGGCATTACTGACGGCCTCGTTACTTAGTGCCCCAGTCGGCACCCTCATTTGCCCTCAGCTGGCCTCATCACTTAGTGCCCCAGTCGGCACCCTCATAGGCCCTCAGCCGGCCTCGTCACTTACTGCCCCAATCGGCACCCTCATAGGCCCTCAGCCGGCCTCGTCACTTAGTGCCCCAGTCGGCACCCTCATAGGCCCTCAGTCGGCCTCATTATTTAGTGCCCCAGTCGACACCCTCATAGGCCCTCAGTCGGCTCTAGCAGACACAGCCAGTTCCTACACCAAACTACCAAAAGCTGTACTGGGTCGGCGCAGGACTGAAGTCATCCTGGTCTCAAACGACGGATATCACGTTGAGGTATTGATCTTCCTGCCATACCTTGTCCCCCCCCCCCCCGTACTACGACCACCTACACCGGTGTCAGGCCGAGCGACGCCTATCTGCACCAGTCATTAAGTTGACAGTGCCCCATTCCTTAATACAGTGTGTGTCACTTTATCCTGCTACCTCTGGGCATACATCACCTTGTCCTCGCTATATGACAACAGGTGGCAGTCGGGGCAGGAACTGTCAGCTTCCCCGGCTATATAAGCCTCCACACTCCGCATCTCTGAGGTACGCGCAATAGTGCAATTTCATACTGTTCTATTGTTTCTGCTGCCACCACTGGATACTGACTTTACCGTCGGATTGCCTAGCCGGGGACTTTTCCCTGCAGGTTCTAACGGTCTCTGTCTTACAGGCTAGGGGTGATCCAGCTTGGTAGACCACCTCAACGACTTCTCATTCCCCGGAGGCTCATCCAACGATAGGGGCGTCCACCTCGCTTCGCGACAGGATCAATGTTCTTTTGTTTCTTACTATTGGAGGTTGCACCTACACTTGGTTTAGAAAATGGGGTGGGCGTTATAGACATTGACTTGCTAGCCCCTTCACTAGCATCAACATCCTAGAGGGTTGATGCAAAGGTCTCGACATGTTCACTTGTTGCTAGACCCGACCAAGGGTCGGGTCCGGCCCAAACCCGGTTGGTCGGGTTGAACCGGAACCGGTCCGGCATCCACCTCCAAACAGCTTAACCGGTGGTTCGGAACCGTTGGAGATGTTTTCTTTTTTGTTTTCAACGGTTAAGATCATTTGATCGTTTTTTGATCAATGACTATGATTTAGTAACCGTTATGATCAAAACTCTATAAATAGAGAGTTCATTTCATCATTTTCATACACATCTTCATTCTTCTGATCTACTCTCATTCTCAAATCTCAATTTCGTATTCTCTACGCATTTTCGGCTTCATCTTTCAGCGACAATAGAAGGTGGTCACAGAGCTTCATCATCTCGATCTCAGAGGGGGAAAGAAATAGCACACGAGGATCCCAACATTCAAATTCAACTCAACGATGATGAGACCGAGGCTCAGCCCCAACACCTTTTAATACCCAAAACACAAGGAAGTGTCGATGCAATTACTTCTAAGGTTCGAAAAAATCCTCCTTTAAAATCTACTATTTTCACTAAACATTTTGAGAATGTCACACTTCTGTCAGGAGAATTTCGTGCAAAATGTAGGTATTGCAATGCTTCCTACAAATTCCAAGTCGGCATCGATTATGAGTCGTTAAAACAACATGTAGAAACGAAACACCCGATGGAATACGATCTTGACCGCTCTCAAGCACAATTATCAAGATTTTCTAGTGGGAGTAGTACTGATTTTGATTTATTTTTATATTTTGATAATAAATTAAGAGAATCATTAGTTAAATTTGTTTATGTAGAACATCTTTCTTTTAGTTTTGGATTTAAATTCACATTTGAAGATTCTTGTGAAGAATCTCTTAATCCATGAGCTAAACGTGTTCCTAGGACAACACTTACTCGTACAATTAAAAAATTAGTAAAATAACAAAAAAAGAATTTAATTGATGAATTTTGTAAAGAATCTCTTAATTGATGAATTTAGTCCGGGTTCACCCGGTTAGGTGCGCGTGCCTTGGACCAAGTGTCACGCCGTGAGACCCAGGAGCCGCTGATCCAATATAAAATCGGACAGCACCTCCCCTGTCCGGCGGACAATTTACACATACATACAATCTATATAACAATCCACGCAATATAATATTTGGCCTCAGGCCTCAAAATCCAGACATAATCTAACCATAACACAAGGTAAATCATACCTGACTGCGGACCGGTCCGACTTACAACGAAACAACCAATACACAAAAACCCCTTAGGGCACACGACACATATGACATATACAAATCACTAAAAGGAATATAAAACAATGCACTACACAGGATAAAACAAAATCCTGCGGTCGCGATGGGTAGGGACTGGCTGCTGGGCTCTTCTGGCGACTCCAAGTATCTCAACCTGAAATAAAAATATATGGCAACGGGGTGAGTCCATAACTCAGCGAATACCCAGCAGATATGCATAGTATGTTATAATAACAATAAGCATCTACGTTAATACAGTCTCATATCAACAATAGGGAAAAACTAGTACTGGAAATACTGAGGTAGAATACATACCAGAATCCAGCTAACCTGAAAAGAGGGTAATCAGTACCAAGGGAATATCAATAGACATATAATCTCAAATAACAAGTCTCCAGAATATGCATGTCAAACAAGTGCAAGAATCAAGTGCAGCAAACAATGCACGATGCAAAATATGCACATGGTGCAATGACATGTGTCACCCCTGACACCAGTCAGATCAACGTACACCTGTCATAGGGACGTCTGAACGGGTAGGGCTATGACAACTGTACACACCCTGCTATCACTGCTCCTAAGTAACCGGGTGGACAGGATGCTGGTGGAGACTCCGCTCAGACCCCAAGCAATGGGGGAGTTAAGCTCTCATCTCCTCGTGGCTCAGTACGAGAAGGGATCCCTGGCTGCTACCACGCCCGCGCTCACCCTCCAAATAGTGGCCGAACAGAGGAATACAGGGCAAATGCGCACATCCTACGGTATCCACTAACCCATGAGTGGCCGTGTCCGCATATCATGTACCGGAAAACGATTAGGCTCAACCACAAGGGAGTCGCTGATCGCCGGCATGCAACAATGCAAGAATGATGTATGATATGCACACATACATCCCTCATGTCAAATACAAGAGATACATCGCGATATCTAAGCATACATATAGATATGACAATACCTGAGACTGTATGAAACTAACAGCATAATAACTCAGGGATAAACAACAAGTATCCAGAACAAGCATAATAAACAAGGCTAGCGTATAATCTTACTGCTATCTATAACCAACCATGCATAGCAATATGACAATATCTAAAAGATAAGTCAAAGGGTACCCGCCTCAATCGTAAGATGCTCGTATCAGAAAGAATCTCCCGTCCGTTAATCAGCGAGGATAAATCCAATCAATGCCCAGTATCAAAGGCATATTGTTTAGCTACATAAATACATAATTTATAGCTAAACGAATTACCTCAATTTATTAGGATCGTCCTAATTGTTCTATTTCATTTAAATAATCACAATTTAAATGAGTAGCCCCTAATTATCCCGAGTTACTTAGATTAGACTCATGTTAGGTTTTCTGCACCCGAATTATCAAGTTTAGTTCACTAGGTTTAATCTCAAATTAAACACAATTCGTAATTCAACCAATAGCTCAACCAACCTCTAATTCCATCCAATAAGGGTTCCCATGAAACAAATATCACTCAAACGCTCACGATAATGATCACAAGGAGGAGAACAAACCTATAATCCAATCCAAAAATCATTACCCTCCAACTGATCCACATCCCATTAAACTAAGAACAACCAAAGCATTTTATCCATTCTACACCATGCCAAAATAAAATCCATCATCATCATAGTTATGTAGCAATAAAATTACAATTCCATGAAGTCGACAATCTAGGCAAATTACTAACCAAAGTCTGATCAAAACCAAAGCATCTCTACCAATCTACCTCCTAATCAGGGATCTTCTAAAAAAAATATATCACAAAATAAATCATCACAAGCTCAAAGGAGCTAAGCTATAATTCTAATCCAAAACTCAATCAACAGATCCCCAACCTCTAATTACAATCCACGGTAAGAATGTATCAAGACCCAAAATCACCTTTTGGCATTAGATTGGCATAGCCCCTGCCATTCAACCCAGAACACCATCCAACCTACCCCTACCAATCTTATTCAGTTGCATCTTATGGAGCAACTCCAATTATCTCACAGTATGGGCATAGAACTCAACGAAAACAAAAATGAAAATAGAATTCTTTACATTTAGATTTGAGCCATCATAAGAAGAAACCTAAAACAGCACACCCATGCTAAAAGCTCATGCGGAACCCATCATCAACCACATTATGATCTAATCCAAGAAAATCCACCTCCAAAGCCAACCTAATATCAACTAAGATAGATCTGATTCATCCCCATCCTTGCCCGCATACCTTCCAAATAAAAACCCAACATTGAAACCAGAAACCATAGCAGGAAGATTAAAAGAAATAAGGCAGAAATTTCAACCGAATTGAAACTAAGAGCCTTAACACAACCTAGCAATTCCCTTCCAAGCAGATCAAAAATCCAAAACAGAGAATCTCAATCTGAAATCCATATTCGAGTCCTTACCTTAGTCTTTGGCCGATCCCAAGGCTTGGCTCAAACGTGCCCAAAAGCAGGCCAAGGAGAGGATCCCTCGTGCATCCAATCGGAGGTGAAGAGCTCAATCGCCGGCAACACCCGCAACACCTACTCCCGACCCCAATCATTTTCCCTAGATCTAGAGAGAGCAACAGAGGAAAGAATAAAGTCACTGACCTTGGGTTCGCTAGCTTAGCGTGGAGAGAAGAAGAAGAAGGTGGCGTCGGGTCCTAGCCGTGGGCTAGGGCATCGCGGAAAAAGGAGAAGAGAGGCGAGGGTGATCGGGCGTCCGTTGGCTGCGGGTTAGGGCACGCGAATCAGGGGGTGTGGCTGCGTGCGAATAAAGAGAGGAAAGAAAACTTATAAAAGGATGGGTCTTTTGCGAAAAAGTCCCTCAACTTTGCCAAATTCAAACCTTACCCTCAGGGAAAGGGTTTTAGCCATTTAACTCTCCAATCTATTGTAAACTCTCTAGGATTAGATTATTTACCCTTCCGTAATTCTAGAGTTTACATATAAACCCTTGATAAGTTTTAAGTTTTTTTTCAATAAAGCCCCTTGGGCTCCTCCCGTAAGCCGGAAACCCTAGACTCTATCCGGAAAAATTTCGAAAAATTTTGAAAAATTTTCTGGTCCGGATTTTCGAATTGCCGTATTTTACATTCTCCCCCACTAATAAAAATTTCGTCCCCAAATTTCGTTATTCCTCATACGACACACAATAACAGCTAAACATGTCTGTCTTCATCATGAGTAATCACTTCGGTCGATACCCTAAGGTTACACTGTTACGAAGCAACTGGAGTTATCAATCCATAGGTTATTATCCGATAACCAGGTACATCCGAACAATCATTCAATCATCACACCTATCTAGGGCACTCCATCCTAAGATCACTGACGTAGTCTACACTCCGATCCTCAAACGTAAAATGTTACATTCATAAGTATCACTCGAGTATCCCCAAATCAATGACATCCTCCCAAACCTCACAAGTCATATATATGCATATATATATATATATATATCCTCCAATAGACCATCAGAAGATAACATATAATTTAGAGATTCCGCCAAAATGTCATACCATATGCTACTATCAAACTTCCAAACAATCAACCACAGAAAGAATATATATCCACTAAATAATTCATCAAAAGCTATAAATCTGGCAGATCCATATTCCCTAATAGAATCCTCAAAATACAACATAGCATAGAGATTTGTCAATCTCCATCCACCTCTCGATACCATAACGGATCACACATCCCGATGTATCATCGAGATTTTCTAACCACGAACACTCAATCTATGAGTCAAAATCCCTCATAGATTCACATAGCAATGCATGAGTCAACCAACTATCGCCTCGTAACCCAATATTCTCCGGTTCCTCCACTCAAGGTTCAGAAACCTCTGAGTTCGAACTCCATAACATAGAGACACGCTATCTCTCAAGAGTATCTCAGTATAATCACAAAGTGATTCTTTGTTCCCTGGAAGTCATCATAGACATCTTCCACCCAAAGGTGGTCTAGCCTCGTAATGGATTCACCTCAGCACAAATCATAAGTCCAATGGTAACCTCCTAGGTTATCCAAACCAAGTACCAACGGTACCACTTAAGTGTCTAGCAACTTAGCTCCACACTTTTCTGTATCGGCTCAAGTCACCTAGCAAACTGTACCGTCTAGGTCATCAACCAGGTACACGTGATTCCATGGTCAAAGTCCCCATGGAATAGGATGTATCACTCCTCTGCTATCCATGATAGTATATAACTCATGCTATCCTTCTGCACCAATGTAGATTATGTACCATAAATGTGCCTTCTAGGTCACCTAACCAGACACGAACGACCCAAAGGTCTAAAACTCCCAAAACCAGGGTAAGTCGATCCTACACTGATCGAGCCAACATCAATAAAAAATCCCTAATTCTCACTTAGCTAATAATAGCTAAAACACGTACTATAAATAGTAAGGTGTAGAAAGACCAAAATCCTAAACCTCCAACGAGTTGTCCACATATTCGACCTTGGCTTTCCGACTCAACAATCGATGCTACTAGAGAATTAACATTCTCCGCTCCAAGGTCTTATCCGCAATGTATCAACGAATCGCTCCCAAGAGTGATCACGAATACGATAGATTGACAACGTCTCAATCCAACTAAAAACAATCACACAAACATCGATCCATCAGGTATGAATATACGATCCCACCAAGCTGGGATAGTCTAACCAATAATAACTCTAATAGTGAATACTACAAGTAGGGCAGGTCTAGAAGGATATACCTCAAGCCGTCTGGAGATATCCCGTTGCCGCCAAGTCCCAGAGTCCAAACTCGTCGAAAAACGACTCCGAAAATCCGAAATGTACTCGGGTATATCATCAAACCCGAGCTCCGATACCTACCGAATCGGTATCAGATATAACTCTGAAAATCCAAAAGTCCCCAAATTTCATCTTTCCTCACACAGCAACTACCAACATCTCGTATGCAGTACTACATAGGTACAAAGGCAACCTAATACTCTGTTCAATCAGCTCAACAACTGAATGAACCTGCAGGTAACCCACGAGAATAAGTGGGGATGTTGTGCTTGAATCTTCCATCCAAGCTCCCAAATTCCATGCTAAAGATCATTTATCCACCCCATAACATCCTCAAAATACATATCCAACAAAATTTATGTCTCACAGTATCCACTAATAGGATCCTCAAAGCACCAAACTGTAAGTACCCCTGGTTGATTTTGATGTGATCAACCGATTTAAGTTAGGTCCTGGTATGTTTAATCCCTCTGCTAAGTGTGTAGGAGCTTAGGTACGGAGGAAGTCGAGCGTAAGACGTAGCGGACGAGAAGGATTGTGCGGGGAAGTGAGCCGACGGGCTCGGTACAATCCGAGGGACGCGGAAGCTGCGGAAGTGTACGCCGGTGGAGCGAGAAGGACGTGCGCGGTGTCCGAGGGACGAGAAGCCGGGAGGAAGGACGCTCGAGGGGCGAAAGGCCGGAGTCGGGTTCGGGTGAGCCTAACTCCGGTTGGCCGGAAATCACCCAGAAGATGAACCAAAAGACTGGTCAGTTTGACCAAGTCAAACCAGGCACCTGAAACAAAAAGAATTTTATTTGTTGCTGTGAAGATTCGAACCAGCAACCTCGCCTACATATATCACCAGCCTTACCGACTGGGAGAAAGAAAAGATGTGATTAAAGTTGTTGCGAGCAGATGATAAAGTTATTTATCTGTTGCGAGCAGAAAATAAAGTTATCTCTTAAAGGATAACTTTATCCTTTAATCAGATCCAATGGATGTAGTTTAATCTCATCCAAGATCAACCATCCAGATTACATCCATGGATCAACGGTCAAGAGAAAATTCCTCAACAATTAACAATCCAGATTTATTTTCTTAGGCTATAAATAGGCTTAGAGTTTTAACCTTTTCAATCATTCAATTAATTCGTTTCTTGTAAACACTCTAAAAGTCTAGCGTGCTATTTTTGTAAGGCTTCTCCACCACAAGGAGATTTTTATTGAGCGTCCACTATCTTGGAAGCAATGTTCTCAGTTGCAACCAAGTTTCTTTTAAAAGACGAGAGCCTCCACTTTTATAAAAAAAATTTCTCGTCTATTCATCCCCTCTAGCCGGTCCAACCCGATCCAACAAGTGGTATCAGAGCCAAGATCGCCGCAGAAGGACTAATCGCCGACTGTAGTAATTTCAAGAAAAATGGTTGGAGCCGTAATCTACCCGCCGAAGTTTGAGGGGGAGTTCGCGATGTGGAAGCGCCGAATGCAGGTATTTTTTAAAACTGATATTGAATTACTAATAATAATGAAAAATGGTTTTTCAGTTCCTAAAGACAACAACGGCAAGGATAAAGAAATAGAGTCATGGACCAAGAAGGAGAAATCAGACTTTAAAGCAAACGGCAAAGCTGAATTTCATCTACTAGCCGTTCTTCCCGCACAAGAAGTTAACTGCATCGAGAATTACAACTCGGCAAAAGAGCTCTGGGAGAAATTCCTAGAATTGCATGACAAGAAGAATAAGAAATCAGACATCGTCGCACTGAACACAAGGAAGATCCAACTCGACGATAAGTCCTCGTCAGAAGAGTCGGAAGGTCAAGAATACACGGAACTTGTGCTGATGGCAAATCATCAAGAAGGGAGCACTGATGAAGGGGGAGAGACGTCAGAAGAAAGCGACGACAAAAGAGGAACTTCGCTTTCCGAAAGCGACCCGGTAAGTGAGGTTTGTTTTCTTCCTCATGATCAATTATATGCAGGAGTTAAAACCTTACTCAAATCTAATTGTACATTAGAAAAAGAAAATTAAAAATTAAAAAATGAATTAACACTTACATCCTCGTCTGAAATTTTGAAAAATGAAAATGATAATTTGAAAAACTTAGTGCAAAAATTAGAACTTGATATTGCATATTTACGCCAAAAGAAAAATAGCTTTCCTGATAAATTAAATTGGTATTTTAAAAATCATAAGAGTCAATTTAAAAAGGTGCCCAAAAGTTATATTCCGCCTAAGTTTTTAATTAATCCTGTAGACAGGAACTTATTTTGGGTTCCTAAATTTGTATTAAATTGATAATTTTTTTTTGTTATTATATATGTGTGCATTTTGTTTCTCTAACAAAAATTATGTCATTATTTTTTTTTTGCACAATTATGTTGTCTATCTACTGGAACGTCTTTCAAAATTTTTCAAATATTTTTTTTCTCGAAATTTGAAATTAAGAGTTTAGGGGAAAGACTCATTATAATTTTTTTTCAAATTTTTCGAAGTATTTTTTTGAATTTTTTAAAATTTATTCTTCAAGAACTCTTATGTGTTGGTTTGTCATTTTTTTGGACTTGATCAACCAATTTAAAGCTCAAGATTTTTGTCTAAACTCATATCTTTATCTTCGACTTTGACAAAAATATTCAGTTTTTTTCATAAATGTTTATGAATCGTTTATTGAACTCTATTTTTTCGATTTTTTATGAATTGTTTATCAAAATATAATTTTTTCAAAATTCGATAGAAAAATATTTTGACAGGATTCGATTTTTTTTTTTGGAACTCCTCCTCAGCTGTGGATTTTATCAAAAAAAAATAGATTTTATTTAAGTCATTTTTAAAAAAAATAGAATTAACTTTGCAAAAATATGTCATTTTAAAATTTGAAAAATCTATTGCAATGCGATTTTTTTCACTTAGAATATTTTTTATCGCACTCAAAAATTTTTCTTCTTCCCTACTTATATTTCCCAATTTTTTTGATGTGATCAAAGGGGGAGGAATAGTATTAAGTTAAGGGGTAGAATTTTAATTTACTCGAAATTTAAGTTTTTTTTTGAACTTAAACTGTTTACATTATTATGTATGTTTTTTATTTTGATTACCCAATTTAACTCGGATTGATGCACATCAAAAAGGGGGAGATTGTAAGTACCCCTGGTTGATTTTGATGTGATCAACCGATTTAAGTTAGGTCCTGGTATGTTTAATCCCTTTGCTAAGTGTGCAGGAGCTTAGGTACGGAGGAAGTCGAGCGTAAGACGTAGCGGACGAGAAGGATTGTGCGGGGAAGTGAGCCGACGGGCTCAGTACAATCCGAGGGACGCGGAAGCTGCGGAAGAGTACGCCGGTGGAGCGAGAAGGACGTGCGCGGTGTCCGAGGGACGAGAAGCCGGGAGGAAGGACGCTCGAGGGGCGAAAGGCCGGAGTTGGGTTCGGGTGAGCCTAACTCCGGTTGGCCGGAAATCACCCAGAAGATGAACCAAAAGACTGGTCAGTTTGACCAAGTCAAACCAGGCACCTGAAACAAAAAAAATTTTATTTGTTGCTGTGAAGATTCGAACCAGCAACCTCGCCTACATATATCACCAGCCTTACCGACTGGGAGAAAGAAAAGATGTGATTAAAGTTGTTGCGAGCAGATGATAAAGTTATTTATCTGTTGCGAGCAGAAGATAAAGTTATCTCTTAAAGGATAACTTTATCCTTTAATCAGATCCAATGGATGTAGTTTAATCTCATCCAAGATCAACCATCCAGATTACATCCATGGATCAACGGTCAAGAGAAAATTCCTCAACAATTAACAATCCAGATTTATTTTCTTAGGCTATAAATAGGCTTAGAGTTTTAACCTTTTCAATCATTCAATTAATTCATTTCTTGTAAACACTCTAAAAGTCTAGCGTGCTATTTTTGTAAGGCTTCTCCGCCACAAGGAGATTTTTATTGAGCGTCCACTGTCTTGGAAGCAACGTTCTCAATTGCAACCAAGTTTCTTTTTAAAGACGAGAGCCTCCACTTTTATAAAAAAAAATTCCCGTCTATTCACCCCCTCTAGCCGGTCCAACCCGATCCAACACAAACATCATAGAGATTCATCAATCTCGATCCACCTCTCAACAACAATGAGATAGTCTATGGTGATAACAACATTATCACCCGGTGAACTAATAGGTCCACGATGGGGGTATAATAACCGAAAACCAATGGACATCTTTGACCTCCTGATTAATGTCCAATATCTTAACGGAAGATAAGGATACAACTAACTCCCCATCCTTCGCACCCTAGCGGGTTATACATCCCGATGCACCATCGAGATTATCCAACCATATACACTCAATCCATGAGTCAGAATCCCTTATAGACTAGCGTAGCAACTAGCGAGTCACACCGACCATCGACTAGTAACCCAATACAGTCCAGTTCTTCCACTCAGGGTTCAGTAACCTCTGAGGTCTATATCTAAAATAAGGAGGTAGAGACACGCTGTCTCTTAGGAATATCTCGACATAATCACGAAGTAATTCCTTTATTTTCCCATAGGTCATCCTCGATATCATCTAACCAGAGGTGACCTAATCTTGTAAGTGATTTGCCTCCGCGCAAATCATAAGTCCATATATACCTGCTTGGTTATTCAGACCAAGTAAAAACAATAACCCATAAGTGTCAAGCAACTAGCTCCACACTTCTCCGTATTAGCTCAAATCACCCTCAACATGTACTTTCCAAGTCAATAACAAAGTACAAGTGATCCATGGTCAAAGCCTCTAAAGAACAGAATATATCAATCCTTTACTAAGCGTAATAATATGTAGCTAATGCTACCCTACTGCACCAATGCAGATCATGTACTCAAAACATGACATCTAGATTATCTGTCCAAATATACATAACATAAAAAGCATGCAGCTCCATGAGCTAAAGTGAATGGATCTAATATTGATCGAGCTAATACGGTAGGCATCCCCTAGTCCTCACTCAGCTGATAGTAGCAAGTACAAGTACTAAGAATAAGTCCAGGAAAAATCAAAAATCCTCAACCACCAAAACCTTGTTGACAGGTTTGACCCTCGTCTTCTAACTCGTATATCGATATCATACAAGATTCAACATTCTCCGCATTTAGACAAGTCAGCAACACGCCAACTAATCGCCTTCATAGTCGATCCTGACTATGATTACTATAAACTGATTGACCTTAAGTCATCAGACCTAACCAAATTAAAAAAAAAAGCACTTACTAGGCGGGTACAGAAATAGTAACATGATCCAATAACATGTGAGAATTTTTAAATCATACCTAAATATACAGGTATAGTAACATGATCCAATAACATGTGAGAATTTCTAAATCATACCTAAATATACAGGTATAGTAACATGATCCAGTAACATGTGAGAACTACTAACCATACCTAAATATACAAGAGGGGTAACATGATCCAATGACTTATGAGAATTTTCTAACCAATACCTAAATAAGATCAGGGATCCAAAAGATCAGGAGAAATACCTGTCGCCTGAAGAAGTCCCATTGCCAAGTCCCAGACAACCACATCAAGAAAACACTCCGAACAAATCCGACAAGACTAGTAAAATAAGTAGGCATCGTAAACCTACGTTCTGATACCAAAATAAATTGGTATCAGATAGAGACTGAAAATCCACAAGTCCTCAAGGTATCCGACAACCTGAGCTCTGATACCAAAATAAATTGTCACGCCCCGAGACCCAGGAGCCGCTGATCCAATATAAAATCGGACAGCACCTCCCCTGTCCGGCGGATAATTTACACATACATACAATCTATATAACAATCCACGCAATATATATTTGGCCTCAGGCCTCAAAATCCAGACATAATCTAACCATAACACAAGGTAAATCATACCTGACTGCGGACCGGTTCGACTTACGACGAAACAACCAATACACAAAAACCCCTTAGGGCACACGACACATATGACATATACAAATCACTAAAAGGAATATAAAACAATGCACTACACAGGATAAAACAAAATCCTGCGGTCGCGATGGGTAGGGACTGGCTGCTGGGCTCTTCTGGCGACTCCAAGTATCTCAACCTGAAATAAAAATATATGGCAACGGAGTGAGTCCATAACTCAGCGAATACCCAGCAGATATGCATAGTATGTTATAATAACAATAAGCATCTACGTTAATACAGTCTCATATCAACAATAGGGAAAAACTAGTACTGGAAATACTGAGGTAGAATACATACCAGAATCCAGCTAACCTGAAAAGAGGGTAATTAGTATCAAGGGAATATCAATAGACATATAATCTCAAATAACAAGTCTCCAGAATATGCATGTCAAACAAGTGCAAGAATCAAGTGCAGCAAACAATGCACGATGCAAAATATGCACATGGTGCAATGACATGTGTCACCCCTGACACCAGTCAGATCAACGTACACCTGCCATAGGAACGTCTGAACGGGTAGGGCTATGACAACTGTACACACCCTGCTATCACTGCTCCTAAGTGACCGGGTGGACAGGATGCTGGTGGAGACTCCGCTCCGACCCCAAGCAATAGGGGAGTCAAGCTCTCATCTCCTCGTGGCTCAGTATGAGAAGGGATCCCTAGCTGCTACCACGCCCGCACTCACACTCCAAATAGTGGCCGAACGGAGCAATACAGGGCAAATGCGCACATCCTACGGTATCCACTAACCCATGAGTGGCCGTGTCCGCATATCATGTACCGGAAAATAATTAGGCTCAACCACAAGGGAGTCGCTGATCGCCGGCATGCAACAATGCAAGAATGATGTATGATATGCACACATACATCCCTCATGTCAAATACAAGAGATACATCGCGATATCTAAGCATACATATAGATATGACAATACCTGAGACTGTATGAAACTAACAGCATAATAACTTAGGGATAAACAACAAGTATCCAGAACAAGCATAATAAACAAGGCTAGCATATAATCTAAAAGATAAGTCAAAGGGTACCCGCCTCAATCGTAAGATGCTCGTATCAGAAAGAATCTCCCGTCCGTTAATCAGCGAGGATAAATCCAATCAATGCCCTATATCAAAGGCATATTGTTTAGCTACATAAATACATAATTTATAGCTAAACGAATTACCTCAATTTATTAGGATCATCCTAATTGTTCTATTTCATTTAAATAATCACAATTTAAATGAGTAGCCCCTAATTATCCCGAGTTACTTAGATTAGACTCATGTTAGGTTTTCTGCACCCGAATTATCAAGTTTAGTTCACTAGGTTTAATCTCAAATTAAACACAATTCGTAATTCAACCAATAGCTCAACCAACCTCTAATTCCATCCAATAAGGGTTTCCATGAAACAAATATCACTCAAACGCTCACGATAATGATCACAAGGAGGAGAACAAACCTATAATCCAATCCAAAAATCATTACCCTCCAACTGATCCACATCCCATTAAACTAAGAACAACCAAAGCATTTTATCCATTCTACACCATGCCAAAATAAATCCATCATCATCATAGTTATGTAGCAATAAAATTCCAATTCCATGAAGTCGACAATCTAGGCAAATTACTAACCAAAGTCTGATCAAAACCAAAGCATCTCTACCAATCTACCTCCTAATCAGTGATCTTCTAAAAAAAATGTATCACAAAATAAATCATCACAAGCTCAAAGGAGCTAAGCTATAATTCTAATCCAAAACTCAATCAACAGATCCCCAACCTCTAATTACAATCCACGGTAAGAATGTATCAAGACCCAAAATCACCTTTTGGCATTAGATTGGCATAGCCCCTTCCATTCAACCCAGAACACCATCCAACCTACCCCTACCAATCTTATTCAGTTGCATCTTATGGAGCAACTCCAATTATCTCACAGTATGGGCATAGAACTCAACGAAAACAAAAATGAAAACAGAATTCTTTACATTTAGATTTGAGCCATCATAAGAAGAAACCTAAAACAACACACCCATGCTAAAAGCTCATGCGGAACCCATCATCAACCACATTATGATCTAATCCAAGAAAATCCACCTCCAAAGCCAACCTAATATCAACTAAGATAGATCTGATTCATCCCCATCCTTGCCCGCATACCTTCCAAATAAAAACCCAACATTGAAACCAGAAACCATAGCAGGAAGATTAAAAGAAATAAGGCAGAAATTTCAACCGAATTGAAACTAAGAGCCTTAACACAACCTAGCAATTCCCTTCCAAGCAGATCAAAAATCCAAAACAGAGAATCTCAATCTGAAATCCATATTCGAGTCCTTACCTTAGTCTTTGGCCGATCCCAAGGCTTGGCTCAAACGTGCCCAAAAGCAGGCCAAGGAGAGGATCCCTCGTGCATCCAATCGGAGGTGAAGAGCTCAATCGCCGGCAACACCCGCAACACCTCCTCCCGACTCCAATCATTTTCCCTAGATCTAGAGAGAGCAACAAAGGAAAGAATAAAGTCACTGGCCTTGGGTTCGCTAGCTTCGCGTGGAGAGAAGAAGAAGAAGGTGGAGTCGGGTCCTAGCCGTGGGCTAGGGCATCGCGGAAAAAGGAGAAGAGAGGCGAGGGAGATCGGGCGTGCGTTGGCTGCGGGTTAGGGCATGCGTATCAGGGGGTGTGGTTGCGTGCGAATAAAGAGAGGAAAGAAAACTTATAAAAGGATGGGTCTTTTGCGAAAATGTCCCTCAACTTTGCCAAATTCAAACCTTACCCTCAGGGAAAGGGTTTTAGCCATTTAACTCTCCAATCTATTGTAAACTCTCTAGGATTAGATTATTTACCCTTCCGTAATTCTAGAGTTTACATATAAACCCTTGATAAGTTTTAAGTTTTTTTTCAATAAAGCCCCTTGGGCTCCTCCCGTAAGCCGAAAACCCTAGACTCTATCCGAAAAAATCTCGTAAAATTTTCTGGTCCGGATTTTCGAATTGCCGTATTTTACACCATGCCTAAGTACTTTAGGCGTCGGCCGGACTCCCGGGTATTAGGATTTTAGATTACTTGGATGGGCATGTAGGTCCCGAACCAAGCCTAAGTACCCCGGACGTCGACTGGACCGCGGGGTATTAAGGTTTTAGATTACTTGGACAGACGCGTAGGTCCCGAACCAAGCCTAAGTACCCCGGGCGTCGGCTGGACCGTGGGGTATTAGGTTTTAGATTACTTGGATGGGCGCGTAAGTCCTGAACCAAGCCTAAGTACCCCGGGCGTCGGCTAGACCGCGGGGTATTAGGGTTTTAGATTACTCGGACAGGCGCGTAGGTCCCGATCGAAGCCTAAGTACCCCGGGCGTCGGCTAGACCATGGGATATTAGGGTTTTAGATTACTTGGACGAGCGCGTAAGTCTCGAACCAAGCCTAAGTACCCCGAGCGTCGGCTAGACCGCAAGTTATTAGGGTTTTAGATTACTCGAACGGGCGCATAGGTCCCGAACCAAGCCTAAGTACCCCGGGCGTCGCCTGGACCGCAAGGTATTAGAGTTTTAGATTACTTGGACAGGCGCGTAGGTCCCGAACCAAGCCTAAGTACCCCAGGCGTCGGCTAGACCGCGAGGTATTAGGGTTTTAGATTACTTGGATGGGCGCGTAGGTCCTGAACCATGCCTAAGTACCCCGGGCGTCAGCTGGACAGCGAAGTATTAGGGTTTTAGATTACTTGGACGGGCGTGTAGGTCCCGAACCAAGCCTAAGTACCCCGGGCGTCGGCTGGACCACAAGGTATTAGGGTTTTAGACTACTTGGACGGGCGTGTAGGTCTCGAACCAAGCCTAAGTACCCCGGGCGTCGGCTGGACCGCAACGTATTAGGTTTGTAGATTACTTGGACGGGCGCGTAGGTCCCGAACCAAGCCTAAGTACCCCGGGCGTCGGCTGGACCGCGGGGTATTAGGGTTTTAGATTACTTGGATGGGCGCGTAGGTCCCGAACCAAGCCTAAGTACCCCGGGCGTCGGCTGGATCGCAAGGTATTAGGGTTTTAGATTATTTGGACGGGCACGTAGGTCCCGATCCAAGCCTAAGTACCCCGAGCGTCGACTGGACCACAAGGTATTAGGGTTTTAGATTACGTGGACGAGCGTGTAGGTCCCGAACCAAGCCTAAGTACCCCGGGCGTCGGCTGGACCGCGAGGTATTAGGGTTTTAGATTACTTGGACGGGCGCGTAGGTCCCGAACCAAGCCTAAGTACCCCGGGCGTCGACTGGACCGCGAGGTATTAGGGTTTTAGATTACTTGGATGGGCGCATAGGTCCCGAACCAAGCCAAAGTACCCCGAGCATCGGCTGGACCACGGGGTATTAGGGTTTTAGATTACTTGGACTAGCGCGTAGATCCCGAACCAAACCTAAGTACCCCGGGTGACGGCTGGACCGCAAGGTATTAGGGTTTTAGATTACTTGGACGGGCGCGTAGGTCCCGAACCAAGCCTAAGTACCCCGGGTATCAGCTGGACCGCAAGGTATTAGGGTTTTAGATTACTTGGACGGGCACATAGGTCCTGAACCAAGCCTAAGTACCTCGGGCGTTGGCTGGACCGCAAGTATTAGGGTTTTAGATTACTTAGACGGGCGCGTAGGTCCCGAACCAAGCCTAAGTACCCCGGGCGTCGGCTGGACCGCGGGGTATTAGGGTTTTAGATTAATCGGACGGGCGCGTAGGTCCCGAACCAAGCCTAAGTACCCCAGGCGTCGGCTGGACCGCAAGGTATTAGGGTTTTAGATTACTTAGACGGGCGCGTAGGTCCCAAACCAAGCCTAAGTACCCCGGGCGTCGGCTGGACCGCAAGGTATTAGGGTTTTAGATTACTTGGATGGGCGCGTAGGTCCCGAACCAAGCCTAAGTACCCCGTGCGTCGGCTGGACCGCATGGTATTAGGGTTTTAGATTACTTGGACGGGCGCGTAGGTCCCGAACCAAGCCTAAGTACCCCGAGCGTCGGCTGGACCTCGAGGTTTAGATTACTTGGACAGGCGCGTAGGTCCCGAACCAAGCCTAAGTACCCCGGGCATCGGCTGGACCGCGGGGTGTTAGGGTTTTAGATTACTTGGACGGCCAGACGTGCGCGTAGGTCCCGAACCAAGCCTAAGTACCCTGGGCGTTGGCTGGATCGTGGGGCATTAGGGTTTTGGTTACTGAGTAGCTCATTTGTCATTTTGAAAGAAGCATCCCATTTTATTACTTGATTTTGCTGCAAGCGCACAGAGAGACATAAACAGTTGCTCTACACAAATTACAAATATTACCAAGACAAGAAGGCCCGGGCACCTCTGTCAAAATGAGGCCTCCTACATTTCTTTCTTTTTCTTCAGCAGCTATTCTTCCAGGCCTCGTGGGTTCTTCCTAGAATCGGACCTGACCTCGCCACTATAGCACCTTCGTGAAACTAGCTAATTCCCTCGGACTTCCACCACTCGATTGTCCACCGGGAACTTGATCTTCTGATGGTATACAAAGACCACCACCTGGAAGGTACTGAGCACTGGTCGACCCAAGATGACATTATAGGAGGAAGGCGTGTCCACAATTAAGAAAGGAGCCCTCCGAGTCCTTTCGAGCCTATCGCTGCCTAGCGAGAGTGACAAGGTAATCTGTCCCAATGGCTGTACGCGATATCCCGTGAAGCCGAACAAGGGGGTTGAGACGGGGATTAGTTCATCCTCATCTATCTGCATCTACTCCCAAGCCGCTTTGTATAGGATATTCACGGAACTCCCCGTGTCTACGAAGATGTGCTTTAACTCATAATTGGCGATGCGGGCCATAATCACTATGGCGTCCTCATGGGGAGCTTCCACTTCTTCGAGATCGGATGGCCCAAACGAGATAGTCGGGCCCACCACCTGGCTTCGACTTGCCCCGATGGAGTAGTTTTCCAACCACCGGGTGTACGATTTTTGAGCTCGATTAGAGTCGCCCCCGGTAGGTCCTCCGGAAATGACCCCTACGTGGACCGAAGGGGGGCCCCGCATAGGGGCTTTGCCCTTTTGGGGATCTCTCTCCAAGGATAGGGATCTTCGGGGCGCGGGCCCCCGGCTTCTGCCTCTGGATCGCGATCGGGACCGCGGTCGGATTTCGTTTTCCCTGCAGGCCGTCGCCGAGGGGAAAGGCTTCGTCGTAGCGACCTTCGGTGATACCCTGACTGGTTCCATTTTCTCTGAGGTTTGGTATCCGCTTCTTCAGTGATCTTTTTCTTCAGGGCATGTCACTCTTTTGTGGAGTGAGTCGAACTGCCATGATAATTGCAGTACTTGGGCACTGCTTCCAGCTGTTCGGTGTCTACTGTCTCCACCAGTCGACGCCTACTAGCCCAGTGGTCCTTTTCAGGCGGCAGGTCTTTTCCCCGTGCTGGAGCAGGGGGCTCCTTCCTGTCTAACCGAGGGGCTACGGGAGGAGGAGCTCTAACTGGATCCTTGGGCCGGGCATACTGTACTTCCTCTACATTGACATGCTTGACTGAGCGTCCTAGCAAGTCATCAAAACTGGCGGGGGCTTCCTCACCAAGGACCGAAAGAAGTCCCCTTCCGTGAGCCCTTGGGTGCAGGCACTGATGAGTATCTCCGATGTCGCGCTGGTTACATCCTGTGCCACCCGGTTGAACCGCTGTATATACTCCTTGAGCGGTTCTTTAGGCTTTTGCTTAAGAGCGAACAGGTTGAGTGTTGTCTTTTAATAGCGCCGGCTACTCGCGAAATGGTGGAGGAAGACCATCTTGAACTCCGTGAAGGAGTTAATGGAACCCTGTGGAAACCTCTGAAACCACCGTTGTGCTGCTCCAGACAAAGTGTTCAAAAACACCCCGCACTTCACTTCGTCCGTATATTGGTGCAGAAGTGTCGCATTCTCGAACTTACAGATGTGATCCTCTAGATCCGTCTTCCCGTCATACTCAGGGATCCCCAACTCGCGGAACTGCTTCGGCATGGGGTCCTCGACAATCTCAGACGAGAAAGGGGTAGAGGGGGTTTTCTGAAAGATCTTGGGTTCATCCCTCCTCCCCGGTCCCTCCTCATGCCTCTGAGCACTGGAGGCCATCAAGTGGGCATTTTCCCCCTCTCCAGGGGATTCTCTCTAAGGGCCTTGGGTTGCGTCGTCCTGTCGCCCCACAGGGGTCACTGACCTTCGGGAGTGCGAGGCGGAGATTCTGGGTATCTCCTCCTTCGCCGGGTCCGCTGGTTGTGGGGTGGCCTGTTCGATTTGTTGTTGCTCCAAGGCTTCCTTGATGGCGCTAGCTACCAAGCGGTCAAATTCCTCTCGCGCGAGGGTGAGGGGTTGTTCCTCCGGTCCTGCCATCGGCGCTCCTTCAGGTGCTTTGTTGTTTCCCACAGACGGCGCCAAATTTGTTCCGGAAGGAGTCGTCGGCGATGGCCAGTCACTGAGGCTCAGCCCCGGCGGGGATGACTACGTCGCTGAGGAACTTGGGGGTCCTGCGAAAGTAACACAAGCGTTAGAGGGACACGCCGGTAGGGGTCCGGCGGAGTCCACTCCGACGCTCAAGTTAGTAAGTTGTCCGATTGGTAGTGAGAGAGAAAGATAGTATGCAAAGATGAGAGATCATAACCCCCTTACCGGAGGGGTTGAACTACCTTTTATACTGGTGTCGGAAGACTAATCGTGCCCCCTTTAGCGGCGCCACGTTTCCGATATTCAGGCCGCGCCCTCTGTTTTCAGTGGTAAAGGGGTATCCTTTGAAACAACCCGCGTCATTATCCTTCTCTCTCTGGTTGAGACACTCGGGGCTCCCGAGGTCGGCTGTTGCGAGGACTCCGCCTCCCGAGGTGAGCTCGGGGGTCTTTCGGTACGATATCTCCCGAAGTACTCTCAGGACCTTACCTCCCGAGGGGCCTTCCTCAAGGGGTCCTTGGTCTGACCTTCCCGAGCACGCCCTCGAAAGGAGGGCCCCGGGGCCCGAGGGGAGAGGTTAAGTCGTGTCCCTAGCTTCTTCATCCACCGTGCCGGGCACGGGCTGTCCAGCCCCATCACATGTAATATGATCTATATAGTGTAGTAAATAAAAGTAAAATCTTGTTTTAGCATGGCAGAACTATGGAAGATAAATAAGAAAATATTTCCTCTAAGACCCTAAGCTTTACACCAAAAATTTTTTTGAGATCAATTCGCATTGTAAAGGAGGGGGGTCGGTAGCCACAAAACGCAAGACTAGGAGATCAAATTTTTTTTCAAAAATCCTTTATTTAATGAGATGGAAACCTTAATTTTTTTATAAAAACTTATATAAATTTCTTTTAAAGAAAATTTTTAAAGATTTTTTTTAAAAAAAACTTCCACGTTACCAATCTTAGGAGATTTCTCTAATCTTGATCTTCAACTTTTAATTTGCTCTAAATCATGTCTTATCATAAAAAAATACATGAGAGCAATATTCAGGAGTAATAGAACATAAAAATGACACAAAAGTCATGAATATGATAGAACTAGGCGTGCAAAGTATGCCAAAGATAGTGTTAAAACATGACGAAAACTCTATACACTTCATGCTTATCAACCACCCATGTTTCAAAATCGACGATTCGATAGTACAAAATTGTCGGTTCAATGATTTTGGATAGGTTGATCCTTAATCTTAATCGTCTAAGACGATTACAGTTCAGGTTTGAAATCGCCAGTTCACGATTAGGAATGGTCAATTCATGGTTCAGTTTATAGTCAATCATAATTCAATATTATTATATTTAAAAAAATTAAAATTGTAAATTCATAAAAAAAAATAAAACTAAAAGGGTTTGCACTTATTTAAGTTGTCTATGCATCTCTTTAGGGTATAAGGGAATCAAATGTCACATAGATTTTTTTTTATATAATTTTTACCTTTTTACCTTTCATTGTAGTCAGAAATAGAAATCTAGAGGAGAGTAATGGACACTAAATATAGTCATTGATCAAAAAATAGCCGAATGATCTTAATCGTCAAAAAAAATATAAACCCTTTATCCCAATTGCTAGAACTATTGGTTCTAATGGTCGGAACCGCGGATTAACCAGTGGTTCCAACAACAATAGGTTCAACGGGTAATCGACACGTTGATCTGGTTACGAGTTTGGGCTGGACCCGGTATGAGGTTGAGTCTATCAAGTAGTCAACTCATCGTATTGACTAACCCAACTTTTGGATCAACGCCACCAATCATCCATACAAATTCCAACATTAGTTCTTAATTAAAGTCTTTTGAACACTTTGATTATAGAAGATTAATGCTCTATTTACTCCGATGAGTGGATGGAGAAATGAACGGAATCTCTATCCTTCGAAGCGAAGGAAGAGAAAAGAAAATAAAATCAACAGATGAATAATAAATCCCTATGGAAAGGAAAGAAAAGGAAAATAAAATCAACAAATGAATAATAAATCCCTATGGAAAGGAAAGGAAGACATAAAAGTGATAGTACTTGGGTTTTCTCCTAACTGCATGAATTCAAAAAATAAAATAAGAATTCTAAGGAGAAAAGACAAGACATATAATAATAGATCTATTGTTTCTTCGAATTATGGCATGACATGAATAAAATAATATAAACTGAATGACAAGGAACCTGATTGAAGAGTCATCGTCCTTGTCGTAGCGTCGTCGGCCTTGTCATAGCATCGTCGGCTTGATCCCTGTGGAAGAAGATGTAGTGGAAGGAAGAAGGAGGATCTTCCAACAGGCTTAGGTTTGACGGCGCCGTAAAGTTTCTTGTCAATGGGAACAAGAAACTAGGTCATAAAATCATCTAAACCCTTGGGGACCTCTCCTTTATATAGCAATCCAATCTGTTATCAGCTCATAGATAATAATAGATTAGTCTAAAGGGTTCTATACATTGAACCCGCATCCAATAATCCGAAACCCAATAAACATAAGTTAGATCACTTTAAGGGCTCAGATTGTATTTACTTGTGCAACTTTCAAATAAGCCCACCTAATAGAGATAATAATAATAGTATCCAACAATCTCCCACTTGGGCTATATGTGAGTTGTATAGTAAATACACTACAACAAATATGACTATCGACAGCGCGCAATTATTCTATCCGCAGCATGCATTGTATGTTGCACAACTCCAAGCTGTTAAAAGTCATAACACATCGACAGCACATGACCGCGTGTTGCGGATAATAGCAATCGCAGCATGCAACCGCGTGTCACGGATAATAGCAATCGCAGCACGCGACCGTGCGCTGTAAATAATAGCAATCACAGCACACAACTACACGCTGTGAATAATAGTATATAAAAATAAAAATAAATAAATATCACACATATTAATTATCAACACTATATAATTATCAATACTATTTATTTAAAATATATAATCCAAATTTAATCTTAATATGAATATCTAATTTTTATTCATCTCATAATCATTTTACAATGCTCACAAATCTCTATAAATCAACTCCAAATATTTTACAAAAAAAAATGAATCACTAACCATCAAAGAAATATAACAAATGACCCTAAAAAATATAGGGCAAAAATTAAAAGAGCGGTCCTAGCCTTCATCTCAAGACTTCTCAACATTGTCATGTCGTTCTCACTAGCCACCAATAGTGTTCCGCTAGCCACTAATATTCATGTCATCCTCAAGGCTTTCATCTTAACTTTGATTTTCTCAAAACCCTAATATCCACTTCAAAATAATAGATGATTAATATTTCTGACAAAAATACAAAGAAACAAACTATTCAATAAGACCAATGAACGAAGAGAATAAACAAATATGAAATAGAATGAAAAGAATAGAGAATACTCAACCTCAATATCTGCTAGCGAAATAATAAATTCGAAAGATAACAAAATTTATTAATTTAAATTGAAAGAAGACTAATGCATTTAACTTCAACTCCATGAGTTAAGTAGATGATTAAAAGTGCTATTATTGTCTTTAACTATGTCTTGTACTAAATGTCAGGAAAAGTACCCGCCTTTAACTATGACTTGCACTAAATGTCATCCAATCTGGACTTCAGTCGAATCAGAAACCTGCAATAAATAGCACAATCAAAATATAGATATAACGTAGTTCGAATATTAAAATCCCAAACCTAATTAATCCAAATCCTAATCCAATTAGAAAACCTAAATAAAATTAGTTCAATCATCAATCGAATAATCCAACCCCTTGGTTAAATTAGGATTAGCCATATTCCAGGCCAATTCTTCATCCGATCAAGAAAATCCAATTTGAATCCATATCAATTCAGATTAATCAATGAATCTACCATCCCAATAACCCTTACACCTTAATTGATTAAGTATCAACCTTTAATC
Organism: Boesenbergia rotunda; assembly: GCA_024364735.1. Lineage (NCBI taxonomy): Eukaryota > Viridiplantae > Streptophyta > Magnoliopsida > Zingiberales > Zingiberaceae > Boesenbergia > Boesenbergia rotunda. The sequence goes on along the minus strand of JAGFNQ010002642.1, from coordinate 327,926 downwards.
AGCTTATGACCAGAATTTCAACCACGCCAATACTCACTTAATCCCTTACCCAACTTCATTGGCGTCGGAACAGTGCCTCACCGGAAGGGGATGACCACGCCGAGCAGGGTTGGTTGGTTCAACTTCGTCATTGGCTGACCTTAGCAGTGGTCAACCTCAGCGGTGGCGGCGATCCGACCATGGTGGCAATGTTGTCTAGGATGGAAGCATCGCGATTGCGACATTGCGGTGACGGGCAGTGCCATCAATCAGAGCTAGGGCATCTCGTGAGAGGCAGAAGAGTGGCTGGCCGAAAAGGAGACAGGCTTTGGCGATCGGGAGAAAGAAGCAGATCCCGTCGGCGATGCTCGGCTTGGCCAGCGAACTCACGGCAGCGATCGAGTAGAACCCCACTGGCTGTTGGTGGCGGTTGCTCTGGTGAGGACAAGCGGCGACCGACAAGGGAGAGGTCGGCGGCGTCGGCCCGGATCAAGGGAGGAGAAGCCGCTAATGTTAAATGCTCCTTGAGGTGGAGGTCGTCCTCTACTTGATCGCCTGAGGAGAGCTGCGGCGTCGGGCGGAGAGGGGTGGAATCGGCGGCGTGGGGCAAAGAGGGGAGGAATCGGTGTGGTTTTAGGGCACGGGAGGGAGAGGATACAAATAAAAGAGGAGTTATATATATATATATATATATTCGAAAATAAAAATTATTTCTTTAAATAACTCGAAATCAATTTATCTCGCACCTATTTATTCCAAAATTTCAATATAATCATTCCAAAAATTTTTAAAATTATTCCAAAATTTTCATATAATTATTTTCAAATTTTTCGCTCCTATTTTATGATAATTATATATATATATATAATTTTATTTTATTATATATATATTATTTATTTATTTTTATTATTATTAATTTTTTTAACCGTATTTTATAGCTTGGTTGTGTGGAGAAGATGAAGAGAGACGACCCCTCTCACGGAGAAGAAAACCCCTGGCGGTGGCGGTTTTGGGTAGAGGATGGGAAGAGGAAGAGAAGAGCTGGGAAGGGCGTCGGCGTTGAGAGGGAGAGAAAGAGTCGGCGGTGAGGGAAAATATTAGGGCACGGTAGGATTTAAAGGAGAAGTTTTATTTTTATATGAAATCAGTTTTTTAATAGCGCATCTGCGGCACGCTGCGAATACCTACTAAAATAATTTTTAACAGCGCATCATACATACTGTAAATACTCAATTATTAATCAATATTAACAGCACACACTGAGCCCTGTTAAAAATTAGATTTGATAGCATATTATATTTGTATGCTGTTATTAATAAAAATATTATAGTATCCGCAGCATGCTTTATTTAGCGCGCTGCGAAAACTATTATTAACAGCGTGCTATAAATATATGCTGTTAATGATGCGCTGCGGAAAGTAATATTTCTTGTAGTGATACAAGCAAAACTTTAGTTGATATCAAACTTTATAGGTACAAGATACCCCTTTAAACAATCTGGTCCATTAACTTCATTGGTATAGGAATAAAGAGGTCATAGCTACTGTATATGATCGTAACAAGCCCCAACAGTAATCACAATACCAATGTCATTAACGACATAGATCAAGATGCGGATGTATAGAGTTGAAATTACATGAAATGTGATCAGTACATGTCAATTTCCAACTGGTCCAAAGCGACTCAAAAGAGTCTGATCATATTTGCAAACACCTTATGCTAAACTGCAACAGCAAATCATAATCCAAACTTTATGATTCCAAAAGGAATCTGTATCATATTTACAAACACCAAATGCTAAACAGTAGTAGTAAATCATGATATCGTATTCAGAGCGTCAAACAAACATATGAATTCTCATTATTATTTTTGAACTTTAGGTACGTACAATAATCAAAAAAAAAGTTTGTCTTTATTAACATAGAGTAATAAAATAAATACAGATTCCCACTAGATGAGTTCTTCTTCCATAAGAAGAACTCCCATATCCACAACATGCGCATGAAACACCTTGGGCACCAAGCCTTTGGTAAGTGGATCGGCCAACATGGAATCTATGTTGATGTGCTCTACCATGATCTGATGACTCTGAACTCTCTCTTTAACCGCTAGAAACTTAATGTCGATGTGCTTGGACTTCGACGAACTGCGGTTGTTCTTGGCATAAAGTTCTGCAGCTTTATTATCACAGTAGATCCTCAGTGGTCTGTCAATGCCATCAACAATATGCAATGCTGTGATGAAGTTCCGCAGTCAAATCCCGTGATTGGATGCTTCATAGTATGCTACCAATTCTGCCTCCATAGTAGAAGTAGCTACTAGCGTCTGCTTGATGCTTTTCCAAGATATAGCCCCTCCAGCAAGCATGAAGATATAGCCTGAAGTGGACCTCCTGCTATCTAAGCATCCAGCAAAATCGGAGTCTGAATAACCAATCACCTCCAGATGATCTGACCTCCGATATGTGAGCATGTGTCTTTTAGTTCTTTGCAAATACCGCATCACTCTTTTAATTGCTTTCCAGTGTGCCGGTCCTGGGTTATTAACATATCTGCCTAACATACCAACTACAAATGCTATATCTGGTCGTGTGCAAACTTGTGCATACATGAGACTTCCCACTGCTGATGCATATGGGAATTGTTCCATCTCCTTTATTTCAAGTTCAAGTCGTGGACACTGCTGCAAACTGAACTTGTCACCTCTTGACACAAGTGTGTCACTAGGTGTACAGTTCTGCATGTCATACCTTATAAGCACCTTCTCAATATAAGTTTGTTGTGAAAGTCCAAGAATGCCTCTTGATCAATCACGACAGATCTGAATGCCTAGAACAAAAGATGCTTCACCAAGATCTTTCATTTCAAATTTACCAAATAGAAATGACTTGGTTTCATGCAGTAGACCCTTATTATTGCTCGCAAGCAATATATCATCTACGTACAAAATAAGTATAACAAACTTGCTCCAACTGAACTTGACATATATGCACTGATTAACGGGGTTCTATCTAAATCCAAATGAGGTAACCACTTGATCAAATTTCCGGTACCATTGACGGGATGCCTGCTTTAAACCATAAATGAACTTCTTTAATCTACATACTAGGTGCTTTGAGTCTGAGGACTCAAAATTCTCCGGTTGCACCATATATATAGACTCCTCTATGTCTCTATTGAGGAATGCAGTCTTTACGTCCATTTGATGTAGCTCCTAATTAAAATGAGCTACAAGTGTCATGATTACCCTAAGGGAGTCTTTCATCGACACAGGGGAGAAAATCTCCTTATAATCAATGTTTTCCTTTTGAGTGAATCCCTTGACAACAAGACGAGTCTTATACCTTTCGATATTGCCCTTCGAATCTCGTTTGGTTTTAAATATCCATTTACAACCAACGGGTTTCGAACCTTCAGGCAATTCGACAAGTTTCCAAACGTCATTGTCTGTCATAGACTTCAACTCTTCTTGCATGGCGTTAATCCACCATTCGGGGTTAGAACATTGTTTGACTTCTTGGAAAGATGTAGGATCACTTTCCAACCCTATATCAAACTCATGCTCTTGGAGATAAACATAATCACGAGAATTCGTGCTTCTCCGTTCCCTTGTGGATCGCCTTAAGGGCACTTATGTTTGAGGTGGTTGAGGTACTTGCTCATCAATATGAGGCAATACTTCAATTTCAGTGGTAGGCTCCTCCAATTGCATTGGAGATGTTATGGGAATATCTTGGTTCACTACGCTCACTGGATGTGCAATATCCATAATGTGTGGTATGGTAACCATACCACTACTGATTGCACTAGTAGTGACCATAAGAGGATTGCCAACGCTTTCCTCAAAAGATACTTCCCTGATTTTATCGCTCCCACTATCCTCAATAAACTTGGTGTTTCCTGTTTCGAAGAAGGATATATTAGATGGATCATAAAATTTATACTCCTTTGATCTCTCAGAGTAACCTACAAAATTGCAGCTAACAGTTCTCGAGTCCAGTTTCTTTTCATTAGGCTTGTAAGGCCTAGCCTCAGCTGGACAACCCCAGACGTGTAAATGCCTAATGCTAGGCTTTCTACCCGTCCACATCTCGAATGGGGTTTTAGTTACTGTTTTACTTGGTACTCTATTGAGAAGGTAAACTGCAGTCTTGAGTGCCTCACCCCACAAAGACTCCGGTAGAGAAGTGAAAGCCATCATACTTCTCACCATGTCTTTTAGGGTTCGATTGCGACGCTCAGCTATACCATTCTGACTGGGTGTACCAGGCATGGTATACTGAGGCACAATCCCACACTCAGTAAGGTAATTTGCAAAAGGTCCTGGACGTTGTTCACCTGATCCATCATATCGACTGTAATATTCTCCTCCACGGTCGGATCGGACGGCTTTAATTTTCTTACCTAGTTGAAGTTCAACTTCGGCTTTGAAAATTTTGAACATGTCCAAAGATTGCGACTTCTCATGAATAAGGTACAAATATCCAAATCTAGAATAGTCGTCTATGAAGCTAATAAAATATGTGTGTCCATTCCAAGATGCCTTAGGGAATGGTCCACAAATGTCTGTATGTATTAGCTCCAAAACGTCACAACAACGACTAGCCCCTTTGTTCCTTTTGTTAGTGGTCTTCCCCTTAACACACTCTATGCAGACATCAAAGTCTGACATGTCAAGGGAATCAAGAATTCCATGTGACATTAACCTTTCTAAGCGTTGTTTGGATATATGTCCTAAACGCCTATGCCACAACATAGAAGAATTCTCGTTGGTCAATTTACGTTTCGTACCTACACTATGCATTATCACATTGCCAGTCGTAGGAGTAAAGGTGTTTAATTTATAAAGTTTATCAACCAAGGAACCATTCCCAATCAAAATTGAATTATAGAAAATACTAAACATTTCATTTCCAAATGAACAAGAATAACCTGATTTGTCTAAACAAGAAATTGAAATTAAGTTTCGTCTGAAAGACGGAACAATGAATGTATTCTCCAAATCTAAATAAACATCAGTTCCTAAATAAAGCCTAAAAACACCAATAGCCTCTACTACAACCTTTTTTCCATTCCCCGTATAGATGTATCTTTCACCATCAAGTGGAAGTCGGCTCCTGAGACAACCCTGCATAGTGACACTTATGTGAGTAGTAGCACCAGTATTTATCCACCAAGTGTCAATGGGTACAATAGCTAAATTGACTTCTGAACTAACAAAGTTGAGAAGTTTACCCTTCTTTACATGCCAGTTGGCGTACTTGAGGCAGTCTTTCTTCATATGACCTTTCTTCTTGCAAAAGTAACAAGTGGATTTCTTATCCTGCTTCTTTCGCTCCTTATGGTCATTGCCTCCAGAATCTGCAGTTTGCTTTCCCTTACCTTTGTTATTGATCCTCTTTAGCTTCTTGCTCGTATTTTGAGAACCAGATGCTAAGTGAGCACTTTCAGATGTCTCAATCTTCAGTCTCCCCTCCTCTTGCACACATTGAGCAATAAGCTCATTCAATGTCCACTTTTCCTTTTGAGTATTATACGATATCTTAAAAGGAGTGAACCATGCAGGCAGAGACATCAAGACGAAATGCACTAACATACTCTCAGACATATCGAGTTTTAGTGCTTTTAGACTTGTCGCTATATTGGACATCTTCATAATGTACTCCCTTATGTTTCCTTTACCACTATACCGTATGGTTACCAACTTTGTAAGAAGTGTGGTAGTCTCGACCTTTTCATTTGAGGTAAATCGGTCTGCCAGTTGGTTAAGGAAACTCCTAGCATCTTCACTCTCTGTTATTGAGCCCTTTATTTGTGCCGGTATGGAAAGCTTCATGATGCTTAGACTCATGCGATTTGATCTCTCCCACAGCTGAAATTCAGCCCTTTGCTCTATAGTGCTAGCACTGGTCAAAGGTGCGGGACGATCATTCCTTAATGCATAGTCCAAGTCCATGCAGCCTAAGACTACGATCACGTATTCTTTCCATTCAGCAAAATTCGAACCAGTTAATATTGGGATGTTATTAATGTTGGCAGTTACAGATTGCACTGAAAAAAAAAATTATTTAAGCTCACGATTTAACTAAAGCCAAGAACATATATATATATATATATATATATATATATATATATATATGTGAAATAAAATTATGCAAATAAATAAAATTTTAAATGCATTTAAATGGCCTCCTTATGAGATACCAAATACAACATTGTATTTTAGTGTAGATTAAAATATAATTTGTTAGCGATACTCTCTGATATAACTCAACCTTTAATTGGTCACACAATGTGCCTTTCTTTGGGCCGACCCATTGTGCGCATAATATGACACTTTATATGAGATATATATTGGTCCATAGCTTACAACAACTTTAATCTGCCACGCAATATGCCTTCCTTTTGGCCGACATATTTTGTGCATGATCAGAACAAAAAATAAATTTTGTTCAATAGTTATAAACTATCTTAAACATATATCTGGCATAAAAGTAATCTTCCTTTGGGTCAATTACTCTTAGCATAGATATACGTCTATCAATACAAAATACACTAAATCTACCTAAGGTGCCTTCCTTTGGGCCGACACAATAGTTTAACTTAGTAGCACATTGTATAGATAGACTCAAGAAAATTCTAGATATTTTAACCGAACAGATAATTTCTTTATCAACCTTAATAATTCTAAAAGTAGATTTATAAATCGATTGATACCATATAATAATTAATTAGTTTACCCAATTAATTATCGCAATCAATTTTAAAAGTCTACTATATGTAATTCTATAATGATATATAGAACGCTCTTTTAAAAATTAAAATTTTTTTATTGTTCTATAATTAAATAATATAAAAAAATATTATTTAATCTCTTTATCATTATGCATTAAAAATATATATATTTATATATATAATACATTATATATATATATATATATATATATAAAATTCAGAAACAGTTAGGTTTTTTTTAATTACTATTTCCGAACGTTTTTTTTAATTCATTCTTTGAAATAGTTTTTTTTCTTTTAACGCGAAAGAAAAAAATTGTTTCCTATGAAAGAACTTTTCATCCATTGTACAAAAAATTAAAAAATTTTAATCGATATAATTCCTAATTCATCTTATCATAAATTTAAGATGATAATCGATTAAAATAAATTTGTACAATCAATTAAATTAAATTTATTCTGTTCATAATTTTAGACTTGCTAATCGATTGATTGACCAAGTCAATCGATTAAACCATCATAATTTAATCTAAAAAATTAGGTTAAACCTGACGGGTTTTTTTCGACGTTTTTCATTTTTCACATAAAATATGAAAAACTTAGAAAACAAGTCTATCCTAGAATTTTTCTTTTACATGATTTTCGACGATAAAAATTGTATTATACTAGGAAAACTTAATCTAGCATACATACAATAAATCGATGAAAAAAAAAACTTAAACTTTATCGCCATAAAAATGAAGAAACAAAGTTAAGGCTCTGATACCAATTAATAGTACTTGGGTTTTCTCATAACCGCATGAATTCTAAAAATAAAATAAGAATTCTAAGGAGAAAAGACAAGACATATAATAATAGATCTATTGTTTCTTCGAATTATGGCATGACATGAATAAAATAATATAAACAGAATGACAAGGAACCTGATTGAAGAGTCATCGTCCTTGTCGTAGCGTCGTCGGCCTTGTCGTAGCGTCGTCGGCTTGATCCCTGTGGAAGAAGATGTAGCGGAAGGAAGAAGGAGGATCTTCCAACAGGCTTAGGTTTGACGGTGTCGTAAAGTTTCTTGTCAATGGGGAACAAGAAACTAGGTCATAAAATCACCTAAACCCTTGGGGACCTCTCCTTTATATAGCAATCCAATCTGTTATCAGTCCATAGATAATAACAGATTGGTCTAAAGGGGTTCTATACATTGAACCCGCATCCAATAATCCGAAACCCAATAAACATAAGTTAGATCACTTTAAGGGCTCAGATTGCATTTACTTGTGTAACTTACAAATAAGCCCACCTAATAGAGATAATAATAATAATATCCAACAAAAAGAGCATAATAAAAAGAAAACAACAGAGTTGGCGAGTGGTGACAAAGGTCACACGAGCCCTAGAATGCATGATGCTTGTCCCCCATATCATCTTCTCCCACGAACTTCCCCTTTTGAGCTCGCTTGTTGTCGCCGCTGCCTCCTGGTCGTCAAAGTGATATCTTTGGCGTCAAGGTAGCTGCCTCCCTCACCATCGCCGAAGCCGCAGTGGATGCAACCCATCTAATAGAATTGATTTATCACCCCTCTCTTCTATTCTTTTACCAAACTCAAAGAATAAAAAAAAAACAAATTGAAGAAGGAAAAGAAAAAATGAAAAGGAGATGAATCGAAAGCAACTGCTACAATTACTTCAATCGATTAAAAATGGTGAAATAAACATGAGAAAATTTTCCATACGGAAAAACAATCCGCTGATATAAATCCATCCATTGGATATTTAATCCTAAGTAAACAAGGAAAAGGAAAAATAATAAATCCATTGTGGTGAAATAAACATGAGAAAATTTTCCATACGAAAAATCTTCTTTAGTTTTAATCCATCCCTCTAAGTAAACAGAGCATAAGAGTATTTTGTAAAGTCTAAGTGCTAAAAGTTGTCTGAGAGGTTTAACGTAACTCGAGACGTCTTTAGTCAGCTAATCGAAATCTCAAATATAACTTTCTATTTGCTTAGAAATTAATCTAATTGACTCCTAGTCAACTAACATGCATCTAGTTGACTAGCACTAGGCTGTCCTATTTTCACTTGCCTTATAGCCACCAAGCCGATGCAATGAGTCAATTGGCAAACCATGATTCAGGAGACTACCCAACAATTGGAGATTTCACAACCATCCGTTACTTACAGGGGCGCACGCGGCCGCTCGCCCGAGGGAGGTGTCCATATGGCAGTGATTGACCCCTTCTTGCTACATCAGCACAGCGCCCCCTCGATCATGCACATGCGGGCACACAATGGGGATGCACAACATATTAAGGTGCTATAGAGAGAGAGAGAGCTATGTAGTTTTATTTTGATTTTTTTTGGAGATTTTTGTGATTTTGATTTTTGGAGTTAAGTTGAATCGAAGATTTTTAGAAGGTTGGGAGATTTTTGTGTAAAACTAGCTTAGAAAGGGTACTAGCTAGGTTATTCTTGTCATTGTTACTTTCTTTCAGTGAGCCTCGCTTGTTAAAAATTGACCAGTTGAGTTATAGCCCGATCGAGTTGTTTTTATATAGGTTTTTGGCCACTTGCCTACCTTGCTTAATTTGCATAGGTCTTATATATTCAAAATTGATTTTCCTTGTACAGTCACTACTGTTCACAATGATGCTATTTAGATAGCCTTTCCTATACCTAGGAAAGGATTTAGTTCTTCATAAATAAAAATCGATTATTCAAACTTTAACAGAGCTACATACATAAGTGGTAATTATTTGTTCTTAAGAACTTGTAAACGGAATTACAAGAAATTATGGAAAAGAAATTGCACACTTAGGTTATGTTTTGGCAGGGATAATATAATTAAACTTATAATACAATTAATCTTGAAATATAGCTTAGATTATATGTTATTGACTTTATAGTCCGGATTACACCTTAATTAGTTTTTTAATTCAAATTATATTATATTATAATTTTAAAATTATATTAAATAAAATAATTAATTATATAATATAATCTTGATTATCCCTTATCAAATATAATCCTATAAAAAAAACTCGCACATTAGTACTACTTGCACTATTGCTATCTTCTCTTTGATATTTTTCTTTATTAATCTGAGGCTTTATTTATAGGGAGCTGAGCTGTGAAGTTGCTTCATCATGGAGTAAGTTGGATGGAGGATAATGACGTGTCCACCTTTCATTGGAGCAAAACGTGTTTAATAAATTATGAGCGGAGAATGACTCAAGTAATAACCATCGGTGGAGAGGCGAAGTGCTGTTTGATGTCATAGCTTACATTATGGAAATGAAATATTTGACGTTATGACTTACGTACGTTATGGTTCTAATTCGACGGCCATGATGCTTCCGGGGTTATGATGTAGCGATAAGATTGTTAGTAGTTAATTCAGACATCCGTGGTTCGATCCCTAGTTACGGCGTATTTTGTAAGAATTTTCCCTCCAAATGGGACGCGAACAGAGCCGATCCTTGTTATTTAAAGGCCTTTGGCGAAATCATAAATTATGCCCCAATTTTATCTTTTAAACATTATTTTAAAAAAAAATTACATCATCTATCATAGAATATATACATTATTTAGTCCATCACTTACAAAAAAATCCATAAAATATTTTAACTCTCAATAAAATTTTTATTTAGAAAAAAATCACGAAAAGTTAAATATATGAATGATAATAACTTAGTATATACAGATTTTTACTATGACAATACATATTTAGTCAATAACAATTATATTTATCGGATGTCTCCAAATGACCAATAAGAATTATATTTGATTAGTGTTATAATGATTCTTTCAATACAGTCCAGTCAAGTTCTCTTAGAGGATCAATCAAATTGCTCTTGATACCTCCCAAAGCCTTAACAGTGGATAAAAATAAATAACAAAAAGATATGAAAATCATATAAGGACAGGAGAATAATTTCATTGCCAAGAACAAATAACACAACATAAAATGGAGCAATCTTAAACGGAAGAATAAAAGCTAATTATAACCAAAATTGTTTTGATTGTTAGTCCAGCTAACAAAAAAACGTATCCACTATAGTATCTTACATAGTAGTTCTCCATATCCATATTATGGTATCACAAGATAAAATCATTGAGGTACCAAAATTGACTATTTACGTAAAAAAATGAGTATAAAAATGCAGCAAGCCAAAATATAGATTTACCTTCTGATGGAACTCATGTGCCCAACATAACGGGTTTTATCATTGTATCTAGGTTTATCTTTGTCACTTCTAAGCGCGGTTGCTTACTCGATTCTCCATTGTCTCTCAGGAGGTCTTTGAACAATTTCTCCATTCACTAACAATTCAGCTGCAGAATAATTAAATAATATATCAATTGTTGCTTACTCAGAATTAACACAAATCTTTCAGTTTGTTCAGAATTAACACAAACCTTTCCGTTGTTAGTTGCTTGCTCAGAATTAACACAAATCTTCCAAATTGTTGGATGTCTCGTTAATTTTAATGGCGGAGTAAAAATTGAAGAAAATCAACTATCAGTTCAGTAGACAACTTAAGTAAGCATCTTTTGATGATTCATATCCTGAATTTCCTGCAAGCATATATAAACTCCCAGACACAAATTCAGAAGCTCTAAATAGTAGAATTGATATAACCTCAAGAAGTTCCAAAGGAAAAAAAGGCAGGGCTAATCATGCAACAATCTCGACTTTACTGGATACAGGAACTCAGGTGAGAAATCTGATAATACTGACAACTACAAGTCCAAAGATTTACAATTGAATCATGAGCTATCCCAAGGAGTGATTGCCCATCTCATTCTGCTTCGCCATTATTCAGTGATTCTGGTTATGTCACTTTGTCTTGTTCCTCCAAAATCTTTATAATGATGCAAAGGCAAGGATCTTCATCATGTACTCCAGTGTCAACCAGCTCCTACTACAAATTTGGTGCTCCAAACTCTAGCATGGTTCTCCGAACGCGTGGGGCTTCGGAGAGAGGTGGCTTCGGCGTCCGGCGAGAGAGGAGGGCGGCTTCAGCGTTCGGCATCCGGCGAGAGAGGAGGGCGGCTTCGGCGTTCGGCGTTCGGTGTTCGGCGTCCGGCGAGAGAGGAGGGCGGCTTCGGCGTTCGGCGTCCGGCGTCCGGCGTCCGGCGTCCGGCGTCCGGCGTCCGGCGAGAGAGGAGGGCGGCTTCGGCGTTCGGCGTCCGGCGTCCGGCGAGAGAGGAGGGCGGCTTCGGCGTTCGGCGTCCGGCGAGAGAGGAGGGCGGCTTCGGAGAGAGCGTGGCTTCGGAGAGGAGGGTGGCTTCGGCGTTCGGCGTCCGGCGTCCGGCGTCCGGCGAGCGACTCTGCGTGGCTTCCGGCGAGAGAGGAGGAAGAGCGGCGAGAGCTTGGCTTCGGCGTCCGGCGAGAGAGGACTCTCGGGTGGCTTCGGCGTTCGGCGAGCGGCTCTGCGTGGCTTCCGGCGAGAGAGGAGGGCTCTGCGTGGCTTCTGCCTCCGGCGTGCGTGGCTTCGGACTCCGGCGAGAGAGGAGGAAAAGAGCGGCGGCGAAAAGTTTTCGCCCTAGCCCACGTGAGTCGCAAGGGAAAAGTTTTCATTTTTTTTTAATTAAAGCCACTAACCAAGTCCGGAAAAAAAAAACCAAAAAACACGACGCGCACAGTTGCGTGTTTTTGTCCCGCAGATCAATCCTTTATTTTATATATATATATATATATATATATATATATATATATATATATATATATATATATATATATATATATATATATATATATATATATAATGGGCCCCTGATAGCTTTGGGCCGTGGGCAGGAGCCCTGGTTGCCCTGGCCCAGGGCCGGCTCTGGACGCGAACCTTGGGACGCTGGGCTTCTAGACTGTCCACCGTGAGCGCTTCCCGATTTATCCTGATGACCGATGGGAAACTTTCATAGGATCAGATCGATCATCCCAGATTTAATTTGTCTGCTGTCTGATTCATCATTTTTAATTTGACGGCCATGACTCTAGCTCCTTGAGTCCATTCCTCAGCGTGTCTAGTGCGAACAACACCTTGATTTGAACCTCCGTCTTTGATGTATACCGAGCTTCTCCATGAGCTCCAATGCACCAAATAAATCTAAGCTAGCTCTGAATCAACAAGTTTAAGCACTAACTCTCGATCCAGGACTCTAGCTCGAGGAGCTCGAGCCCTTTGAGGTATATAGATTGAAATTTGATAAAGTCAATGTGTCTGTCCTGCTCACATACTAGCCACAATATCCGAACTAATAGTTTTCATGATTTATCTCTTTCGTGTTAGTTCTAGAACGGATTAATTGGGACGTCGGAGATGAACAAATTATCTTTTGCCATCTTGAGGAGCTCGAGCCCATGAAGCTTCTCCTCAAGCTACACCTACTTGATCTAGCTAGTTCTTCAACATGTTCCTTGTCAAGTTCCACAAACTTTACAATTGCCACATCAACAATCTAATCCTATTGAGTTTGATCCTGTCGCGAAGTGAGGTGACAGTCCAACGGGCCGGACGGGCCTCCCGGGAGTCACGAGCCGATGAGGTGGCCATTCGTCGGCCGCGTCTCGCCTCTCTCCTGCAAAACAGGGACCGTCAGCAAACCCGCCGGGGGAATCCCCGGTCAAGCACTCCGACGATCAAGTCAGTCCCGAGTATAGATGAGTGAAAACTGGATAGAGATGGAGCAAGGGATGCGAAACTCGCGTGCGCGCGTACCTGCGGTGGGGGGAGTGTCGAGCTTTTATGACCGGGGGGGCTGACAACCCCAGTCCGCACGGATGGGACTGGGGCGTGATGACTGTCAGCCCGTGCGGAGCACAAAGGAGAGGCGCGTCATGGCGCGGGGTGCTCCGGCAGTACGTGAGTACTGGCTACGCAGTACGGGGGTACTGGAAGCGCAATACAAGAGTACTGGATGCGCGGCATGACCACGTGGAGATGTCAGAGACAGGCAAGGTGTGAGGAACCCACTAGTAGGACCGTACCCTGGATGAAAGGATGTGAGAGGGGGTGAGGGTAGGACAGCCCGTACCCCGAGCGCCGACTGGCCGGTCCGCATGTTGGGAGCCGAGTCGGGTAAGAGCCAGGGAGCGTGGGTCGCCACGCGTCCGGCTGGTGGAGGGAGAGGTAGCGCAGGGTACGCCCTGGATCGGGGCTTGTCGCGAGACTTGACCTTGCCATTGGAGTTAAGACTCTGCTCTGGGTCGAGGTGGGTTAGTGTGTGTGACTAGGCTTCTCGCAGAGTCAACCAACTAGTGAGGGGATATGGCCCAGCCGTCCTCTGGGAAAGGGTCCCTGGACGCGAGGTCCTTTGGCGGTTGACCTGTCTACCAGGCCCTCGTGGCGCCAGGCTGGCCGATGGGCCCGGCCTACGCCTTTACCCGTAGGCAAGGCCGGGATCATAAGCATCCCCCTCGAGTCTAGTCGAAGGAGGCGACGAGCCCGACTGACTGGACTGCCCTTATTTCGCAAGAGCCTGGCGCGTCGAGAGGATCTAGGTTTCGGCAGGGAATTTTTCTGTGGGTTTGTCGAGGTTCAGGGATCCCGGTCGGTTGATAAGACCACCTTGTCTTCCCTTTGATTACGGACGGTTCCGTATCCCGAAGCGGCTAAGAATCGTTTCACACACTCAGGGGAATTCCACGTGTCTCGTCCCCCTTCCTTCTCCTATTACCGCGGCCTTTTCCCCCGTTTTCCGAGGAACGAAGTTGGGTGCGAGGCGCCTTGCCTCCTGGGCCCCACTGGGCTAGCTCCTGAGACTGCTACCGCCCGCCGCTTCTGCCATGGCCCGCTACCAGTGGGTCCTGCCTTCCTTTATAACTGCAAAAAATCCCTTTGTCTTTCACTCCGGCAGGTTACCTTCTTCTTTCCGACTAGGGTGCGGTCGTGCCCTGGTGTTCGCTGCTATCCTTTGCCGTCCTTCGGCCTTCTTCGTGCTTCCATGGCTTCTTCGTCCCACGATCCCCATCCTTGGTATGTCACGGCTAGGTCCACTTTGACCCGTGATGACCTCGAAGCCATCAGGGCGGAGTTTCATATTCCGCCGGATTACGACCTTCGGCTGCCTTCTTCTTCGGATCAGCCGGCCATCCCACCGAGGTACTATATTACTGTTTCGCGGGACCACCTACGGGTGGGCCTGTGTTTCCCCATTCATCCCTTCATTGCCTCCGTGTGCCGCTACCTCCGTATAAACTTGTCCCAATTGACCCCCAACTCCATCCGCCTCCTTTGCGGGTTTGCCATCCTTTTCTTGTTATATCGCTGCTCCTCCCGCACCGAACTTTTCCATCATTTTTTCTACTTAAAGAAACAAGAATATGTCGAGTTTGTTTTCCAAGCTCGCCCTGGGACTTCCTTCCTTTCCTCTCTCCCTTCCACCAGCAGGGGTTGGAAGGATAGGTTTTTCTTTATTCGTCCCGGGATTTTCCCGACCTGGCCATCTAACTTTCGGCGGGATCTCCCCCAAATGCCCCCTCACCATACGGATCCCAAAAAGTTTTCTCCCTTCAAGCATGCCCTCTTAGTATTCAAGGACAAACACTTCCCAATCGGACCGCTTTTGGCCGAGAACATCCTGTCTGCATTTGGCCTGAGTCCAGCGCCCTTCACCCGCCCAGCTTCTTTAAGTAAGTGGGGCTCGGAGGATACCCGCCCTCTGAGTCGTTCCTTGCGACGGCCTGGGGATGTCGGCTCCGCATCTGCCCCAGCCGACCCTCTGGGGGCCTCTTCTAGTCGGCCTTGTAAAAGGCAGAGGGGTGAATCGTCGACTGCCATCCTTCCGGCGCTGCCGTTACCGCCTCCTTCCGCGGTGCTACCACTGGCCTCGACGATGGTACCCCCAAGGGATGCCTCCCCACCTGGCCAGGAAGGTCCCATCAGCGAAGGCCTACTGCACATGCTGTCGCCCCTCACTATCTGACTGGCGTCTGAGCATGACCCTGCCGAGCAATACTGCTCTCATGCGGTCTAGGGATGTCCGGTTATACGGCTCAATCTCGGACAGGTTCCTGGCCGGCCTGCGCGCGAGTAGCTCTGTGGCCCCTGATGTTGGGGCGGATGACTTCATGGCCCTAGCCACCCAGGTATGTGTCCGCTTGCTGGGCGGGCGCGCCTTTCTTTCTTTTGGCTGACATGTCTATCTTTTGCAGTCTTGGGCTCAGAGCTATAGCGTGAGTGTGGCCATGCTAACTCACGCCAAGACCCGGTGTCGCGCCGAAAGGCGTGTGGAGGATCTTGAGGCTCGGCTCCGTCATGCCCAGCTGTCCTCGGGTGACGATTCATTGAATAGCCTAAGGGCGGAGGCTATCGGCCTTCAGGACATGTTGCGCCGAACCCAGGAGGAGCTAGAGATTGCCAAAGCTCAGATCGCCGCTGCCGACGCCGAGGTAGTCCGCGCACAAGAGCGGGTGATACAAGTCGAACAAGCCCACCTCCATGAGCGCAAGCGTAAGGGTGAGTTGCAAACAGAACTTCTGAGGGCCAAGGCATACCTCCCCTGGGCTAACGAGGAGATTTTGTCCCTTCGGACGTAGCTGGCGGCGGGGAAGCGAGAGACCGACTCGCTCAGGAAGCAACTTCAGGATCTGCGGGGTCTTCGTCCAGCTTGGGACGCGACCCAGATCGAACTAGGGGAGCTTCGTGAGCAGCAAGCATCCTGGGATGCGCTTCGGATTGAGCTAGCGGAGCTGCGTACTTACCAGGAGGCTGAAGCGGGTCGGTTAGAGGACCACCGCTTGGCGTGCTTAAATGACCCAGCCCATGCTGCTTAGATTGCCCGACGGTTCTTGGATGTGATGGAGCCGTATAGCCTTAACATAATTCGCCAGCTCAGGCTCGGTGGGTTTCTATCCCCAAATTTCTCTCCCGATGCAGTCTCGCTCCCTGATTTGTGCGAGAACCTGCCCTCGGTGGCCAACCAACCTTTCAAGTGAAGCTGGTGTTTCCATGCCTTCTGTTTCCTTGTATGGCGCTCGCGCCCTTGAATGTGATTCTCCCCCTTTTTGCTTCAGTAGTACTTTCTTTCGACCCTGGGGGGTACATGGGCAAACCATGCACCGCCCTTATTGATGAGCGTGATCCTACTCCGCCGGCCGGATGTCCCCCTGGCTAGTGTTTGTCTCCGGTCTTTGGGGGAGGTGCTCGAGACCCGGGCTGGTGTCTCAGCGTGAGGAACTGATCCTATAATCAGCACTGGTGGCGGAGAAGCCTAGAGGTAGGTGGCCCACGGGAGCCCTGGCTTCCTGGCCGAGGGGGACTCGGGGAGCGTGGGTCGCCGTGCGTCCACTCAGGGCTCAGGCCGAGGAGTTAGCGGGAGCTGGCCCGTGATGAATTATGACCTCTTGGCCGAGCAGGACCCGAGGAGCGTGGATCGCCACGCGTCCGCTCGGGCTCGGGCCAAGGGATTAGCGGGAGCTGGCCCGTGATGAATTATGGCCTCTCGGCCGAGCGACCAAGCTAACGATCATCCCCTACATCCTTCGGGGCATCTGATCCATTTAGGGCCATGTGTCCGCGACTGCGAGCCCCTCGGACATCGGCGCCTCGCTTTCCTGTCTTGGGCAACAAACTGATACTTCGTTGTCTCTTCATACTTCCTACCCCTGCCTTTCTGCCTGTCCGTAGGATCGGCTATCCTTTACGGTTTCCCGTCCAACGGCTGTGATTAATGGCCACGTTCTTTATATAGACTTCGGTAGTTGTTGCTCTTGCCTCTACTTCATCTTCACTTGCCTTTTTCCTCTTCTTTCCTATTGTTCCTCCTGGTGCCCTAATGCTCTTCTCATAATGATGCGGGGCTTCATCATGAAGGAGGCCCAAGAGAGGTCGGTTAGATATAGGGTGGCGATGGCCGCCCTGCTTTCGGAACCTATCCCTATCCCCTCCGACGCTATTCCGTCAGTCGCCCCGGTGTCTCCTTCTTCAGCGACAAATCCTGCCGCCGCCCTACCCACGGATAAGGGCGAGGTGGATGCGGTGGATTCTGATATTGAGATTTTGTCCTCGGATCCTTTCGCCAGGGAGCTGGAGCCTCTACCGGCCCCTTCCCACACCGGCTCATCTCCCTCCGGTGTTGCTTCTGCCCTTCCTCAGGAAGTTCCCTCCCCTTCTCCTGCAACGAGCTTGCCCTCTCCGTTGCTCACGGTGTCGGCGGTACAGGCGCCCCTCGATATTGGGGATATCCAGCTTGCTCCCCCTTCACCTCCACTTGTCTCTCCCCCTGATCCGAAGGACCAACCCAACCCCGTCCTCCTACCTGGAGCTCCGGCCTCCCGGGTGCCTACGTCGCTTGCCTCTGTTGACTTAGTCTCGGGACTTGGTCATCCCTCCGTTCCCTGGGCCTCTGTTAGCTTGGCGGGCGGGGTGTCCGCTACCCCCTCTTCCTTCCTTCCTGGTCGGACTCCGGATCTCCGCCCAATCCATCTTGTTCTTCCTTCGCGGGCGGATCCCTCTGCTACTTTCGATATTTCGGATCCCGAACCGCTAGGTTCGGCCAGGGTGGTTCACTTGCACGCTCCCTTGAGCGACCACGTGTACCAAGGTCTTCGGTCCTTCGACTGCCCAGACCCGATCAACCGTGTTGATGGCTTAGTTGCGGACGCTTGTCGGGTACGTTTGTCAGCTAGCCCTTGTTCGTTTGGTTTTCTCTAATTAACCCCCAGTCTCCTTTGCAGTTGACCGGGGCCTTGTATGATATGGGTGTTTCCTTTGCCGCCCAGAACCGATCTCTCCGTCAGTTGGAGTCCCGTCGGGAGGCGCTGGAAACCCAGCTTCGTTGTGCCTGGCCCCTGCCAAGTGACGGAGCCTGGGAGGCACTGCGCTCTGAGAATGCGGCCTTACGAGGACAAGCTGCTCATGCTGAGGCGCAGCTTCGAGATCTTCTGACAGGGCTGAGCACAGCTCGGGCTTCTGAGGCTCAACTGCGTCAGCAGCTAGCTCATTTGGAGCGAAGCGAGCATCAAGCTCGAACTCGGGAGCTTAGAGCAAACGCTGAGCTGGTCCAGGCCCAGGCAGATCTTCTGGAGGCCAACCAATCGGCTGCTACGCTCCTCGCCGCTTTGAAGACCAAGGAGGCGGAGCTGGCTGCTTGCAAAAGCGACCTTGCGCGGATGCGTGAGTGCCACGAGACTCAGGAGACCCAGGCGCAGCTGGATCGAAATGGACGTGACAAGGTGACAATCGGAGCTTCGTCGCCGTCCTTGGTGCCTACCTCGTAGGCGTAGGTCCTGTAATTGTAGGTCTATCTTCCCCCTGTTTTGGGATGTAGGCGAGGGCCACCTGGTTGGTTAAGGACGTTGCTTTTTCTCTTTTGCCTCTTCTCCATTTTTTTGCTTCTGTTTTCGTGCGTGGCGATTGACAAGTCGATGACGGGCCCGGTCGCCTCTTTTCGGCCGAGAAAACAACATCTCCTGGGTTGAGGCTGTGGTTTTTCGCCCGCTTAGGCTTTTGTACACGGATACTCTTGGCCTTGATTTGCGGGGCTTAGCCATTCGTGGCCGGCTCGTGAGCTTAGGATGGTGCGCCGGGCAGGGGTCACATCCCTTGGCTGAGGGCTGAATCAGTGGCTAATTAAGAGAGGAGCACAAATGTGCTCGCTGGGAGCCTCTGATCCCGGCGATTAGCGCGACCGGGCTCAGGAGTTGACTCGGGAAGGTATCCCCAGGGCGCGACTTCTCTGTCAAGGAGTGCGTGGGGACCCTTCGGAGGAAGGGCTTACGTAGAGCAAGAAGGAGGCCGCTCGGTCGGGTGACCCCTCGGGCTGCATGGATCATCATGCATCGGGAGCCGATCCGAGGGAGGGGCTTGCGTAGAGCAAGGAGGAGGCCTGGGGTTCCCCGGTCTTTGCCGAGGCTTCCCGGTCGAGGGCATCCCAGGGAGCGTGGGCTGCCACGTGCCGCCTGAGAGCCTCGCCGAGGCTTCCCGGTCCGCCTGAGAGCCTCGCTGAGGCTTCCCGGTCGAGGGCATCCCAGGGAGCGTGGGCCGCCACGCGCCGCCTGAGAGCCTCGCCGAGGCTTCCCGGTCGAGGGCATCCCAGGGAGCGTGGGCCGCAACGCGCCGCCTGAGAGCCTCGCCGAGGCTTCCCGGTCGAGGGCATCCCAGGGAGTGTGGGCCGCCACGCGCCGCCTGAGAGCCACGCCGAGGCATCCCGGTCGAGGGCATCCCAGGAAGCGTGGGCCGCCACGTGTCGCCTGAGAGCCTCGCCGCGGCTTCTCGGTCAAGAGCATCTCAGGGAGCGTGGGCCTCCACGCGCCGCCTGAGAGCCTCGTCGAGGCTTCCCGGTCGAGGGCATCCCAGGGAGCATGGGCCGCCATGCGCCGCCTGAGAGCCTCGCTGAGGCTTCCCGGTCGAGGGCATCCCAGGGAGCGTGGGCCGCCACGCGCCGCCTGAGAGCCTCGCCGAGGCTTCCCAGTCGAGGGCATCCCAGGGAGCATGGGCCGCCATGCGCCGCCTGAGAGCCTCGCCGAGGCTTCCCGGTCGAGGGCATCCCAGGGAGCGTGGGCCGCAACGCGCCGCCTGAGAGACTCGCCGAGGCTTCCCGGTCGAGGGCATCCCAGGGAGCGTGGGCCGCCACGCGCCGCCAGAGAGCCTCGCCGAGGCTTCCCGGTCGAGGGCATCCCAGGGAGCGTGGGCCGCCACGCGCCGCCTGAGAGCCTCGCTGAGGCTTCTCGGTCGAGGGCATCCCCTCGCCGAGGGTAATGCAGCAACGAAAAAACCATTTTGGACGGGCGCATCGGATAAATGATATATGATCCAGAAGATCTGATTTTAGACATGTGGCAAGTGTGTAGAACGCATCCATACCTCCAGACGCATAGAATATACTCATGTTCAAGAAGACCGAACTATATAGGCGCATAAAATATATGGGATTCGTCCAAAAATCCAAATGTCAGACGCGACGGAAACATAACCTGCCCCCTTTCCTTTGCCTCGGCGGTCCTGTTTCGCTTTGCTAGAAAGAAGGCAGAATCAAGAACCACTCTGCGGGGGTCCGTCATAAAGCCTCTGGGGCGTTAAGGGCTCTTCTGCGATTGAATGAAGGAAAACTCGTATTCTCTGGGAACGCTATCCGCCAGAACCCATATGGATCTCCCATTTCCATTTCCGATCAGGCTGCTGGAGTCCCTCCTTCTAGCACCATTTTTAATCCTGTCGCGAAGTGGGGTGACAGTCCAACGGGCCGGACGGGCCTCCCAGGAGCCACGAGCCGATGAGGTGGTCATTCGTCGGCCGCGCCTCACCTCGCTCCTACAAAACAGGGACCGTCAGCAAACCCGCCGGGGGAATCCCCGGTCATGCACTCCGACGATCAAGTCAATCCCGAGTATAGATGAGCGAAAACTGGATGGAGATGGAGCAAGGGATGCGAGAACTCGCGTGCGCGCGTACCTGCGATGGGGGGAGTGCCGAGCTTTTATGACCGGGGGGGTGGGCTGACAACCCCAGTCCGCGCGGATGGGACTGGGGCGTGATGGCTGTCAGCCCGTGCAGAGCACAAAGGAGAGGCCCGTCATGGCGCGGGGTGCTCCGGCAGTACGTGAGTACTGGGTACGCAGTACGGGGGGTACTGGAAGCGCAATACAAGAGTACTGGATGCGCGGCATGACCGCGTGGAGATGTCAGAGACAGGCAAGGTGTGAGGAACCCACTAGTAGGACCGTACCCTGGATGAAAGGATGTGAGAGGGGGTGAGGGCAGGACAGCCCGTACCCCGAGCGCCGACTGGCCGGTCCGCATGTTGGGGGCCGAGTCAGGTAAGAGCCAGGGAGCGTGGGTCGCCACGCGTCCGGCTGGTGGAGGGAGAGGTAGCGCAGGGTACGCCCTGGATCGGGGCTTGTCGCGAGACTTGACCTTGCCATTGGAGTTAAGACTCTGCTCTGGGTCGAGGTGGGTTAGTGTGTGTGACTAGGCTTCTCGCTGAGTCAACCGACTAGTGAGGGGATGGCCCAGCCGTCCTCTGGGAAAAGGTCCCCGGACGCGAGGTCCTTTGGCGGTTGACCTGTCTACCAGGCCCTTGTGGCGCCAGGCTGGCCGATGGGCCGGCCTACGCCTTTACCCGTAGGCAAGGCCAGGATCAGAGTTCATGACTCTTAATATTCCAGTCCTTATCGCTTTGAATCAAAATCTTTAGCCTTAAATGCACTATTTTAATAGTCATCATGTGCGTCATCTAAGGTGCTGTTTGGTTGAGAGATTTAGAGGTAAAGAATGTGAATGAAAATTATTTCATTTTCATATATGATGCTTGGTAGGTATTTGAAAGGGCTCAATGAGAATCAAAATAAGGATATTATATCCTAGTTTTGATTCGCCTCTTCCCCCTTAGATATCAACTTTCCATTCCTCCGTCGCTTAAACATGCGCGCGCGAGCCTCGTCACGCCGCAACCTTCTTCTCTCCTCATCGCCCAAGAGAAAGTTTCTCTTCTCCTTCACAAGTTTTCGCCGATGTCGAAGCCCTCCTGCAGTTTCTGTCCTCATGCAAGCGAGCCCGACGTCGACTCTCTCTCCCTTGCCGATTGCCCTCTTCTCTCCTCATCGCCCGACGCTCAACCTTTCTCTTTCCCTCTTCACGCGCGACTTTCCTCTCTTGGTTTGAGCATCGCCGACCCTCCTTCCCTACAGAGGTGATCCCTTCCGACGCATCACAAATGTGAGCGTCCTTTTTGATTTAGAGTTTTTTCTCTTGATTAGGTATTGATTTTTTTCTCTCTGTTTTCTATGATATCCATTTAAGTATTTGATCTGGTTAGAATCTTTAGGATTGTGATATTCGATTAGTTTTTCAACTGGATGGAATTTAGCATTGTAATATATTTTTCAACTTCTTGAAGGTTTTAATGTGTTCTAGGATGGGTTATATAGTAATGCTTTTGAGGAATCATTATTGCAGATCCTATGAGAAAAATATAATTTGATAATTGATAGATGTCATTTGGTTTTCTTTTGGATGTGATATAGGTAGAGTTGCTTCTTCTTCATCTTCAATTTTTCCGGCTTAATTTTTTTTTTTGATTTACAAGGGATATCCAGGTTTGCGCCCGACTAATCCGCTTGACTGACTGACCCTGCCCCACAGCTTTCAATGAGAATCCCCATCGAGTGTAAATCATGGGACGGAGACACGTGGCGACTTCACCACTGATGATATTGGTACCCGATGGTCCAACCACATAGCAGCCTGTGGCGATTTCTTCCATCAGCATACTGCACGCTCTACCAGGGAGGAATCGAACCCGGAAAATGAGGGACGTTGTGGCTTAATTTTGTATTCACATAAGGATGTTGTGACTTGTGACTCCTTTTGCTTATGTCGCTATTGTAATTTTTGTGAACAGATTAGTATTTTAGTGCTTCAACTATGTTGGTGAATCAGATTGATTGTTTAATACAATCTGGAGTTTCGACTACATCAAGGAAAAAGATTGATAAGAGGTCGTTTTTTCGATCAATCTGGAATACATAAGTATTAAATTAAAATATCATTGAATCTAATATAATTATCACCAAAAATATTCATTATATTATATATATTTTTAAATAAAATAATTTTGTTCACGAGTATGTAATTATTTTTATATTTTTACTAATAAAGATAAATTGATATCCATTCCCTAATCTAAGCTAAATCAAGCAGCTCCTAATGAAAATAATATCAATTCCATTATCTATACCTAGTACCAGCAATTCAGTAATTATTCCTATTCCCATTAACCCGTCAATTTAATCCATTTCTATTCTCATCCCCGAATATATATCAATCGTCCCTAAATAAAATATCAATTATATAATAAAAAAAATGCAGGGATATTTTAGCAATTCTGCTATTTTTATTCCTCGCGCATGGTTCGCTAGAACCGCAGCCGCCAGCCGCCAGCCGCCAGCCGCAGTCCTCAGTCTCCCCCGCTTCCCCTTCCCCCTCCCCTTCCCCTGCCGATCTCTGAACCGCAGCCACGCTGCCAGCGGTCGCTGACTCCGTCTGCCGTCCAGGAACTTCTCCCACATTCATTCCTCCCCTTCACCCCACAGTTTAACCCCTCTCGAAGGCCGCCCTCCGTGGGCCATCGTATTCTCTCCCGCAGGTCAGTCTTCCTTTCCGACATCGCAGGCTGTTCCTCCTCCTTGATCTCGCAGAAGGATCGATCTCACTTGCATGCCAGTCTCTCTCACACAACATACAGTTTCCTCCAGCTGCTACAGCTTCAGCCCTATTCTCTCCGACGTAGTTCTTCTTTTCAACTCCGTCGAAGCAGGATCAGGTGACAAAGTATTTTTGTTTTGTATTTAATTTCTGTTTTAGGAGTATGTATATTCTTTAAAACTTTATAATCAAACATTTTATGAATTTTTGAAAGAAGGATCTTTTTTTGGCTCAGATGCTTGGATTTCTGGATATAAAAATGCTTATGCTGATTAGATTTTTTACAGTGAAAAATGAATAGTTAGGTTTCTTATCTTTGCGTCATTATGATTCTTGAGCAAAGTTTGCCTTCTGTGTTGTGGTCTGTTCCATTTTTTTTTGCTCCATTTAATTGGGTACCAGTTTGTTCCGGTATCTGGAACTATCCAACTTGACATTTGATAGGATTGAAAAATACCAAAAATTCGGTATATCACACGTACCATACGGAAATACACCGAATTATATAAAAAATTCGATATACCTAAAATTCGGTATGGTATTATACCATACCGAAAAGTTTTGGTATGGTATACCGGAATTTGAGTGTAAACGATATAGAATTTATATTTTACCGAAAATTGATATATTGCAATTTTGGAATACCGAAATTTCGGTATGATATCGGTGTGTTTTTTCTATATACCGAAGTTTTCGGTACGGTATACGGCATGAGATTAGGAGGGTTCAGGTAATCTTTTACCAAATTTAGCTAGGTATTTTGTGTGGATACCCTTTTAATTAAATGGGGTTGAGTTATTGAGTTCTGGTATTTTAAAAGCGACAACGACTTTCTGTCATTCCTCTTCAAGTTCTCGAAGAATCAATAAGAGATTAAATCTGACTCCATCTCATCCGTATTCACTCTCAATTTGATCAAATATCAATGGATTACATCAATTTTCTAATATAATTAATAAACTTCATAGAAAGAATCCATCATCCTTCTCTGCCTTTATTGAGTCTATTCACTCTTAACATCTTTTCAATTGGCTTAGTGCTCTGGGTCGTTTCCATGTCTTCCACAGTGAGTAAGCGCATTTTGCATCCAGTCTTATCATACTTGATCAACTTGTTAGTTACCATTACTTCCTTAGATTGAATCATCGTTAGATAATTTTCTTCCCATCAATTTGTCATCCTACGAGGATGCTCAAATCATCTCTAGGCCGCTCATTTGAATTGGTGTTAAGTGATAATTCAAAATTCATTTATCTTTCGCATATATCTTGTCATCTCAAAGTTTGTTCACATAACTTTAGTAATCCAGAAGCTATCCATTTAATGCAAACTATCTGTGTGTATGGGTGGAGGGTGGGGTTAGGTGTGGGGTGGGGGTGGGTTCTCAATCGCTATATGGTATTCATAGGTATGGAGACGATAAAGATCCTCTGATGATGCATTTCTACCATAGTTATGCTACTACTATCCTTGTGTATTCACAACTAGAATTCCTCTATTGTGATATCTATGTAGCAAGTGCATCAAGAGAATAGATAATCTAATGCGCAATTCCATTGTTTTGAAAGAGCAATCCACCTTATGGTTCTTGCATAGAGTGATTCAGTAAATTGTGCTAGTGGACTACACGACACTCTTCAAATAGAGATTAAGGAAATAGCCATCAAGCTCTAAGAAGACTGTTGTTTGAGAAAGAAAAATAGAGGACTTACTTTATTCATGAATAGATGTGGTATATATACAGATGGGATTACCTATTAAATAGGAGAGATCCTATTTAATAGGAAACTAGATCCTATTTAATAGGAGAGATCCTATTTAATAGGAAACTAATTCTAACTTGATCCTAATTAATAGGAAATAGCTATAATTACAAGATATTAACATATGTAGCCGAATATTAAAGTAATCCAAATTAGGATAGTTTGATTTTCCACACTCCCCCTCAAACTATGCGATAGATACTCATTAAGCCAAGTCTGAGATTAAGTTCGTTGAAGGTAGATCTAAATAACGCCTTGGTGAGAATATCTGCAACTTGTTGATGATAAGGGACATAGTTCATCAAAACACTCTTATCTTGTATCTTCTCATTGAGGAAATGCCAATCAATTTCAACATGCTTTGATCGATCATGTTGGACAGGATTCTTAGCCATTGCCATAGCTGACTGATTGTCACACATCACTTGTATGGGACCTTGGAAAGTGATTCTGAGCTCTTTTAACAGTCGCTTTAACAATATTCCCTCACAAACGCCTTGAACTAAGGCTCGAAGTTCTGCCTCGGCGGTACTACGAGCAACTACTGACTGTTTCTTGCTGCACCAAGTGACCAAATTTCCCCATACGAATGAACAATAACCTGATGTTGACTTTCGATCACTCTGAGAGCCTGCCCAATCAGCATCTGTAAAGATTTCCACTGACCGATTTGTCATTTTCTTAAAGAAAAGTCCTTTTCCAGGGTCTCCCTTTAAGCATCTTAAGATTCTATGAGCCGCCTTCCAGTGATCAACTGAAGGATTGGTGAGGAACTGACTAACACAACTCACTGCATAACTGATATCTAGCCTTGTATGAGTGAGGTAAATCAATTTACCTACTAGGCGTTGATACTGTTCCTTATCAACAGTTTCTTCTTCTGTTCTAGTCTTTAGTTTGACATTAGGATCCATAGGTGTTTCTGATGGACGACAACCACTCATACCAGTTTCACGAAGCAAGTCTAATACATATTTGCGCTGAGAGACAAATATTCCTTGATGAGATCTACCAACTTCCATACCAAGAAAATATCTGAGAAACCCTAGGTTCTTCATCTCAAATTCCTTGGATAGGACATTTTCAAGTCGTTTTATTTCCTCTTCATTGTCTCCTGTAAGTATTATATCATCAACGTATACGATTAGAATAGTCATCTTACCATTGAGGGCGTGCTTAACAAACAATGTGTGATCGGCTTAGGATTGATAATAGCCTTCCTGCTTCAGGACCTTGGAAAACCTCTCAAAACACGCCGGGGTGATTGCTTGAGTCCATACAAAGCTTTCTTGAGTTTACACACTTTCTCTCTTGTCTGACCATTCTCAAATCCTGGTGGAATTTCCATATACACTTCTTCAACTAGATCTCCATTCAGGAATGCATTTTTCACATCCAATTGGAATATTGGCCACTCTTGATTTACAGCGCAAGATAGAAGAACTTTTATGGTATTAAACTTGGCAACTGGAGCAAATATCTCATGATATTCAATCTCGTAGGACTGTGTGAATCCTTTTGCTACTAGACGTGCCTTAAGCCTTTCAACACTTCCATCTGGCTTTTGCTTCATAGAGAAAACCCACTTACATCCAACAACTTTCTTCCCAGGTGGTAGTGGCGTGAATGTCCAAGTTCCATTCATAATGAGAGCCTGATACTCTTCAAGAACAGCAGTATACCAAGCAGGACTCTGTTGGGCTTCAAATACATCTTTAGGATTTTAATTTTGTCTTGCGTTGACACAAATGCTCGAAATTTTTGTGAAAGACCGACATATGACAAATAATTCTGAATTGGATGCATCGTGCAGGATCTGGTACCTTTCCGAAGAGCAATTGGCAGGTCCAAATTGGAGGTAGAATTATCCAGTGATTCAGAGTTCACGGGCTCTGATTGTGGACTAATTGCTGGTTCAACCTGTGCTATTTTGTCTGTCACTGGATTCAGGAGTGATTCCTGGTTGTGCTCGGTCTGTTCCAGGCGTTTTCTCCTCGTGTAGACTTTAATAGGCTCATTTGGAAGATGACCAGGTGGACTGTCCGAAGGTTGACGTTGGTCAGCCAAGGGAGATTGGTTGGCTACAGGAGGTGGTTGACTATCAATAGGAGGCTGAGACTTAGGCGGTAGAGTGTCAATGAGAGAAGGCCAGCTCCAATTCTGAGATTCATGTGTACGATTCTCCCCTTGAATTTCGGAATAGGAGAAGACCTTTAAAAAAAGGTGACATCCATAGTAGTGTAGAATTTCTGTGTTATAGGCGAGAAGCATTTGTAACCCTTCTTATTTGAGGAGTACCCAATAAATATGCATTTAATTGCACGTTCATCAAGTTTACTTCTGTTATGGGGGTAGACATGGACAAAGACAGTACACCCAAAAATTTTAATTGGAATCTCCGAAATAAGATGAGAGTTTGGGTATAGGTGGATAAGGGCTTGGAGTGGTGTTTGGAAGTGGATTACACGAGAAGGCATCCTGTTTATTAGATAGGTTGCTGTAAGAACAGCTTCGCCCCAAAATCTTTTCAGGGCATTAGCTTGAAACAGCAGGGATCGAGCTACTTCCAATATGTGACCATTTTTGAGTTCAGCAATCCCATTTTGTTGTGGAGTATCTACACATGAGCTTTGATGTACAATGCCATGGTTATTCAGATATGGGCCAAGATTGGAATTAAAGAATTCACGAGCATTGTCAGACTTGAAGACTTGGATATCTGTGTGGAATTGATTCTTAATCATTACATGAAAGTTTTTAAAAATGGTGCTGGTTTCAGATTTATCTTTCATGAGGAAGGTCCAACTTAATCGGGTATGATCATCAACTAATAGTAAGAACCACCGGGCCCCAGTGAGATTTGGTATTTTGTTGGGACCCCAAATATCCCCGTGAACAAGGGAAAACGGATGAGACGGATTA
This sequence comes from Boesenbergia rotunda, assembly GCA_024364735.1. Lineage (NCBI taxonomy): Eukaryota > Viridiplantae > Streptophyta > Magnoliopsida > Zingiberales > Zingiberaceae > Boesenbergia > Boesenbergia rotunda. The sequence continues at coordinate 299,387 of JAGFNQ010002642.1, read as the reverse complement.
TATGGAATAGGGGAATATGTGCTACGGGTATGTTTAGAGAGTTGGCAAACATCACACTGAAATGAACTTGGGTTTTTACTAATGAATAGTGATGGAAACAAAGCATAGGTACATAAAATTTGGATGACCTAGTCGATAGTGCCATAACATAATGTCACTATCTTAACTGGAATGAAAACAAGACTTCAGATACTTGGATGACTGACACTGTGAGCTGGGTTGGGTAGCAATGGGAGGAGGTATTGCGTTGAAGAGATATAGTCCGGAACAGAGTTTAGCACTGCCAATCATCTTCCCCGAATCCAATGCCTGAAAAACACAAGATTGAGCAGAAAATTTAGTCTCACAATTATGGTCAGAATTAAGTTTACTTACAGAGAGTAAGTTACAATCTAATTCTAGAACATAACACAACTCGAAGGGTAAGACTAGATGTCAAGCGTACGGTCCCTCTTCCAACGACTTTGGATTGTGACCCATTAGCTATATGTACAGTCTGAGACCCATAATATGGAACAAATGTAGAGAATAATCTTTTATCACCTGTCATATGGTCTGAGGCGCCAGAGTCGACTACCCAAGAGGAGGATGGGTGTTGATTTGGTACATGAAATGCTAAATGGTCAGTACCTTGTGAGCCTTCAGTGGTCGCTGCAGAAACTTGGATTGTATTGGCAGTGATTTGAGACTTGAAGATTTGCCTGAGAGCATCCATTTGTTCCTTGGTGAAGGGAGATGATTTTGGCGCATCAACAGTAGTACTATTACCTCGATGGTCATACTTTCGTGCAGGCTTCCAATTTGCAGGTTTGCCGTGCAAGTCCCAGCAAGCCATGGAGACCGAGGCAAATTAGAAGGAGATGCACGGGAAGTGGAATCGCCTGAGGTTTTGTTGGCGGCAGACCCTACGGGTCCTAGGTCCTAGGTTAACCTATGCTCTGATACCATGTTGTTTAAGAAAGAAAAATAGAGAACTTACTTTATTCATGAATAGATGTTGTATATATACAGATGAGATTACCTATTAAATAGGAGAGATCCTATTTAATAGAAGAGATCCTATTTAATAGGAAACTAATTCTAACTTGATCCTAATTAATAGGAAATAGCTATAATTACAAGATATTAACATATGCAGCCGAATATTAAAGTAATCCAAATTAGGATAGTTTGATTTCCCACAAAGACATTCTTCTCCACTACCAAAAAAACATTTGGAGATATTTCCAACTTTACTTTCCATGTCCATATTAATGGGTAAATAGGAGACCATTTAGTGACATAACTATGCAAACATGTTTGGCCTATATTGTCCATAAACTAAGAGTTCGAACGTAGCACTGTGCTTGCCTGCACTAGGATCATATCAAATAGATAAGGTGCCCAATCTAAGAAGGCACTAAGAGAAATCCATAAAGTATATATCATAAACTTGTAAAAGTGTGAAAACATCACCACTACTGCTAAACCAACAATCAGAGTTTCAACAAGTGGTCCATAACTTGGGAACAGCTAGAGGGCTCCTCTAATGGCTTGGATGTAGCTTCATGTATCCCCTCACGAATTCCTAGAGCTTGTTTATAACTCCATAACTTTACATGATAATTTGAAACTGTTTATAATGGTTCCTAGAGTTTGTTTGACACTCCTTTCTCAAATTCAGTTGTAGAGCCTTAAAATGGGAGCAGATTTTCTAAAGAAGACTTTGGAAATTTATGTACTCGGGAATCGTGCCTCCAATTTTCGTTCAAATCATAATCTTTTTTCACTCTCATTTAATCAAAATACTCTTAGTTTGGTGCGTTTATGTCAAAATTAGGTTTGAGCTTTTAACTAATCATGATTGATCTTATGAACTCAAATAAACCAAACTTCTCTCTTTGGCTACAAACAAAAATATTTTGATATATTTCCTTCAATAAATAATATATTTTGGATAATCAAGGCAAGTTTTAAAAGTCACCAGTGGGGCTTTTGAACTTAAAATGATCAAACACTATCTGATATTCCAGAAACATTATGATGTAAAATTTCTTTCTAGAATGACCTATTTTGGGATATCAAGGTCATTTTTGACCTTTTAACTACAAATTACTTGCTTGGATTATCTAACATTCTTATGAAGTCGTTGGTATGATATTCTGTTTATTATAATCATGTTTTCATCCCCCAATATGTTTTTGAAAATCACCTTGGTAGCTTAAAACATGTCGGTTTTGGAAGAAAAAATATGCCAAAAATGCTTTTGAGTGCGTTAAATAGAGTTTTGGTAAATTTGATTTGAACCTTTGTCCTTTCAAGTATTACATGGGGTTAGTTGATCCCATTTTGTTTCACCCACCTTTGCTCTCACTCATAGTGTTTAACCTTGTTTTTTTTAGTTTGCCAAGTTAAAGATATGTTTCACTTTGTTATTTTTTAAATACTGAATCAAAGTAAATGAGCTCTTGTTAAGTAATGTTTAGCTCGTTTACAAACATTATCGCTTGATTAAGTAAATTTATTTACAACGGTTCCTCAATCTGGCTTTCTTTCTTCATAACCGGCCTGAGAATATAGATCATCAATAAAAATCTTGTTCAAAGCCATAAATAAATAGATCATGTTTTGTCGTTTGCTTTTGGAGCTCTAAGCGATGGATGGGTTAATCATTATAGCTTGCAGATATGCAACGATTCAAAGCCCTTGCCCAAGCCCGGAGGTCCATCTCCACCATCTACCGTCCTCTCTTTACTACGACACGACCCATTTCTACCCATGACAATCAACCCCATAAGGAGGTCAGTCTCCATCATTAACTTTTTTTTCTCTCATTTCGACATCTAGGTTCCTATTGCTGGATTTCAGGTGCTTGTGGAGGGTAAGGCAAGTGCTCGTGCTGCCATCCTCAACCGGCCTTCTAATCTCAATGCCCTCACAACCAATATGGTAATTTTCTAGTGTGATTATGTTCATTCTATTGCTGGGGTGAGGTTAAAGTTAGTTGTTCTATTCTATTCTGCAGGCAACTCGGTTGAAGAAACTATATGAGTCTTGGGAGAATAACCCAGATATTGGGTTTGTTATCATGAAAGTGAGTTCTTGCTTACATAGGACCAGCTTTCTGGAAAACTTTATTGTTATTATTATGGAGGACTTTCTTGCCTAAGAAATTTAAGTATTTATGGTCAGAACTGAAACTTACGTGTCCTTTTGATGTCTGAAGGGCAGTGGAAGAGCATTTTGTGCTGGTGGCGATGTTGTTGCTCTTTATCACTTAATTAATGAAGGTATGCTCTTGGTTTGGATCATCCTCAAATGATTTATGGTAGGCACCGAACTTTGAAAGCATCTACACTGGTGAGGTGTTGGTATGATATGACAATAAAATAACAAGGAAGAGAGAATTTGTCATATTGAGAGCGAATGGTCTTCCATGTGGGAGCCTGTATATCAGTAGCTAAATAAGATTAACACCTTACATTAAAAGCTTCATATTTGTTTTTTCTCCTTCTGACAAGCATGTAGGGACGGCTAGAGAAAAACAAAATAATTGAAAAAATTACTGGTTATGACTGGGAAGTAAAAGTAGGATACTGCAAAACATTCTAAGAGAGCAGAAAGAAGGAAACAAGACAATAACATATCATAGTTTTGCTTCCTTTTTGAAACTTCAGTAGCAGCAGCAAGATATCAACAACTGTTCCATTCGCATAGGTATAATATTAAAAGTTCAATAATATTAATAGTTCAGACATTTTTAACATTGGTTGTCAATGCCTAATGTGACTTTCAACATGGTTTCTAGTGCCGAGCTGTGCCGGTTAGCGTGGGTGTGCTGGTTAGCGTGGGTGGAATTTATCGTTCTGCTTGCTGAACGATATTGAGACGACTCCGATACAATGACACAATGGAAATAGAGGGAGGTAAGAGAAATCAATGGAGTGAAAGTAGGAGAGGAGAGAAAGAAAGGAAAATGATGGAAATTAGAAAGGGCGAGGGAGAAGGAAAGAAGAGAGGAGTATCTAGGCCAAGGTTTAAAATTTCGACCCGTGCCGATGTTTCGGTCCCAGACCGAAACGATACGGTTTCGGTATCGTATCGTGTCGATATGGTTTCGGTATTTTTTATTTATATATAATAATTATTAGATAAATATATATTTATTGTGTATAATTTAAAAATAAGTTGTATATTGATTTGATATAAGTTTTCAATTATTGAACAACTTAATATTGTTATGAAAACAATTAAATATAACTTTCTTTAAAGAAAATTGATTTATCAATAACTCGAATTAAAATTGATACATTACAATATGTTATCTTACTAATACCAAACGGTCAGATGAAAACATTGGTTCTTGTAGCATTCTGCTTAGATCAATTCCATGGTTCTCTAACGCCCAAATTAAATAAGCATCCCATGACATGCAATATTAATATTTATTTCTCCACATGTCCATCAACGTATCTCGATTCATCACTGGAAGTTGGACTTGAACTGGCACCATTGAAATCGGAACAGGTATAGGCACAGGATAAGGATAAACATACGCCTCTGAACTTTGGTATGATGGATCACCATATGATGCATCAGAGTTATAATAAGAAGACTGAGAGTATGATGAACTTTGACCAGAATCAATCTCAGCTAAACTCTGTCACATATCTCGATAATTGTGAGCTTTCTTTTGTTTGTCATCCTTATTTCGACGTTGATATTGAATAGTTCTAGCTCTATGATCATCATCTTGAGTTGCATGTGTGTAAGCTGCCTCACATATCCATGGCTCCGGTGCTAGAGTAGGGGGAACATAATTTTTACCACCAGATGCATCGCCACAATCATCACTTGCATGAGTACTTGCACTGCTATTAACATCACTATCCTCATCTCGAACTTCTCGTCGGACTACAGTATCAGAAGGTGATGATGTTTCATCACTGTCATCATGTTCTTGCTCATCAATTGCATCAAGTGGAGCTTCCTATAAAAGCAGGAGGCTTGACTTTTTCTTTTTTTTAGTAAAAACTAAAAACTGCAGGAGCTTTGCCTTTATCTATGAACTTTGGTTGGGTTTGGGATGTTTGAGAATGCCTTGATCGAGATCCAGAAAATCGAAATTCTTGATCAAAAGCTTCATTATAATCTTCTCCCTCCCTGATATCTTCTCTAGCTTGTATTGTTTCAATATGTTAAGAAATTGAGATGGTCGTGGTGGGTCTCCTGCTTCATCAAGTAATGGATTTTTAGCCTCAACAACGCTCCACCAATCCATCGTTGGATCATTCTCATTTTGGACAAATCCAATATCAAATGGGTCTACATTATCAGACTCTTGTTCTTCATTTTCTTCTGTTATTGCTCTTAATTGAAGACGCATATTATAATGAACGTAGACCATCTTCTTCAATCGATGATAAGAAAGATGATTTCTTACTTTTGTATGAATGAGGGAGAAAGTTGACCAATTTCTTTCACAACCACGTGAAGATGTTGTCTGTGAGAGAATTCGTACTGCAATCTTTTTCAAATTTGGAGCTGATCCTCCATATTGTAACCACCACTCAGCTGTAAGATAAATAAGAACAAAATTAAAATAATATTTATATTTGCTGACAATAATTAATAATAATTTTTACTATATTTACCTGCATCCATTTTATATCTGCATAACACTGCAATAGGATCACTAAAAGAATCATATGCCTCTCGAAATAATTGGCTTTCATTAATAGTCTCAACAATTGATTCTCTATTTGTTTGTAGTCTTGATATTACATGTCTGAGGGCTTGTAATAAATCATCATTTGTGCCAAGATTATAACGGGTATTGATATGCCGGATTGAGATAATAACCTACAATAATTAAACATATATAAATATGCAATTATTAATAACAATATTAGAAATTCTTTATTAAAAATTATGTACCTGCTAAATGAATATATTTTCCCATTTGATCGTCCCATCTTGTAGTGATTATATTAATGTAATGTTGATATTTGGTTGGTGATTGAAGACGTCTCTTAATTTCCTCTTTTGCTTCATGAATTAGGCGGTAAACGTTGCCCATTTGTGGCTTCCTGTCCATATCAACTTTACGTAGAACAACGTACAAAGGTTCTATTGCTAAAAGAATATCTACAATATAGTCCCAAAATCTAATAGATATAATAATTTTTTGCACCTCTTTACCTTCGACTGTGTTAGAATATCGAGAGGCTTCCCAATCCTTAGAAGAGAACATGACTTTCAATCCAATTTTTTTTTGATTCAACGATTTTAACAGGAGAAAGTGAGTGGCAAACCTAGTCGCTCCTGGTCGTAGAATCTCACCATTAATAAATTTCCTCATTAATCCATGAACCCAATGATGATTATAGAGGAATTTTGTTAAAAATTGACCTTTTTTCACTACCTTCTTCACTATATCGAGTTTACCAATATCTCCCATCATCAAATCGATACAGTGTGCTGCGCATGGTGTCCAAAATAATATTTGATATTTTTGCTCCAATAACTCTCCACCCCTCTTAAAATTGACACCATATCTGTAATTACCTGCACTATATAATCTACACCTATCTCTTGAACTACACTATCCATCAAATGATATATGTAGGGTGCATTATGAAAATCTGTAGTTGCATCAATAGATTTATGAAATATCACCTTTCTATTGCAGTATAGTAGAAAGTTGATAATGCTCATCCGTGTAGGTCCTGTCCAGCCATCACACATCAATGTAACCCCATATAAGTTCCATTGCTTTTTGCATGATAGGATCCAAGTTTTGATCTCCTCCACTTGCTCATCTAAATATGAACCAGCAATTTCATATGCCGTCGGAGGTTGAATACCAGGACCAGATTTTTGGATGTTGGACACCATGCTACGGTTGTATGTGTTGTTTGCTATATTAGGAGGAATATGATTAAAATGAAAAAATTTTGCAATACTTTTACCGATTGATTTCTTTTTCTCTTTTGTGTATGCATCATCAATCCTAGTCTGTTTGCTAGCTTGGTCTGGAAATGCTAGTGGATCAATATCAACAATATCAACTGCACGTCTTCGTCCCATAGAAGGAAAAAAACGACCAATACCACTTTGTGTTCAAGTAATACGAACACTTGCACTCCTGCCTAATGTCGTTGCAGTAGTTGAGTCACTTCTACTAGTACCAGCTGAGTCACTTCTATGTCGCATATTTTGCTCATAGTCATATTGAGTTCAAGAGGTACTGAGAGCTGCTAAAAAATCTTCATCGTTTGGAACTTCACCACGACCTTCAAATTCATCATAAATTGGCTCTCTAGAGATTTGACTATCAACAAGATCACGTTGTCGTTGTTGTTTATACTTTAATGCTTTTTGACCTTTAAGTTCCTCTTTCATTGCATGACGAATTTCTTGAGAAACATTTAGACAATTCGAAACATCTGAATATCCACCAGCAAGATGTTGTTTTAGGTGTGCGACCCCACCACCCCGTCCAATCATATCGCAATGCAAACATTGCCAATGGAATCGATTCTCTAATCGGCGTGCTTGTCTCCAAGCTGGATCAGATTGTTGATTTGGTGTCATTATCTATGTATTATAAAAAATTAAGAATAATTGATATTTCTAGCTCAAATAATAATCATCATTTAATAATGTCAAGAACATTTTTATCATTATAAACAAACAAATTAAATATATAAAAGACAATTTCATGAAAGTAATCTTCTATAACACATTTTTATAAAGTAAATTTGGAATAATAATATTAATTATTTAAATAATATATATTTAAAATGATAAAAATATTAAAATATTAATTAAATAATAAAATAGTAAAAATAATAAGTAATTATCATATTATAAAATGAAATTTTTTGAAATTTTTTAGATTTTATTTAGGTTTTTAAAATTTTTTTTAGAATTTTTAAATAATATTTAAAATAGAAAAATAAATTCAAAAAATTCATTAATTAAATCTATTTAATTTTTTAAATTTAAATTTAAATTTTATATGTTTTATTGGATAATATTTAAGGAAGGAAATGTTAGATTTAAATAAATAATTTTATTATTATTATTTTTAAAATCTCATTTAAGTGAGAAATTCGGGAAAATCTCGATTTTATTTTCGCCTCCGCCGAGCAGAAAATGGCCGCCCCGCCGTAGATGGAGGAGCCGTGTGTCCAACGGCTCCAGCACCGTCCGGCGAAGATTCCGGCGACGCCGGAGGCTTCTGACGACCCCTTCGGCGACGCCGGGGAGTCCCGCAATGCCTCCGACCCGCCAGAGATCCGCTAAAGATGGAGGGGTCGTGCGTCCAACGACTCCAGCACCGTCCGGCGATGCCGGAGGCTTCCGGCGACCCCTCCCACGAAGCCGGGGAGTACCGCGATGCCTCCGGCACAGCTGCACAGATTGTTTCATCATCCCCGCCGTCGCCTGGAGCTCGCTTCGCTGCTGTCTCCGCCTCCTCGCGCTGCTGCTGCTCACCACTGGCACTCTTCCTTCCTCTTATAGCCATTTTTTCTTGCGAGACAGGCTGGCGCACGACGCACACGATTCCTTCTGTCGCGCGTGTCGTGCGCGTTTGCTGTTGCGTGATTCTCGCTGTCGCACACTGTTGCGTGATTCTCGCTGTCGCGCGTTGTTGCGTGATTCTCGCTATCGCCGCGTGACGCACGTCGTGACGCCTCATCCGCACGAAATCGCTGGCCTCCTCGAGTCGGTTTCGGCGCACCAGCGGAACGGTAATTTCTGCTGGTGCCGCTCGAAACTAAACGGCACCGCGAACCTTGATCTAGGCTGGCGTTGGCAGTACCAAGCATTGGCGTTGGTGTTGGAGGGAAGAGTGGAGGGGAAGCATAAAACTTATTTGGTTTTAAACGGACCAAAATCAAAATAAATCCAAATCGAGTCTCGTTTGAACCCACTTATCTCTACTCGATACAATTCACCAAATCTTAAATTGACTTTCACTTGATCTCTAATACTTAATATTAGTTGGATTTAGTTGAATAAGTCACTAATTTTTTAAAAAATAATTTAAAATGTAAAATCTTTAAATAGGATAATGTTTAGTGACTATCTCAACAAAGATTTGTTTACGTTCTATTTTTGATGCTTAATGATTGTGTGAGTGAGTGATTAAAAAATAAGGATTTGATGATGCTTTGATTAAATAAAAATTATTAACTAAATTAAAAAATAATATATGTATTTACTTTCACTATTTTTAATTTATTTTACATGATAAGTACAATGGATACAATTGATAAACTTATTTTTTAAAAAAATCTATCCAATTTAAATTGAAGTAAATTTGATTTTGCTTTAAAATTTGCAAATTTGATTGAGTCATCTTTAAGTTGATTTTTTTAGAAATTTTAAATTTATATAAATTAAAAAAATTTAGTTATAAAATTTTAAATTTAATTTAAGTATAATATTTTAAAATTTGAAAAATCTTGTATCTCTTTATTTTTCATCCACTATAATACAACAACAACTAAGTCTTATTCTACTAGGTAAGGTCGGCTATATTGATCCTTCTACGCTATTGAGCTCTGCCCCATATTATATTATTTATATTTAAATAAATTTTATCTTTTTTTGTTGTTGTTAAGCAAGTCTTTTTTTGCCTTCCTCTCCCTTGTTTGATGTGCGTATTTGTCATAGTTTCATATCGCCTAACTGGGGCATTTATTGACCATCTAAGTATATGTCCATACCATCTTAAATGGGTCTTGAAGTTTTTCATAAATAGATGTAACTCTAACTCTCTCTCTAATGCTCTTATTTCTTATTCTGCCCATCCTTCCACACATTAACCTCAACATCCTCATCTCCGCAATTTTCATCTTCTGCTCATGTGCCCGAGTCATAGCTCAACATTCAACACCATATAACATAGTAGGTCTAATTGTCATTTTGTAGAACTTCACACCATATAACATAGTAGGTCTAATTGTCATTTTGTAGAACTTCCCTTTAAATTCTATTTACAGGCCAATTTAAAATTATTTCACTTCATCCCAATGTTTTATCAAACAAAATACATACATGAAATAATAAAACAAATGGATAAGTAATGCATAATTTATTTATTAAATGCCAATAAAATAAGTTCATACACAATTTCATAAAGTGTATACATTCATTTATTTATTTTGGATTTACAAGGGGTATTCAAGCTTGCGCCCGACTAATCCCCTTGGCTAACCGGCCCTATCCCACAACCTTCAACGAGAGTCCCAACCGGCCAACGAGGGTAAATCGCGGGATGGAGACACGTGACGACTTCACCACTGATAATATCGATACCCGATGGCCCGTCCACGCAGCAGCCTGTGGCGATTTCTTCCGTCAGCATACTGCGCGCTCTACCAGGGAGGAATCGAACCCGGGAAGTGAGGGATCACCCAAGTGAGCCATTACCAATCGTGCCATGCCCGCGGGGGCGTATACATTCATTTAAACAATATTACATACTGAATAATGAAAGTTTCTTGGGCTTTAAATTTAAAATCGCTCCTGCTATAAAATTTAAAGGCAAAATATGCCCTAGTTAATAGAGTACTAAGTTCTCATTTTCTTGTTGCTTATTCTAAGCGTAAGTTATTATTAACAAATGAAGTATATACTTTACAAATGACTAAAGTTAAAAATTAAAGCTTAATTGGTTGTAAGCATATTTAATATAAAGAGTGATGTGATTAAATTATTCTACAAATATAAATATAAGGACATGAATATATTATATAATTTACAAATGACTAAAGTTAAAAATTAAAACTTAATTGACTGTAAGCATATTTAATATAAAGAGTGAGGTGATTAAATTAATCAACAAATATGAATATAAGGACACGAATATAATAATTTAATTAATTATTAAGTAACTAATTAATTATAAAAAAATGATTATTATGATTATTATTATTATTAATGATTCAATCAGTAAGTACCAAAATAAGGCCGACGTAGCATGAGATAGTACTGAAACTATTACTTTTTCATTGATGGTTTTAGTTTAAGATTAATAATAATTAACCTATATTTAAGTTATTAAGTGATAGTTTAAAAGTATCAAGCTATGAAACTAAATTATTCATCTACTCTTTCCATGCACGTATACACGTATTGAATATTGACACTGAATATCTCCACTAGTCGTGCGAAAAGTTTTAAACGAGACAGTTTTGGACACTTGGATCCACACTCATGATTCCCACACAAGAAACATAACTATTAAGATAAATAAGTTACTAATATTACATATTATATTAAAATGTTTAAATAAATATAATATCATTTAATTTTTTAATTATAAATATGTATTGCTATTATAATGAATGAATTATATTGTGTAGTGAATTTGAATTCGATAGTATTATAGAATATATTAATTTCATAGTTAGTACTTATTGTTTAATATAATATCTGCTATACATAAATATTAATGGCCAACTTACATTTACTTATTTAATTAATTCACAATTGATTTATTATAATGGTTAAGCCATGTTTTACTTAACTATTTTTGAATCAGCTAATTTATAGAATATGCATATCATTTCCCATTTTCCTCTTGGTCCGTCCATTCCCCTAGCATTTTTAAGGAGCAAAAGACCTTAGCACCTTAAGGTGCATGTGGCTTTCAACACTTGTAATATACAAACCAAGGTAGTTAAAATCGGGATTTTAACTTGAATCGGAAAGGGGTATTTAAAATCGTAAATCTTAAAATCATAAATCGTATCGTAAGATTTTATAAAATTTCTATATATATGCATATAAAATTATAAAGTCATATATATGGATGTCAAATAGCATAAATAATAAAAAAAACTTTTAAATCGCTAAACAAACTTAGATAAACTTGCATTCATAATCAATATTACATTAAAAATGTCATCCATAAGCCACAAAATAGTGAAAAAAAACATAATAACTTCAATTAGAATTAGAAAGGTTCCATCAACCATCTAATTATAGAAACTAGATGCCTAATCTATAAATCTAAAAAATGTGACACATTAAAATCATAAGGTTCCATATATATGACTCCGATTTTAATGATTTTTTAAAATCGTTAAAATCGTATTTAAATCGTAATATCACAATTTTAAGGGTTAAAATCGCGATTTCAAAGGGATTTTAATAAATTACGATTTTAACTCCGATTTAAATCGTTCGGAGGTAAAAAATCGTAAAATCGTAGGATTTTAAGATTAAAATCGGGATTTTAACTACCATGATACAAACTAAGATATAACCTGTTTAATGGTTCTGTCCACTCCCCATTCTTTATATTGGTGGAAACATTGGCTGTTGGATTTTGCTTTAATTCTGTGTCTGAGCATCTCTAACAATTTTCAAGTTGTTATCTTGACAATTTATTTTGCTAGTTACTGTGGTTTTCCTGTGACATTTTAGCTTTCTCATGCAGGCAAGGTGGAAGATTGCAAGGACTTCTTCAGGAATCTATACATGTTTATTTACATTTTAGGAACTTATTTAAAGCCTCACGTGAGTGTGACCTGAAACTCTTCAAAGTTTTATTGTCATTTTGCATCTAGATATTTTTAAGTTTGCTCTTTGCTTCTCATAAATGTTTAGGTTTGGAAATGGGAGGATTGGTGTTCTTATTGCAAACATAATAAACCAATTTAATTTTTTTCTGACCCCAAAATCAGATGCTTGGTTTAAATGTTGTTAAGGTAGAAGATTAGATTTTCTTTTAGTATTTGGTAATATAAACCTCTCTGAACTTTGCTAATCTAACATGTGAAGAAAAGTTCAAAAAAATGTTTACTTCATCTACTTTTGCTATATTAGTTATTTTCTGAGCGGTTGTTTCACTCTAGAGAATTAGATAATTTTAAAGGATAACTAGAACCCTTTCAGATCCTGAAGATCTTTTACATGATCATAGTTTAGTTTTTGTTTGATTTATTTGTTTAATCTTTTTGACTTGCTTAACCTCAACTACTGAATTATTTTATAATTTGTCTGCCAATACCTGGTCATGATAATAGTACTCTTGTTTCCTGACAATGTTTTGTGTACGTAATGTTTCACTTATAGAATTTGTTCTTTCCCCATTCCTTTATTCCTGTATATCTCGTCATACTTTCTTTTGTTCTATATTTTTCTATATTAGTATTTTCTTGTTTAAGAGTTTTGGTGTTTAACATTTCATGCAGGTGGCTATCCTAGATGGTATTACCATGGGGGGTGGAGCAGGAATCTCCTTTCCTGGGGCATTTCGTGTTGCAACAGATAAAACTGTATGAGTTCTATGTTCTTGATATAATGATACTTATTGGGTTGTGAGGCATTTTTAATTTCCTTTTTTTAGTTTTTAAGATAAGCTGGTTGTTTGATTTTCCTTGCACAATAAAAGACAATTAAAGATCCATTTGCTGAGACAAATATTGGGAACCTAACATTTGATAGTCATGTTCAACTTTTTTTAGTGGCTTGTTACATGTTTTTTTTTTTGTTTTTGCAATGAGTAACAACTTCCCTGAACAATTTCAGATATTTTCTACACCAGAAATTCACATAGGCTTCCATCCTGATGCTGGAGCTTCCTTCTACCTGTCACATCTAACTGGCTATATAGGTATGACTGTTTTACTATGTTACACTCATATTGCATAACAATTCTTGTATCCTCTTTGTACGTTCATTCTGCCAATATCTGAATGCTTTACACTGCCTGTTTTGCTGCTCATACTTGGTGTTCCTACAAATACCTTATTTGTGATTGTTATACTATATAGCTTGTTTGATTTTATGTCAATATAGTTTATAAATATTTAGGCCTCCATGGTTTTCTTCTAACTCAAAAGAATCTGGATAAAGTGGAGGTTACTAGAGTTTATGTGATCATGGATATCCGTTGCATTTAGATAGCTGGCAAGGTTGGTATCCCTATAGGCATTGTTTATGTTGGTCTTGCATTTTTATTACATTCTTTGGGATCTTTCTTGACCAATTATTTCCATTTGTCTTTTTTCCCCCCTAAGAGTAAACACATTCTGGTTATTCTCTTTTTGTAGGGGAATATTTGGCATTGACAGGTGAAAGACTTAATGGAATCGATATGCTTGCAGTTGGCCTTGCTACACACTATACAACGAGTGCTGTGTGTTTCTTTGATCCATTTTGCAAACTTATCTTTACAAACTTTTCGGTTTCCTTACTATGTAACTTCCTCCTTGTTGATAGAGGCTTAATTGGGTTGATGACCGGCTTGCTAAGTTGGTCACTGATGATCCTTCAACGATAGATGCTTCCCTTGCAACTTTTGGTGATATTGTCTATCCAGATAAAAACAGCATTGTTAACAGGTATTTTGTCCTCAAGCGGTTACTTAATCTTTTAAAAAACCAATCTAATTGATCATTTGCATGGTTTTCTTACAGTATACCTGTGTGGCATCTCCATGTTAAATTCTCATGTTTCTGCCAAAGAAAGTCTCATGTGTTGCATTGTATTAGTTTCTGTGCATTGTACTTTTCCATTGCTTAGGGGGTTTAGGTGTTGGGCCAGATCCTTTTACATTTGGGCCATTTTGGATTAGAGATGGTCCAAGCAAAGTTAATATTTACTGTGTGCCCTTCCAGCATCACAATTGAAAATAACTAGCCGCTTTGCTCTGTCTCTCAACTAGCATTGCATGACAAAGTTAATCCAGTACAAATCAAAATCCATGGTGGATAGGTATAACTTCAAAGCAAATTGGAGCTGTTCTTGTCAGTTCAAAATTGTTTTTGAATAATGGTCGCAAATATATCGCGATGAGCTCTCTCTCTCTCTGTTTTTTCTTTTTTGCTTTGATTAGCATGTTATTCCAAGGAAATAGAAAGTCCTACCTTGACACGTAATAACTTTACTGCAACATATTAACTTGGTATAATCAATAAAGTGCTAAAGCCGTGACTATATGGACAAACTGTCTTCTGTTTCAGCCCCTTGGATTCCTCAGAGGCTGAGGATTGGAGGCATGTTGGGTTAAAATATCACCATGATCTTGGGGCTAAAGCTTTTACGTGTTGGAGCCTTGGAACATTCATAAAACTGCCCATAATGTGTTCAAGAGTTTACTTATCTGCTCATCTTTGAGTTGTTTAAGGTTTAGATGCCATGTTGGCTCCTGCATCTGTTGTTGAAAATTGCTCCATTCAAGCTAAAACAGGCCATATCCAAACCCCACTCTATTGGTCCTGGCAACAAAATTGGCCTAAAATGACCATAAAAGTAAGCAAACTGTTAAAAGCAAGGAAAAGAAGTTGAAGTCAGTTTAGAAATTCAATAACATTAAAGAAGTTATAGAACTCTACATTACTTTGTTTAGTTAATTATTCATGAAATCTTTACCACAGCCACTCAAAGTTGACTTCAACAGAAAAATTAGCTGCAAATATGTGAGTTTGTAGAACCATCACTTATATAAACAGCTTGTCAATTGTTTCATGAATAGGGTTGTTTGCTTTTAGGCCTTTTATGGGCTAGGTAATAGCAGAGGTCTGTACTTTTGCTGTCTGTTTTGTTACTCATGAGATCCTACCTTGGCATGTAAAATCTGGCTGCAAAGGCCAGAGTGATAGAACTATAATTATACGTTGTGAAGCTGTTTTTAGCCTGGTTCAATACCTGTAGTGGCAACGCTGGAACACTGTAAATACATATTGCATGGGATGCTCTTGATTTTAGCCCCTTTCTTCTACCTCATGAGAATGCAGTTTGATCATGAATAGTCATATGGATGAAGTTTGTCTGTGATGATCTACCTCCTAAGAATGCCTTTCCTTTTGTGGTTGTGAAAAAAAGCTGCCAAATTGGTTTATTGGTGAAAACTCTGATTGATAGTGGTATCACGGTTGAATGGTAAAAGAAAAAAAACCTAAATATTGGGGATCAGATAGTCAAAAAACCTAAATATCAATCATATTGGATCAGTGGAAAATCAAAATTTTTAAGAAAAAGAAAAAAAAATCATGTGTGAGCAAATTATGTTCATCATATATATATAATTAACATGTATTTTAAATGGTAAATATTAGGACTAGTAAGGTTAGATTAGTAATACAAGATATTATCATAATATTAGTAATGGCATATTATTATCATACTAAAAAGTTATAATATCATCTTATTTTTATTATTTGATACATCGAACTAGTCGGTAATAGTAGATTTCATATAAAGTATAAATATACATATATTAAATTATTAATTAATAATAAATCATATCAATTAATATGAAAGTAATAAAACAAAAAATTCATAATAAATAATAAAGAATCAAAATTTACTACAATAAATGTTAAAAAAGTATATTTTTACAACGAAGTTATTTGATAAAATTTGATAATTGTTTAATAGTTTATACTATAGAGCTTTGTTTGGACCTAACTCACCCTCGAATCAAGTTCATTGGATTTTTCTTCCAATTAGCAATGATTTCTCTCAATTAACTTTGCAAGAAAGATAAATTGGACACTTGATCTAGCTAGTGTCTGTTTATGAGTATCAACAAAATTAATGATCGATCTCGTGGCAATCGCGATTACTGATGAGGTGGAGAAAATTATATTCAAATTCAAGTGCATGAAGAAGACTCTTGCCCTCTCTTGTGCATTAGGGTTAAGAAAAAGTTCACTAAATCCTTGAGTTTTTTCATAAACCTAATTCAGCCAAATTTCATTGATCTTCGTTCTCTATTTGGCTAAATGACAATCGTTTCCACCTAGTCAAATCTAATTTGTTTATTGGTAGTCGTTTTGAATCTTGAGTTTTCTTATATTTCTTAGATGGTCATTGTGAAATAATGAATTTCTCAGGAAAGACTTGATTGGTCTTTGCTCATACTGATGAAACTTAGCTGTTCTATATCGGTATCAACCGATGTTAACAAACATGCAGATTCCTAGTTACTTGCATCTTTTGCAAGCACATAATACTCATGAAGGTTGCTTGCATATAATATTCAGTGAGGTACAACCTACATAAAACAATGAGGTGTGTAATGTATAAGCTTTTATTTTACCTTTTTGGTATGTAATGTATATTATTTTTCATTCATTATTCTTATTTATGTTTATTATTGAGTCTTTTTTTTGCAATATGTTCATACTAATACTTTTGCCAGGTCTCTTCATCTATAGTTTTTAATTTACTGAATTTTATTAAGTTGAATTATTCCCCCTGTGCAGGTTGGAGTTGATAGATAAATGTTTTGGCCTTGAAACTGTTGAAGAGATTTTGGATGCTTTGGTGAGCCTTCCCGCAATCTGTTTAGTTTCTTTATTGATAAATTTGTGCACGCTACTGCCATGTTACCTGGCGTGACGGTTCAGTTTTTAGTAAAACAAGTGTTAGGCTCAAGGAGCAATTTTGTCCCAAAAGTATGATATCTGAACCCATGTTTATTTGAGAATGCAATCTCTGCATCTTCTCAGCCCCATCATTATCTTCCTCTCCAAAATGAGTTTCATAAAATATTATCTTTTAATTTGCAGTAGATGCTTTCTTAGTCACCCGTGTTTATCCCCAACTTTGGTTTGCAATCTCTGCTCACTCACAATTTTGGTTTTTTAATTCTTTGTTTCTACCATTGCTTTTATTTAAAGCAGCTATTCAAGAAAACATTAGAGCTTTCTTTGTATTGTCTTGTAACGTGTACAAAACCTTCACTTTACCTGTTTGATTCTTCAACCAAAACCTTACATCAATTTCAGGCGTGTATTTTAGTGATTTATGTCTAGTTTATATTCTCACAAAGTTGAAACAATGTCAAGTGACAATCTCAACCACTACTTGGACTTGTGAATTTGGACTGATGCAAAGATTATTCGTTACTCGTTTGTCATACATAGGAGATTGAGGCAGCCAGATCAAAGCAAGAATGGTGTATTGTTGCATTAAAGAAACTGAAAGAAGCTTCTCCGTTGAGTTTAAAAGTTGCCTTACGTTCTGTAAGCTCTGGCATCTCATGCTACAATTAATGCGGCCTGATTTGTTATTCTGGTCTGATATTTCCTTCTATTATTTATTAGATAAGAGAAGGTAGGTTTCAGACTCTCGATGAATGCCTTGTTCGAGAGTACAGAATGTCTCTTCATGGGATCTCAAAACCACTTTCTCACGACTTCCATGAGGTAATGAACTCATCTCCAGGGAATATATTCCAGTATGTCCCTGAGTCATGTCTTGTGTGTATAGGGTGTCCGAGCACGGCTGGTCGACAAAGACTTCACCCCCAAGGTATCCACCACAGTGATGCTTTTTCATGGTTCCATTTTCGTATGGTTTTTTGTTGCCATTTCCATGATTCTAACCATGTAAATTGCAGTGGGATCCCCCAACATTGGACAAAGTATCAGAAGACATGGTTGATCATTACTTCTCACCTCTTGGCGAATTGGACTCTGAACTAGAGCTACCTGTACACTTGCGTGAAGCCTTCGTTTGATTCCGTGATCGGAAATGGTTGTCATTGTGCTGGATGCAGCTCGCAATGCTTTTACATAACAGGCGGCTGGCTCTAACATAGCCATAGTTTTCAGCCCCTTATTTTGCTTCGAAGTGAAATTGATGATTTTGGACATGTAAAGAGACAAAATCTTAGTGTCACTCTGAGAGCTGCATTTTTGTACTCCATCCAAATAATGGTACTTGTAACTTTGAACAGACCTTGAAATGATCAATTTTTATGCCTGCCCAATTTTTAAATCATTACCTTCAATTTCTAAATCTGGTTTCATTTCCTCGAGATCTTCTTCAACAGGATGATTGGAGAACACACTTTCTGCTTCAAAATGTTGACACTGGTAAACATTTAAAAAAAAGGCTTATACAATATGGAGAATAGTAGCGAGAACCACATACTCCTAGCCACCTATGATCTTTCGTTAACCTTACTTTATGTGTTAATTTAGCAAAGTTAAAAAGAATATAGTGGTTATTGTTTGATATCATTTCAAAGGTTATAGGTACATAGACTAAAAATATGATTATAGACATTTTCCTTGAGTGGGTTAGTGAAAGATAAAGTAATAAGAATACCAATTTCAAAGCTTTTTCATCAAAATTAACCCAAGTCCACAAAGAAGTCTATCTAAATTTGAAAAACCACACATTTCCATTTTGAAAGTAGCCAAAATTTCTTCACTCCTATAAAAAATTAAGCAACTTTTCTAGATTGAAAAAAAGACAATTAAATTTGCTTCAATTTGGACTTTTATGTAAGATTTTGATTCAGTTAGATTTTCTAATTTCAGAATCAAAACAAACGAACAAAAATCAATTGACTTTTTAAGTTCATGCTTTTTAAAACTGAATTTTAATTAAAGATAATCCAATTAAATACTCAATTACTTTTTCAACTCCAACTCCATTGATTCCTCCTCATCTTGATAGTGATGGGCGATTTTGAATTAAATTGCGATTTGTCTATATCAATGATGTTGAATATGTATTCCAAAAGAAACATTCACCAAAATGATTTGTCCACATTCTCTCATTTGGTTGGCAACTCAATTAGCATCGCCATCACTTCTTGTGGTGGCTATCAGTTTTCAAAAGGATTAAACATAAATTAGGAATAAAAAAAGGATAGTTAAGGGAGCCTTCTTTAATTACTTATTTATATGTAAGTAAAATTGATATTTTGATAATTTTTAAAATTTTTCCTAAAAGTATAAATTTATTCTCTAAAAAAATAGTTTAGTGCATAAAATTTCCGTCAATATTGAATTTCTAAAAGATTAATTTTACAATTTGAACCCTTGCCTATCAAATCATATGATAATAATTTTATAGTTACGTTAAGGATCTCCTTTTGTAAATTTGCTCTCTAAACCTTAATTTGAGAAAATTCTAAAAAGACATTTATAATGAAAAAGAAAATGAAAAATCATATGATAATAATCACTTGTATAATCTGCCTCCTCCTCTATTATTGCTGTGGACTTGTGGTTAAGATATCATGTCATGGTGGCAACGATATCATGCCATGGCACAGTGGTTTATTAGGTATGAGGAAGACAGGAAAAGGTTTTGATTAAATCTCCTAAGAAATTAATTGATCAGACGTTCTAAAATCCACTTGGTATCTTTACATGCTTGAGACCTTGACAGATATAAATTCAGATACCATTTTTTGTCCTCTTCCACTTTTTATTTTTTTTCCAGTCAGATTGCTGTAAAATCTTTTCTTTTCTTTTATTGAAAAAACAGAATTTTAAAATAAATGTCACTGAGAAAAATCTTTTTATTCCTTTATTTTTTTTTCTGATAGTGAGCACACCAACTAGGCACTATAAGCGACGGAGACGTGAGAGGAGACTAGAGAGGAGAAAAAAATGAACGCGTGACCGGGGAGAGAGGCGACGGTAAATTAAACCTAAAATAGTGATGAAAATAATTTATCCGTCATTATTAGCGACGGATTATTATTAATCAATTCCTTCATTATTTTAAGGTTTTTATCTATATCCCAATCTTAACGACGAATAATTTAAATCCATCCCTGCTAGTACCTTGCACTTGTGTTGCAGGGCAAAAGGCCCTAGTGATTTTACCGAGAAAGCACTGCTTGTTGGATGGATTGCCGGTGTTAGATTTAGTAGTTGGTCCAGTCACTGAGTTTGACGATGAGTTGATGGCCCGAATAGGCGGAGCTTGATATGCCAATATGAATCTTATCCCATGTATACTCTTAACATATATATACTTTCAATATCGAGGCATCCCTTTGGGTATTAAACATACCTTTCTTGACATTATAGTACCGACTTAATCTTGTTGATCGTCGAATTATGTCTTCAGATATTAACACACCTCATCGGGTAATCTTGATAAGAATATTAAGGTCCAAGTGAAAATAAGATCATGATATGCTTATGATTTATCGACAATTACATCTCAAAATATAATGGCCTATATCAATAACCAAGTGAAAAATCCTAAGCTTTAAAACTCTTGGGGGGATTTAACCAGTTGACGTTGATTCCAAAAGGTGATAATTAAATTAATATGATAGCTATGATTAATCATTTAATTAATTTATTATAAATATTATAACTATCTATAATCTTTTGATCAATTAATTAATTTTTTATCATTATTCAATTTATAAATTTATAGTTCAATTTTGAAAATTAATTTTGATTATACATCTCTCAATAGTTTGATATAGATTGACATTTACTTATACTCGATTTAGCTTTCATATAATTTTATTTCTAAACTCAATTTATGTACAAATCAAAAGTTTTATCCGAACATCAAATAAATCCATATTAAAAAATTGATTTACTTCTGAAATAGCCGTCGTCGTCGTCCTGTTCTATCCAATTTATTTGTAAGGTAAATTAATTTTCCAACTAACTAAACTCAAACCGAGAAAAAGACTTGATGGAACAAATTGACATACATCCAGAGGGAGGAATCTTAATTTATCAGAAGAGAAAACTAATCAGTTGAGATTCTGTCAGACACTAACGTGGCATGCTCGAGAGAATCCTGCTGACCCACCAATGGAATTAGATTCTATATTGATCTGTATTGATGATTTGTCGGAAGGCAGCTTAGTCAAACAGCCCGGAAGAATCTTTATTTATTTATTTTTAAATTGTGTCCGAACTTAATCCGATTAATCTAAAAATAAAATATCTTCTCACTTATTTACTAAATTTAAAATATAATTTATACATATTTAAAAATCGATGTTTAAGATATTCATTCCATTTGCTACTTGAGCCTAGATGTGACTAATGTACGGAGAGGACGAACATAATTTTATCAATAATTTTGATTCTCAGATCTTATGATGACAATAATCATATATTTATCATCAATCTATCCCATAAAAACTAATATGTTAAATGAGAAAAAAATAATTAACGAGATTTTTTTCAACCTCGGGCGACCGGTCCGATCCTATGAAAGTTTACCACCGACCGTCAGGATAATTGCTTAGCTCACGATGAACGGTCCAGAAATCCAGCGTTTTAGGGTTCGCGCCCTATTTGAAGAAAAAATTCTTATAAAATACATAAATTATAATTGAGGATCAAATCATAAATATCTAAGATCATAAATAATCATCTCTCTACTACTGTATCGTTGCCCCGAGCCAGCATGTTTCATGGGAGAAATAAGCTAACGATGCTTAATTAAACTCATTTATGATTTAGTTGAGCTCAGATGGGATGTAGCTAGCTATATATGTTCTAGAGTTTGAGGGTAAACTTTTTCAGGTAATTGCTTATGCTGTCACAAATGAAGATGAATTACTCTAAACGGCATCCTCACCGTCAACATCGTCACTAAAGAGCTAGATAGTTATTCAATGCCTTGATTTTGACGGCTAGCTGTTGATGAAGAAGAAGGATATTGCAAAATTACAGGTAATTTGAGCTATCTCTATGCCTTGATTTTTGAGTCATTTTGTTCTACTCATCCACTCTTGCTCAATTTTAACTTGAAATTATTTAATATCTTTTATTCATGTAATGTAAGGGAAATGGATATGCCCCAAGTTATAATATAGCTAAAGGATTATTAATTATTATCTTAGATATTTATAATTCGATTTTTAATTACGATGTATTTTACAGGATTTTTTTTTCCGGAGGGAGAGGGGAGGGGAGGAGGGGGACAAACCTTGAGACGTTGGGTTTCTCGACCATCCGCCTCGAGCGCTTCCCAATTTATCCTAGCGGCCGGTGAGAAACTTTCGTGGGACTGATCGCACCCGAGGTTCGATGTTATCCAACCTCGTTAATCATAAGGGGAATGGATGCGCTTCCAAAATATAATTAATTTAGTTGGTTATTATATGACAAATTTATAGAAGAGAGTAATTCCGATGAAGCAGTTGGAAATATCCTCCTTAATCTTTTGTCGAATAAGAGAAATGGATGTATAAAATGTATTTATTTTTTTTTAAAAATAATTTAGGTGTTTTGCTGGCCGCCAATTCAATTAGTCCCGGAGATAGTCTACCTGACTCCACATACTGACTACTAGGTAAATCCAAAAACACGAGCGACTTCTCGCCCAATAGTCAATGCCCAGTAATGTACCAAACTGGGATTTGAACTTGGGTGCTTGAAAACTGCTTGAGCACCTTGTCGTTGCACCATGACCCAGGATATGGAAAGTGTATCTATTTTGTAAAAGATTATGTACTAACCCAGGTTGGGGGGGAGGGAGGCGCTAGGATAACCGATTTAATCTTTTGCCGAATAAGAAGAAAGAATGTATAAAGTGCATTTTTCTTTAAAATAATTTAGGTGTGTGGCTGGCCTTCCGTTCAATTAGTCCTGGAGATAGATGACCTGACTCCACAGACTAACCACTAGGTAAATCCGAAACCAAGAGCGGCTTCTCGCCCAACAATCAATGCCTTATAGTGTACCGAACTTGATTTTGAACTTGGGTGCTTCAAAACTACTTAAGCGTCTTGTCGTTACACCATGACCCAGAATATGAAAAATGTATCTATTTTGTAAAAGATCATATACTAACTCTGAGTGACTCACTCGACTGGCCCCAAAATCGAATAGATTATCGTATAACAAGATATTTCTCTCGAAGACTCGATTATTACTTTATTCTACAACTCTCTCACGTGTAAAGTGTATCTATGTATACTAATTTGATGTACCTATTTGTATTAAATTAGCTCACATGCATTAATTAAAGAGCAAAAATTATTTTCGTTGAGAGGGCATTCCATTTTTTTATTTTTTAAATATCAAAACAATGTGCTTCCTGAAAATATCCTTCTTCTAGAGTGGTTAAAATAGCTTCGGCAATTTACCAAAGGACGTACCTAAGTATTGGTATTTACCAAAAGACGTACCATGATTTCAATGTTACCAAGGGGCGCACATATTTTAGTAAACATCCTCTTATACCCCTACCATCAAGTACTGTATGTATTTCTCTTTCTCTTTCTCTTTGTCAGTAACGATTTTCGAGATGGACCATAAAGAGATGTTCCTTTATATTTTGATTTTTATATTATGGAACCTTTCTCAAAACAAAAAATATTAAAATTAATTAAAATATTTTTATTAAATTAAAACTAAAAGAACATATTAGACCCACGTTGGGCCTAAAATGGTTCCATTTCAGGCCCAACGTGGGGATGAAATGTTTCCATTTCAGGCCTAACGTGCCCAATATTAAGAGTCTTTTTTTGATTCTTTGTTATTACATTTTAACACCTCAGAGAAGTCCAAATAAACAATGGATAGCAAATTTGAACTGCTTGTAACCTCAGAAATCCACAGGAACTGAAATTTTTACAATCGGAGCTCTCTAGGTCAATTAGTGGCCTTTAAGGGTCATTAGGGCTGAAATGGAAATATTTCAGTCCCACGTTGGGCCTGAAATGATTCCATTTCAGGCCCAACGTGGGGCTGAAATGTTTCCATTTCAGCCCCAACGTGCCCAATATTAAGAGTCTTTTTTCGATTCTTTGTTATTACATTTTAATACCTCGGAGAAGTCCAAATAAATAATGGATAGCAAATTTGAACTCCTTGTAACCTCAAAAATCCACAGGAACTGAAATTTTTACAATCGGAGTTCTCTAAGTCAATCAGTGACCTTTTAGGGTCATTGGGGCTGAAATGGAAACATTTAGACACCTATTGTATTGGTGATATCTAATATATAGATGTTTGGACACCTAAAACATCATCTCCTACCTCTGACCTCTCTATTCATATAGAATTTTCAGAAATCCAGATATGGGAGGTCCATCAGTGGGTTTTGGTCAAAACTCACTGATATTTCTAAACTACTCCTATTTGATTGGTGATATCTAATATATAGATGGTTGGACACCTAAAACATCATCTCTTACCTCTAACCTCTCAATTCATATGGAGTTTTCAGAAATCCAGATATGGGAGGTCCAATAGTGGGTTTTGAGCAAAACCCACTGATGGAACTAAACTAAACCTATAGCTTTGAAAAAAATAAAAATTTGAGGTTATGGACACCTAAAATACTTTCTCCAACCTCATCCCTAACTTTTTAGCTGGGGGTTTCAGAAATCCAGATATGGGAGGTCCATCAGTGGGTTTTGAGCAAAATCTACTGATGGAACTAAACTAGACCTATAGCTTTGGAAAAAAATAAAAATTTGAGGTTATGGACACCTAAAATACTTTCTCCAACCTCATCCCTAACTTTTTAGCTGGGGGTTTCAGAAATCCAGATATGGGAGGTCCATCAGTGGGTTTTGAGCAAAACCCACTAATGGAACTAAACTAGACCTATAGCTTTGAAAAAAATAAAAATTTGAGGTTATGGACACCTAAAATACTTTCTCCAACCTCATCCCTAACTTTTTAGCTGGGGGTTTCAGAAATCCAGATATGGGAGGTCCATCAGTGGGTTTTGAGCAAAACCCACTGATGGAACTAAACTAGACCTATAGCTTTGGAAAAAATAAAAATTTTAGGTTATGGACACCTAAAATACTTTCTCCAACCTCATCCCTAACTTTTTAGCTGGGGGTTTCAGAAATCCAGATATGGGAGGTCAATCAGTGGATTTTGAGCAAAACCCACTGATTGAACTAAATTAGACCTATAGCTTTGAAACAAATAAAAATTTGAGGTTATGGACACCTAAAATACTTTCTCTAACCTCATCCCTAACTTTTTAGCTGGGGGTTTCAGAAATTCAGATATGGGAGGTCCATCAGTGGGTTTTGAGCAAAACCCACTGATGGAACTAAACTAGACCTATAGCTTTGGAAAAAATAAAAATTTTAGGTTATGGACACCTAAAATACTTTCTCCAACCTCATCCCTAACTTTTTAGCTGGGGGTTTCAGAAATCCAGATATGGGAGGTCCATCAGTGGGTTTTGAGCAAAACCCACTGATGGAACTAAACTAGACCTATAGCTTTGGAAAAAATAAAAATTTGAGGTTATGGACACCTAAAATACTTTCTCCAACCTCAACAATAACTTTTTAGCTGGGGGTTTCAGAAATCTAGATATGGGAGGTCCATCAGTGGGTTTTGAGCAAAACCCACTGATGGAACTAAACTAGACCTATAGCTTTCAAAACCGACTGATGGACCTCCCATATCTGGATTTCTGAAAACTCCATATGAATAGAGAGGGTAGAGGTAGGAGATGATGTTTTAGGTGTCCAAACATCTATATATTAGATATCACCAATCAAATAGGAGTAGTTTAGAAATATCAGTGAGTTTTGACCAAAACACATTGATGGACCTCCCATATCTGGATTTCTGAAAATTTCATATGAATAGAGAGGTCAGAGGTAGGAGATGATGTTTTAGGTGTCCAAACATCTATATATTAGATATCACCAATGTAATAGGTGTCCAACCATTTCAGGCCCAATGACCCTAAAAGGCCTAATGTGTGATTTCTTCTCGGTTCTTCATTATTACATTTTAACACCTCGGAGAAGTCCAAATAAATAATGGATTGCAAATTTGAACTCCTTGTAACCTCAGAAATCCACAGGAACTGAAATTTTTACAATCGGAGCTCTGTAGGTCAATCAGTGGATTTTGACACATTAGACCTTTTAGGGTCATTGGGCCTGAAATGGAACCATTTCAGACCCACGTTGGGCCTGAAATGATTCCATTTCAGGCCCACGTTGGGCCTGAAATGGAAACATTTCAGGCCCAACGTGTCCATTTCAAGCCCAATATTAAAAGTTTTTTTTCGATTCTTTGTCATTACATTTTAACACCTCGGAGAAGTCCAAATAAACAATGGATAGCAAATTTGAACTCCTTGTAACCTCAGAAATCTACAGGAATTGAAATTTTTACAATCGGAGCTCTCTAGGTCAATCAGTGGCCTTTTAGGGACATTGGGGCTGAAATGGAAACATTTCAGTCCCACGTTGGGCCTGAAATGGAATCATTTCAGGCCCACATCAAATTTGCTATCCATTGTTTATTTGGACTTCTCCGAGGTGTTAAAATGTAATAACAAAGAGGTTGGAGAAAGTATTTTAGGTGTCCATAACCTCAAATTTTTATTTTTTCCAAAGCTATAGGTCCAATTTAGTTCCATCAGTGGGTTTTGCTCAAAACCCACTGATGGACCTCCCATATCTGGATTTCTGAAACCCCCAGCTAAAAAGTTAGGGATGAGGTTGGAGAAAGTATTTTAGGTGTCCATAACCTCAAATTTTTATTTTTTTCAAAGCTATAGGTTTAGTTTAGTTCCATCAGTGGGTTTTGCTCAAAACCCACTGATGGACCTCCCATATCTGGATTTCTGAAAACTCCATATGAATAGAGAGGTTAGAGGTAGGAGATGATGTTTTAGGTGTCCAACCATCTATATATTAGATATCACCAATCAAATAGGAATAGTTTAGAAATATCAGTGAGTTTTGACCAAAACCCACTGATGGACCTCCCATATCTGGATTTCTGAAAATTCTATATGAATAGAGAGGTCAGAGGTAGGAGATGATGTTTTAGGTGTCCAAACATCTATATATTAGATATCACCAATGCAATAGGTGTCCAACCATTTCAGGCCCAATGACCCTAAAAGGCGTAATGTGTGATTTCTTCGCGGTTCTTCATTATTACATTTTAACACCTCGGAGAAGTCCAAATAAACAATGGATAGCAAATTTGAACTCCTTGTAACCTCAGAAATCCACAGAAACTGAAATTTTTACAATCGGAGCTCTCTAGGTTAATCAGTGACCTTTTAGGGTCATTGGGGCTGAAATGGAAACATTTCAGTCCCACGTTGGGCCTGAAATGATTCCATTTCAGGCCCAATGAACCCTAAAAGGTCACTGATTGACCTAGAGAACTTCGATTGTAAAAATTTCAGTTCCTATGGATTTCTAAGGTTACAAGGAGTTCAAATTTGCTATCCATTATTTATTTGGACTTCTCCGAGGTGTTAAAATGTAATAACAAAGAATCGAAAAAAGACTCTTAATATTGGGCACGTTGGGCCTGAAATGGAAACATTTTATCCCCACGTTGGGCCTGCAATAGAACCATTTCAGGCCCAATGTGGGTCTGATATGTTCTTTTAGTTTTAATTTAATAAAAATATTTTAATTAATTTCAATATTTTTTTTGTTTTGAGAAAGGTTCCATAATATAAAAATCAAAATATAAAGGAACATCTCTTTATGGTCCATCTCGAAAATCGTTACTGACAAAGAGAAAGAGAAAGAGAAAGAGAAATGCATGCGGTACTTGATGGTAGGGGTATAAGAGGAAGTTTACTAAAATATGTGCGCCCTTTGGTAACATTGAAATTATAGTACGCCCTTTGGTAAATACCAATACTTAGGTACGCCCTTTGGTAAATTGCCGAAATAGCTTTCATCGTAGTTGCTGTAACACAGGGCAAAGTTATTCTAAATTGATCAAAATTAATGTATCTTGATCAGATAAACGATGAATAACTCATCGATGAATAGACATCGAAGTTGACTAAGTTATTAGTCAACAGGCTACGTGAACTCACAGAATACTTCATTGATGCCCGAAGAAGGATCACCAAAGAGAACGGGTTGGAATGATGGCTAGTAGGTTCTCTAGCGCAGCCACTAAGTTTCCAACGGAGGGAGAAGGAATATAATCTTAGCAACGGAGTTAGGGTTTTGCATGTTTATGTGCTTATACCTTTGTCCATAGAGACGGACTACCTTTTATAGGGTTGTTGTGGCTCTCATGCTCTCCACGTGCTCTAAAATCCTCACATTCATCCCCCACGTAAATTGGAGTAAACAATCGTATTTACTCATTTATCATAGAATAAATGGGTGTATTTTCCACATTCTTCGGGGATAACAACTACGTTGTTTGCGTCTTTAGTGAGTAACAACTTACCACTTTGATTACCACGTTCTTCGGAGATAACAGCTACGTTGTCCGTGTTTTCAGTGAGTGATAAATTACCACTTTGATTACCATCAATTGACGCCATTTTAATCTACTTGAGGCGCGCCTGAACTGAGGAGTCGAGAGTCAGGAGTCTAGAGTCTGAAGTCCACCTGGGGGCCACGCCATTTTGATTTTGACTGTTACCCCATCAGGGGCATGGAGTTGAGATCACATGGGAAGCCACATTACTCTGACTTTGACTGCCACCCCAGTCGGTCTTTTGACTCTTTTGGCCATGTGGTCCCCTTTGATTGTCCCTCGTGTTTATATATATATATATATAGAGAGAGAAAAAAAAGAAGAAGAGTTTTGCTATGTTACGGACCTTATCGCACAAACTCTGTGTAAACCTCAACCAATTTTTCAAGTTGGATTTTTTTTATGCTTAACACTATAACCCAATCACTAAATCCGAAAGGCAAAATCTAATTAGCACAACCGATAGTTTAAAAAAAATAAAACAAAAAATAATTAAAAAAGTTCCTAGTTGCAGTTGTGCACGTTGTCTGCGGCATAGCATCTGCAACATAGATTTATATATATATATATATATATATATATATATATATATATATATATATATATATATATATATATATATATATATATATATATATATATATAATATTATATATATATATCATTGTTAAATCAAAATATTCGATTAAATTATTTTATAAATTTGATCCAAATCAAATTAACACTATTGTAACAACTACTATCATAGTTGGTATATTGTCTATATCTAGCCGGGGGCCGATGATGCTGGAGTGTCTGAGATTAACATTATCACCTTTTACCACATATCATTATAGTTGGTATAATAGTTTTGAAATGATTTTGATAAAGTTAAACGTATTTGAATCAATGTGACCAAGTTTATGAAGAGCATTTTGAAACAATCTTTTTTTTTGTAAAAATAATTAGTTTAAAATTGAAGGTACAAATCGTGGATGAAGAGTCCATCACCAAGTTTATCCCATCAATATGCACCAAACCATTAAATTGATGTTGGTAAGAAGATCATGCAAGTAAAAATATTGCTGTCCTGTCCTGGTTGGGTGAGGAAGGAGTTGACCAGTAACCCATGAAAAAGAAAGCAAACCACCAAGGCCTCCACTTGATCTCTATTATATACCACAAGGATTCTGATCAGAGATGCTCGATCGCCTATGGATGCATCGACCAAAAGATCCTTCTTCCACATACAAGAAAGAAAATTTCCCTCGAACCACCGTCAATTTACTGTTTCATTATCTCTTCTTTCTTCATGCCTGGTTTGGCCATCAGTCTCCTCCTCCTGGCAACATGGGCCATGTCTCAGATGATGTCTGTTTCTTCATGGTGCCCAAGACAATCAGAAACAAAATTTGTACAGAAAACCAACAAGTTTTGGGAGTTCGAGGAGCAAAGGAACACCTGGGTGGAGATCAGTCTGCCTTATGATCTCATCTCCTGCGTCGATGATAACTGCAGCAAAGTTGCATCCATTGTGGACATGGACCAGCTGAAACAAGCTGGGCATGCATCTCAAGACGAGCAAGAGGATCATGATGCTGCTCTGCCTCTAAAGAGAAGAAGAATCTCTCTGACCAGGATGTCAGAGGCATCTCTTTGGGTGACAGGGCAAAGCGGATCGATCTTTGAGAGGTTCTGGAACGGTGTGAAGTGGGTGATTGCTCCACATGAACTCCCAGGTCCAACTGCTAGAGCTATTTCAGTTTTCATAGTCAATCAGACTATTCTTGCACTATCAGAAGCAGGGCAGCTATATCAGGTGCCTGAACTCTTGTTCTCAGTATATACTGTTCTACAATTAATTAATTTCCATTCACGGCATGGTTTCAGCTGCAACTGAATGAGAATTCTCAGCCGATTTGGATTGAGTTTATGTTTGCGTCTCAAGAAAGTGGAAGAACTGAAGAGGAGCCGAGTTTAAATGTTCAGATCAAGTCTGGTGTTGTATCCCATGATGGAGAGTAAGAATTCTGCCATAGATGCTTTTTTCTTCCATAAATTGTGTTAGCCAACCCAAGTGTCAAATCCGAGAAGATGTCCAAGGTTCTATATGCATGCAATTGAACTTTCTTATAAATGCTTTCGTCGAGCCTTATAGACTTGGAACATTCCCATGACACATTTGCTTGTTTATACTTCAGGAAGCTTTACTTGTCAACAGTAACTGGGACCTTGTTAGAGATCAATGAGTTTCATCCTTTGAGGTATGGAAGAACTCAAAGTAAAGAACCAATGCAATGAGTTTATTGAAATTTTGAACTCGAATAGGTGGGAGAATCATGGTCGACCGCAAGGCGGAGATAATTCAGCTATAGCAGACACGGGGGCTATGAGACCGGGGATCATTTTCACAATAAGGTACGAGAATGTGATCGTTGAGCTAAATCGAAACCTCTTTAATCTTTGTTATGACAGAATTGGTATCATTTCTTAACTTCCAAAGTAATCCTAAGCTGAATTTTGGCTTGCAGCTCTAGTGGAAACTTGTATGAGTTCGACAAGAGATCGAAGCCATCATGGAAGAAACACATTTGGAGTGACCCTTCTGTCAATCAAACTTCTTTGGAGCCAACAGGAGGGTGTGTTTTACATGGCCTAGCAGGAGCACACTCATCATCTCTATTTCTGTTAACTAAGGTCGAGTATCGACTAATCTAACAAGCATATTAGTGTTTGATGATCAAGGTACTAATAGGATTGCAGGATGGCCTGTTGGTAGAGCGGCGATTGCACAAAAGGAAGTGGAAGTGGGAAGTCCATGGAGGTCCTAAGGGGCATCCCCTGAGTGCTTTCACAAATGTTCAACGAAGTGAACTAAATGAGAATTCATATTCATTGTTCGTTACCACAACAACCGGCTGTGTGTTTGAGTATCAGCTTAGTAGACATTCAGGTAGAGTATGATCTTTTGTTCTCTCTATTCTTTGGATTAGCACTATGCAAAACTTTCCTAGTGTAAGAAAGCATTAGAAACTCTTCAATCAGATACACAATGCGCCAAACTTTGTGTTGTTCAACCTTGTTTAGCCAATGAAGCAAATTATTGTTCAAGATTGATTTGGGTTCTGTTTTATGAGTCATTCGAGCTTGTTTGAAACTTTTAAACCTTGTCAGCTTGATCTTACAAGTTTATTTGTTTATTTGGAGAGTTTCTTTATCTATTTACAAGTTTCATAAGAGATTTGTTGGAGAACATGGTTCACAAATTTTATTTGTGGGCATTGTTCACAATTTTTATTCATGAATATTAATAAGCTGAACACAATCTTTGTTCAATCCATCAAGGTTGTCCATTCAAGTGAACGAACATAAATAAGTGCTTAATAATCTTTGATCAGTTTGATGTTTCAAAAATTTGTTTTGATGTAGAGATCAATGTTTCCTTGACAAGAACAAATCGATTAACAGTTTCTTTTTAATGGCAGAAGGTGGCAGTAACTGGCACAGAATTGAAGGGACTTGGGAAAATCATGTGCATCCAAACAATGCAAAGATTGCAAGAGGAGTGCCAGCCATAGAGACACAAAGTGGGAGGATAATTTTCGCACTAGACGATGGTCGATTAGGGGAGCTCCATTTGCCCGGACATGGAGGTGAAGCATCTGGTCCAATTCAATTGAGCAGTTTGAGAAGGAGAACTTCACACAAGTATGAATGGTCTCTCTTAGAAAGCCCCGAAACCGAAGGATGGAACGGCGAATATTGCACCGATGAGCGTGGACCATCAAATTGTATGTTAGGAACAAAAGATGTGATATCAAACTTTAAACCGCGAAAAATGGAAGAACACCAGCACTATATACCTCTGAGCAAACGCAAAGCTAGCCCGACCGAATCCTCCAATTTTCTAACAAGTAGCATCAATAAGAACTTCCGAATGCGGGTGATGTACCCTGATAGATCCTTTTTCCTGATAACAGACACAGGCTTGACTTTCGAATATCGATATACAGACAGTGTTTGGATATGGCTAAGGCATGAACATTCAGCAGCTATAAGAGGGGCAGTAGGAAGCTACAATGGTAGTTTATTTTTAGTCGATGTGAACGGAAACTTGCTGATTAGAGAAAGAAGTACTACAAATGAACTCTCATGGATCAACTGCACTGCCATGAGAAAGGGAAGGCAGGTAGTCACAGGACCTCCATGGGATGGAACAATTGGTAGAGCTCACAAAGCGACGATCGAAGATAGTCTCTTCTTCGTTAGCAAGAAAGGGAGGTTGATGCAGTTTACGGTCTCGCTACGAAAATTCCAGTGGAAAGATTGCCATAGTCCTGATACCAAAATTGCATTCATTGTGGATCAAGAAATTTTCAGGAAGAACATCATTTTTGTTGTTGGGCATAATGGTGGCCTATATCAATACAACAGGATCACAGAGCTATGGCACAAACACTACCAGTCCCCTCATTTAGTCCTCTTAGGAGCCCCTGGCACGGCAATCAGACCGTCTGCACTATCGTTAGCCGGCTCGATATTTATGATTTCGGTGGCCGGAGGATTGGTCGAGTACCATTGGGACTCACTGGATGGATGGGAGTGGGTCGAGCACGGGACACCACATCGAGATGTGTTGCTTGTTGGTGCACCAGGTCCATGTTTTGATGGCACTCAGTTGTTCCTCATTGGATCAGATGGCCAGGTCTACAGAAGACATAGTGATCAAAAGACATGGAAATGGACATGCCACGGCTACCCGAATCACGGACATTCAGCACCGGAAGAAGATCGAAGGTCGAAAGTCGACGCTAACTGTGCCATCGATGACCAGAACAACCTCCATCACTCACACATCCACAACAGAAATTGCAATGAGAAGGTTAGGAAAAATGGTTGCTATGTTACAGAAATGGTTGCTCAATGTATGTCCCTATTTTTCAGGTGGCACCAGTGAGACCGATGCCATTCTCTGAAGATTCAGTGATCTTTGAATTAGAAGATGGCAGGGTAAGCAATTCTAGACCATGTTCATAATTGCTCGTATCGATAAACGGCATTTGAAACAACACAATTGATACTAGATTCTGACTGAGCAGCTAGCAGAACTGAGGAGATCACTGAGGAGGACAGAAGTAGCAACAGAAGAAGGCTGGGAATGGGTGCGTATCATCGGCACGCCAACAAGCTCCTGCCTCAGAGATGGTTACTGGACTACCATGGCCTCATAAAGACCACCGACATGAAGGCAAACGGATGCATGTAAATTCAAAAGGTAGTTACAGGTTATGATACTTAGAAATATATCAGAAAAGCGATATATGTAGAGAAATACGACACATCGAATCAAACAATATGATGCATCTAGGATTTATTTATCATCATCTTATATGACTAAAACTGAAAATGGTATAATAGCAATCCGAATGGACTAACTTGAATCCATTGCAAGAGTCATTCATCTTACTTGTCGTCGGAGAAGCAACATAATGCAGCGGAGTCTTCTACAGGGTAAAATGATGGGGGCAACAGATCGGGATGTCCATTTTTCATACAGGGTTCACATGCGGGCAATCAGAGAGGAGGGAGAAGATGAAGATGCATCCAATTCCGGCACATAGCTGCTCAATATTGGAATGAGGGTATCGTTCCCAATATGTTATATCTTGGGCCACATATCCTGCTCTCCATCTTAAAGGTTCATTGACTCATCTTAATATATAACCCATTAATATTAATGAATCGGATTAACGGATCTACACTTTTAATTCACATCCATTTTGCTTAAACCTCCTTCATGCATCAAACATTATATTATTTAATTGAGATTTAATTTCTTAATGATAATTATTATGTGTTGTTAATCTCGTTTACCCCACCTAATGGAGATTTAATCCTTCAATATATGCAAAATTTTTAGTTCTATATTTGCGAAAAATAATTACAACATTGAAGAAAGCCATCGAAACCTAAATGTTGCCTATGACTAATTCAGATCACCTCGTTAGAGTTTTGCAACTATTTGATAAGAGTCAATCCCTAATTAGTGGAATAAAATTTGGTTGTTATTGTTGTAATTTTCGATTTGAAATACAATAGTACTTGGTTTTTTTTAATTGACATCAGATATCCAAGTCTTCAATTCGATGAAAGTTTTTCACCAACCACCAAGATAAATCAGGGAGTGTCAAGTCTCCTATCGGGGAGATCCTCCATAATACGTCATAGCAGAATCTCGAACTCCAGATGTCTACTGTTGGAGGGCCTAACCATGACACTTTGCCCCGGGTAATAGTCCCTGGGGAAAAACTCCCACCCTTAATTACTTGGTGGTTGATCATAAATTAAACTTGTGATTTATTTTTTTCACATAATCTGAAGACGGACTATGAGGAACATGTAAGATCAGTATAATTATCTTTTATTCCTATGCTAGTACTCGACATTCGAAAGTATAAAGGCAAGATAAATAGGCTATTGGATAGCAAAATAGTCTCTAGGATAATGTAGCAATATGATTAGCAATAAAAGGGTAAGTAGTAAACCATACTACGAAAGCAAGCACGAGGTATTATGACTGTTGTAGCTCAACAATCTTCACACTCACCGTATATGAGCTTCTCGCAATCCTTCGAGAAATCAGTAGATGGTCTTCTCCTAATTGCTACAAGATAAATGATATTTTTTCCATTTGAAATTTGAACTTTGATCTTTGATTGTTCTTTTAAAGTGGTTTACTCTGCATCTAGACAATCTTTCACATCATTTCATTTATGTCTAAAGTATATATATTTACCCAATAAAAGAAGCCTAGTAAAAGGATATGACTCGATTGTTTTCAAGGAGGAAGAATTAAATAATTGATTAAGTATTTAAAATCGATTAAGAGGTTGGAATTAAGTGAAACGATTGAGAGTCTAATTATTGATAAATGTCCTTATGGTATTTTTACTATGTGAAAATGGGCAATAGAATATTATCCGAAGTAATAAGTAAATAATTACCGAAGTAAAAACACGTGAAGTAAAATGGTTAGTTTATTACTTCACCATAAAAGTACCGAAATCTTTCATCGGTTCATAACTGGTTCAAAATTGGACCGATTTCGAAGTAAAAAGGCTCTATTACTTCATCGGTTTCGTAAAAATACCGAAGTAATTGATTATATATAACTTCACATGTTACATTGATTGACGAAGTAAATTATTTATACGACTTCACATTTTTTTGTATTGTGATGTAGTAAATATTTATTTTTACTTCTGTATAATTTAACTTGATCGAAGTATTTGTAATGTATTACTACACCATTATTTAAATTTGTCGAAGTCTTTTATATTATATTACTCTATTTATCTGTAGTATATAAGTAATTAATCATATTTTACTGTAACACAATTTTAATTGAATAAAAGTATATATCACCAAAATTGAATAAATATACTATAAATATCTATCAAATACAACCCAAAAGTATATTCACAAAATATATATCTAACCAACTTTATCCAAAAACTTTTGTATCCATAAATCTATAAATACAAAACTTTTGTTGAAGAAATAGAAATGTTACAATGCCTTAAATGTAAGATTTCCAAACCCATACATCCTTAACATATCTGTAGATTTTTCACCTTGTTTGTAGGAAACTACTCCATCCTCTACAAGGAGATTTGTCAAAAACTTGCTCAGCTTGTAGATTTATGATTAAAAATAATGATAAATATTTTTTTTTTAGAATTAGAGGCGACCAAAGATGACATATGATCTATTTACCTCTTCAATTGTAGATTAAAATTGGCAAGAAGCAACTCTCCTTGTGGCTTCTTGGGAGCATTCCATCTTAATCTTCAAGCTCCTACATGAACATTAAGTGCACTAGATCTTAATCTTGAGATTCTAATATCAAATTAGTAACTTGAAAATTTATGAATGCCGGAGACTAAATTTAACACAATGCCTAGAAAAAAAAATTACAACTCAATATTTGCAATCCCATCAACTACAACATTAAATTTCCTTATGAGCATACACATTTTTGTACACTAATATCTTCTCTTTTTTATAATCTAAACAAGAAGGAAGCATGAGCAAAGCTATCAGTATGGGGAAAATGAAATTGGACAAACATATAAATGAAACCACCACCAGATGATTCTTTCATCAGGAATACAACGTTATTCTTTATCAGAGTAACTTCTAGTGCAACAAGATGGACGCATTCCTAATACTATAAAATAGGATAGTATCATCATAACTATAAGCAAAGGTTTGTAAATGCCAGCACTTCTAGGTTACTAAGCAAAGATAGATAAAAAATTGCACCATGAAAGAAACTCTGTGTATTATTATTCAGGAACTACATTGGCAAATTAATAATGATATTACATGTTTAGAACCCAATACTCGAAGTATTGATTTTTTCCATGTCTTACCAGTAAAATTTACAGGATGACCAATTTTCCTTTGTTCAACCCCAAAGTTGTCCTCTAATTTGTATTTGTAAAGGAAAGCATCATGCCAAAAAAACCAGGTCTGATGAGACTGCAAGAAAAATGTAATCTAAAGGTATAACAAATCATACTACAACCAAGAATATTCAAATATTATGGACCAATTAAATTAACAAAGGCGCAAACCCTTATACGGCTTGCCAAAAGAAATACTAGGCCTTAGTACAAATTAAATATGCCCTTACACCACTGTGGCACTTCCTTATCAGTTATAGGAAGATGAGCTAATGGATGCCGCTTCACATGGACATGTACTTGTAAGCATAGTGATTTTCGATGAGAACAGAGCCGAAAATTACTAATCTCACCTGCACAACCCACATTAAATTTTGTTGTTGGCATGTGAAGCTTATGCAAGGAAGAGTGCAAAATAAATCTATAGAATGTAATCACTAAAGACATAGGTGAAATAAGAAATTAACAAAGTAAATAAAGCAAGTAAAATTCAAACTCCACGTGGTCAGTAGACTGACCCTTCTTGACTAGGTTGTAACATAACTCTGCATTAACAATACCATTTGCCAAAATTTTTAAACTCTGTTCCAATCACACAATAAGGATACCAACTTCTCGTCTGATTCTATGCTCCACCTGCCCTGTTCCATTCAAATTGTTTCTTTACTGAATATGATACCCTGTATTTTTTTTCCAAGATAGGATAAAAGATCAAACAAATGCTCTCAAATCCCATAAGCCGATCCAAAGAAGTTTGAGGTTGATTGCAAATTGTTTCTTTGCTGGAGATCGAGGCCTCACTTCGTATGTCCTCCCGTACTCAAACTGCCTCCTTGTTGCACCTCTAAATAGGAGAGAAGAAATGAAATTAAATTGAAAAGCAACAAATGGACATGTCAGGAAACTCCACCAAATAAAGTAGTATGAAAATATCTAATTGAGTGAAAAGAAAGCTCAATATAAACTCCAGCAATTGAAGATAAGTAGGGCACAAGACATAATTTGTAATATGATGAAATAGTAAAGAAAATATACTGAACAGAAGCAAAATCCAAAGCTAGCATAGAAAGATATTGATTTCAAACATAAAAACCAGTAAATCATGAGTCCACCTCCAGGCTACAATTCAACATTGCAAGTCCTTGCAACTCAGGCCTAGGGAAATTCCTACTCAATGGCGGCAGAAGCACAATCAATGCTCCCGGCTCAACCACCCCATCTACAGGCGAGATGCGGTCCGTATCTCGTCCCCACCCTTGTCGGTAGGCGAAATCTTCCAACTCAAGCCTTCGGGGTTCTTACCACGCCGGTCGGAAGGACAAGCGCCATTTGCCCCTATCGCTCAGGTTGGAAGGAAGTAGAAAGAGGATGAATAGAAAGGAGAAGGGGAGAGCGTTCCCTTCTAGCCCTAGCTCCTAGCGCCGATGGATGAAAGTTTTGAGGGCCGGGGTGGGAGGTCGGCCTTGGGCGAGAAGTCCGCCCAATCTTTGAGCGTGAAGACGGGGAATGGTGGGAGGTCGGAAGCATACCCGATTACGGTTTCGTAAGGGTCGACCCTTATCTTTAATCGCCCAAGACGATTAAGGTTCATGATTCGGAATAGTCAATTCGCGACGGTTCGAGATTATTGTACAGAATCATAAGCCGGCTAGAGGGAAGTGTACATAAACGTTGTCCCCAAATCGATCGCTCTCTCTTACACGTGTTAGTTGCGCAAGCGGAATAATATAAACTAAAACTAATAACTAGAAGAGACACACTGATTTATGTGATTTGGAGATCAAAATCCTACTCCACGGTCGCCCGTAAGGTGGACGATCCCGATCTGTCAATTGATGAATCCCCGGAAGACCTCTGGCTAGATCGTGTTGTTCCTTGTGGGTGTAGAAACCTTGCCACAAACTCGCAAGTACATCTGAGCACTTGTAGACTACTAATAAATTTTAACCAAACTTATTTCGTCAACTTTTGCTCAGTTAAACCGAGCACCTTTAAAAAGAGCTCGTTGCCAATCCAGCCATTACCAGTCGACTGGTTCTAACACTAGTCGACTACCAGCTGTCGAATTTGAACGTTATAACCTAACATTCGAATTCAGCCAACACTAGTCGACTACATAGAACATCAGTCGACTGATCTTTCTGTGACCTCTACCAGTCGACTGATCTCGTATCAGTCAACTACCTAAATCCTAAACCTAAGGTTTTCCTTCCCGAGCATAATTCACTCAGCACTCGGATCCTTACGACTCAACTGACTCTTCTTGCAGTCTCGACCTGTTGCCTTCAAGCTTTTCTTTGATTTTGGCTCTCCCGCGGCTCATCGTCATGTCATCCTTTGCGTATGTCTCGAAGTGTGCTTCCCTCGGCTCATCGCTCCTGCATTATCCACGGTTCCTCGGATGCTTCTCCATCCTTCACCGGACCCCAAGCCAAGTCTATGTGTATTGTACAAAATCTGCATACTCAAATACACATATCAAACACAAGGGTAAACCTAATTTAAATCCTCTGCCTAAACATCAAAATACATGGTCCCACAGATCATAGATTGTCTCAACAATTATTATATAAAAAAATTAAAATTTAAAATTTAAAATATAAAATTGATTAAAGAGCTTGCACTTATTTAAGTTGCCTACGTATCTCCTTAGGATATAGGGGAATTAAAACTCATATAGTTCTTCTATATTTTTGTCATTTTATAATTTACATCACTCACTTCAATTTTCTCCCATCTTTGTTCCTTCGGTATCAAATTCTTCGACTTCGTCCTCCGAAGCATTCCTTGGTTTCTTTTCTCGGCTCTGGTTCAATCGTTTAGTAATGTTGAGCTTCCAATGAGTCGAGAGACATAGTTGATTGTCGTTCATCTAATATGTTGCTGCAGGTATTGAACGTCTGCTTCACAGTAACAATTGACACTAGACAAGTTAAAATTTCTTTGATAATCATAGAGAGAATAGGAAAGATTTGAGCCTTCTGTGACTACCAATTTAAGATATCGAAATCTTCACTATCTGCTTCATTAAAATCAAAAGAAGTCATAAAATAATTCTCAAGTTCCTGTGTGGAACTTGAGGATCCTCATGGATGTTTTGTTCGTTTTTTTTATAAAAGTTGTATTTTTGTAAGTTTTAAATTAGTACTCGTACGTTGTTGTGTTTCAGAAATATTAGTTTATATTTCATATTTTATATAATATTGATTATAAAGATCATATAAATAACTTCTAATATTATATATAATATTAACTGGATCAGGAGAAGAAGAATCTTTAATTGGAATTAAAGTGTTATAATATAAAGTTAACATTTCTTGTAAAATTTCTAATTTAAATCTAGGATCAAGCAAATGTAATTAAATAAATTTCAAGAATAAAATAAAAATATTTGTCCTATTTAGTTTTCATAACTAATATGCAAGAAGTTAAAGTTTCAGTATTAATATGTTCATGTAATACTAATACTATACTAGAAAAATTTATTAAAACTAAATAAACAGTGGAATAATAAACATCGAAAAGTTATTTGGTTGTATCGTTAAATACTTTTAAAATTTCACAAATATTACTATAAATATTCTTTTGCTGTGAAAATAAATAAATATTATTATTACTATTTTGTGTAAAAAATAAACATAATGAATCTTTATATTGAAATGAATCTTATAATAATTGATATGTTGAATTCTAATGTGTTGGAACATCATGTGAAATTTTTTTAGGTCTCATTCTATTAGTTTTTTAAAAACTACCCTATTGTTTCATCATAGATAGATGCGACCATAAATATGAAA
Source organism: Boesenbergia rotunda (assembly GCA_024364735.1). Taxonomy (NCBI): domain Eukaryota; kingdom Viridiplantae; phylum Streptophyta; class Magnoliopsida; order Zingiberales; family Zingiberaceae; genus Boesenbergia; species Boesenbergia rotunda. The sequence continues at coordinate 258,212 of JAGFNQ010002642.1, read as the reverse complement.
TTGCGATTCTAATTGGTTTAATATAATTTTCTAAAAAATTTAATCCATCTTGAACACATAAATTTAAAATATGATATATACAAGAAATATGAAAAAATAAACTACAATAACAAGTTGGCAAACAAATTTTAGTTCATTTATAGAAGCGGTATTAAAATTCATATTATCTAATGATATTGAAAATATTTTATGAGTCAATCTATATTAATCTTCTAGAATTAAACATAATAATTGTGCAATGTTATGAGTAGTATGTAATTCATCAAAAACTCTATAAGTTATCTATCTTTTTTGGAGGATCCAAGAGTTATTGATCCAATGACAAGTCATACTCATATAAGAATGAGTTTGCTAATGATCACTCCAAAATATCGGAACATATAGAAACTTTATTATTTAATTTACTAAATTCATCAATTAAATTTTTTCCCATGTTTTACTAATATTTTAATTGTACGAGTAAGTATAGTTCTAGGAATACATTTAGCACATGGATTAAAAGATTTTTAACAAAAATATTCAAATGTGCATTTATATCTAAATCTAAAAGAAAAATGTTCTACAAAAATAAGTTTGGCTAATGATTCTCTTAATTTATTATCAGAATATAAAAATAGATCGGAATCAATACTACTATCACTAAAAAATCTAGATAATTGTGCTTGAGAGCGGTCAAGTCCATATTCCGTCGGGTTCTTCGTTTCTACATGTTGTTTCGAGGACCCATAGTTGCCGTCGGCTTAGAATTTATAGAAAGTATTGCAATGCTTATATTTTGCTTGCAATTCTCCTGATGGAAGAGTGACATTCCCCAAATATTTAGTGAAAATAGAAGATTTTAGAGTATTTTCCCAAACCTTAGAAGTAATTGCATCGGTACTTTGTTGTGTTTCGGTCGTCAACAAGAGCTGGGGCTAGGCCTCGGTCTCATCATTGATGGATTGAATTTGAATGTCAGGATCCTCGCGGCTATTTCTTTTCCCCTTCGAGATCGAGATGATGAAACTCCATGATCTCCTTCCATTGTTGTTGAAATATGTAGTCAAAAATGCGTAGAGAAGATGAATTTGAAAATGAGAGTAGAGAGGATGTGTGTGGAAATGATGAAATGAACTCCCTATTTACAAAGTTTGGATTGTAACTGTCACTAAATCATAGTCATTGATAAAAAAATGGTCAAATAATTTTAACCGTTGAAAAAAATAAAAAAATTCCAATGGCTCAAAACCGCTAGTTAATTGGTGGTTCGGAGTCGTTAGAATCGTCGATTCCAACGACAAAAATATTTTTTTTTTGCTGAATCGACAGTTCAACTCGCCTGTTAATTGGCGGGCCACCGGTTTAGCGTCAATTGGAATTAGAACCGGCCCAACATCCTGTTGGACCAGTTCTAGTTTGACCTGGCGAGCTTAGTCAACGGGCCGCTTGACCCATTGACCCGGGCCGGGTCTAGGTTGGCCCCGGCCATTGGTCAGGTCTAGTCGAAGGCAACGGTGATACTGTGGCGGGGTGTGAAGAATTGGTCAGTGGGTTGGCGATGGAGGGAGATGGGTGAGGTGAGGCCTTGCGTTGATTTAGTGGATATCTGCGACATGGGAAGAAATCAAAGGCTCAACCCTAAAATAGTGGGAAATTATTAAGAGGAAAAAAACTTATACCGGTTTAAACTTATTACTTTAGTATCTTAACATATCAAACTTTTTTTTTTTATGACTTATTACTTCATCTAATATATAACACGAAGTAAAATATTTAAAAAAATTATATGTGAGATCTGTATTTTTAAATCTATGAAGTATACAATAATATTTACATTATCAAATTTATTATCAAAGTTTAATAGCATATATTATTTTGTAATTAATAATTATCAAAGTAAACAGTAATGAAGCCTATTAATAAAATTCACATAGTATTTGTTATTTTAAAAAAAATAGAAAAATAAGAGACTAAGTCTCTGGTATCTCCCTACTAGAGAGAATTATATAATTTGCTAATAATTGTACACTTGGGTCTCTCAAATTTGTTAGTATATTTTTTTTATTTGGTAATTTTGATATCTAATTTTTTTTTAATTGATTAATTTTAGAGATAATTAATTTGATCCTATAAAATTTTTTTATTGGCTACTAAGATAAATTAAAAAAATACTCGTAGATACTCATCCAAACGAGTAATATTTTTAGAGTTATCATTTCACCACAAGAAAATCTCTGAATGCATTACAATAAATACTCGACCCTTAAAACATAATTAATTGTTAAAAAAAAAAATCTGACTGCTGCATCATTTCTCCGGACTAACCTTGGAGTATTTTTTATTCAACTTAAAAATATTCTAAAATAGTGAGATTGTTTTTTGTCAAATTGCTCATAATGTAATTTTGATGAAAAAGGTTATACGGCAATTTACCAAAGGGCGTACCCAAAAATTGGTATTTACCAAAAGACGTATCATGGTTTCATTGTTACCAAATAACGCACTTATTTTAGTGAACTTCCTCTTATACCCCTCCTGCCAAAGTACTGCATGTCATTCTCTTTCTCTTTCTCTTTCTCTTTCTCATTCTTAATAACGAATTCCGAGACATTTGAAAAGATTTTTTCAAATTTTTTATTTTAAAATAATATATTATGGAATCGGATAAAAAACGTAAGATAAAAACCGAAAAAATATTTCAATTAAAAAAATATCTCATCAAACGTGATTTCAAATATATACAGAGATCATTTTAATAATTTAATAATTTTAAAAATACAATAAATAATTTTTTTATATTTGATTATATAAATTAATATATTTAATAATATTATTAAATATATTAATATATAAAAAAATAAAAAAAAGTTGAAGTTGATTTCAGGCCCACGCTGGGCCTGAAATATTTTATTTCAGGCCTAGCGTGGGCCTGAAATAAATATTTCAGGCCCAGCGTGGGCCTGAAATAGAAATAACTCAGGGCCTGAAATTAAATGATTTCAGGCCCTGCGTCGAATTGAAATCATGTGTTATGATAGGGTTTTTTACGTAGGTCTAAAATGTAAAGAAACATCTCTTTATATTTTTGAAATCACAATAAAAATTATTGAGAAAGACTACTTTACGAGAGGAATTCTAATTAATATAAAATGACCATTATATTAAAAACGAATTTATATATATATATATATATATATATATATATAAACAAGTCAAATATTATTTATTATATTAATTTAATATTATATATTATATTAATATATTATATTTTAATAGATTTTGATTGGAGGGCCTGAAGTCAAATGACTTCAGGCCCTCCTTAGGCCAGAAGTCAGATGGCTTCAGGCTCTCCTTGGGCCTGAAGTCAGATGACTTCAGGCCCTACGTAAATAATTAATTTAATAAAAATAATTAATTATAAAAAAACTTCTAATGATTATTTTTGGTGTCCAAACTTCTAATGATTAAAAATTATATTGCAATAGGAGTTTTCTAGGTCTATCAGTGGGTTTCGCTCAAAACCCACTGATATTTTTTCAGAAATCCAGATATGAGAGGTCCATCAGTGGGTTTTGCTCAAAACCCACTGCTGGACTAAACTACACCTATTCCTTTGGGAAAAATAATAATTTGAGGTTTGGACACTTAAATTACATTCTCCTAACTCTACCCTAACTATTGATAATGTTTTTTCAGAAATCCAGATATGGGAGGTCTATCAGTGGGTATTGCCCAAAACCCACTGATGGAAGAACTAAATTACACCTATTACTTTGAGAAAATTAATAATTTAATAATTTTTAAAAATATAAATAAATAATTTTTTTATATTTGATTAATATAAATTAATATATTTAATAATATTATTAAATATATTAATATATAAAAAAAATAAAAAAAAAAGTTGAAGTTGATTTCAGACCCACGCTAGGCCTGAAATATTTTATTTCAGGCCCAGCGTGGGCCTGAAATAGAAATAACTCAGGGCCTGAAATTAAATGATTTCAGGCCCTGCGTCGAATTGAAATCATGTGTTATGATAGGGTTTTTTACGTAGGTCTAAAATGTAAAGAAACATCTCTTTATATTTTTGAAATCACAATAAAAATCATTGAGAAAGACTACTTTACGAGAGGAATTCTAATTAATATAAAATCACCATTATATTAAAAATGAATTATATATATATATATATATATATAAAGAATTTAAATATTATTTATTGTATTAATTTAATATTATATATTATATTAATATATTATATTTTAATAGATTTCGATTGGAGGGCCTGAAGTCATTTGACTTCAGGCCCTCCTTAGGCCTGAAGTCAGATGACTTCAGGCCCTGCGTAAATAATTAATTTAATAAAAATAATTAATTATAAAAAAAACTTCTAATGATTATTTTTGATGTCCAAACTTCTAATGATTAAAAATTATATTGCAATAGGAGTTTTCTAGGTCTATCAGCGGGTTTCGCTCAAACCCACTGATATTTTTTCAGAAATCCAGATATAAGAGGTCAATCAGTGGGTTTTGCTCAAAACCCACTGATGGACTAAACTATACCTATTGCTTTGGGAAAAATAATAATTTGAGGTTTGGACACCTAAAATACATTCTCCTAACTCTACCCTAACTATTGATAATGTTTTTTCAGAAATCCAGATATGGGAGGTCCATCAGTGGGTTTTGCTCAAAACCCACTGATGGACTAAACTACACCTATTCCTTTGGGAAAAATAATAATTTAATAATTTTTAATAATATTATTAAATAATATATTTAATAAATTTATAAATAATATAGAATAATATAAATTAATATATTTAATAATATTATTAAAAAATTATTAAATATATTTATTAATTTTATTTACCAAAAGATGTAATATTATTAAATATATTAATTTATATTAATCTATATTATTTATTAATTTATTAAATATATTATTTAATAATATTATTAAAAAATTATTAAATTATTATTTTCCCAAAGTAATAGGTGTAGTTTAGTTCTTCCATCAGTGGGTTTTGAGCAAAACCCACTGATGGACCTCCCATATCTGGATTTCTGAAAAAACATTATCAATAGTTAGGGTAGAGTTAGGAGAATGTATTTTAGGTGTCCAAACCTCAAATTATTATTTTTCCCAAAGGAATAGGTGTAGTTTAGTCCATCCGTGGGTTTTGAGCAAAATCCACTGATGGACCTCCCATATCTGGATTTCTGAAAAAACATTATCAATAGTTAGGGTAGAGTTAGGAGAATGTATTTTAGGTGTCCAAATCTCAAATTATTATTTTTCCCAAAGCAATAGGTGTAGTTTAGTCCATTAGTGGGTTTTGAGCAAAACCCACTGATGGACCTCTCATATCTGGATTTCTGAAAAAATATCAATGGGTTTTGAGCGAAACCCACTGATAGACCTAGAAAACTCCTATTGCAATATAATTTTTAATCATTAGAAGTTTGGACAATTAAAATAATCATTAGAAGTTTTTTTATAATTAATTATTTTTATTAAATTAATTATTTACGCAGGGCTTGAAGTCAGATGACTTCAGGCCCAAGGAGGGCCTGAAGTCACCCATCAAAATCTATTAAAATATATATATTAATATAATATATAATATTAAATTAATATAATAATAATATTTGACTTCTTTATATAATATATATATATATAATTCGTTTTTAATATAATGGTCATTTTATATTAATTAGAATTCCTCTCGTAAATAGTCTTTCTCAATGATTTTTATTGTGATTTCAAAAGTATAAAGAGATATTTCTTTACATTTTAGACCTACGTAAAAACCCTATCATAACACAAGATTTCAATTCGACACAGGGCCTGAAATCATTTAATTTCAGGCCTGAGTTATTTCTATTTCAGGTCCACGCTGGGCCTGAAATAAAATATTTCAGGCCCAGCGTGGGCCTGAAATCAACTTCAACTTTTTTAAATTTTTATATATTAATATATTTAATAATATTATTAAATATATTAATTTATATTAATCAAATATAAAAATTAATTATTTATATTTTTAAAAATTATTAAATTATTAATTTTCTCAAAGTAATAGGTGTAATTTAGTTCTTCCATCAGTGGGTTTTGGGCAAAACCCACTGATGGACCTCTCATATCTGGATTTCTGAAAAAACATTATCAATAGTTAGGGTAGAGTTAGGAGAATATATTTTAGGTGTCTAAACCTCAAATTATTATTTTTCCAAAGGAATAGGTGTAGTTTTGTCCATCAGTGGGTTTTGAGCAAAACCCACTTATGGACCTCTCATATCTGGATTACTGAAAAAATATCAGTGGGTTTTGAGCGAAACCCACTGATAGACCTAGAAAACTTCTATTGCAATATAATTTTTAATCATTAGAAGTTTGGACACCAAAAATAATCATTAGAAGTTTTTTTATAATTAATTATTTTTATTAAATTAATTATTTACGCAGGGCCTGAAGTCAGCATGACTTCAGGCCAGGCCCTCCAATCAAAATCTATTAAAATATAATATATTAATATAATATATAATATTAAATTAATATAATAAATAATATTTGACTTCTTTGGATATATATATATATATATATATAAAATTCGTTTTAATATAATGATCATTTTATATTAATTAGAATTCCTCAGTAAAGTAGTCTTCTCAATAATTTTTATTGTGATTTCAAAAATATAAAGAGATGTTTTCTTTACATTTTAGACCTACGTAAAAACCCTATCATAACACATGATTTCAATTCGACGCAGGGCCTGAAATCATTTAATTTCAGACCCTGAGTTATTTCTATTTCAGGCCCACGCTGGGCCTGAAATAAAATATTTCAGGCCCAGCGTGGGCCTGAAATTAACTTCAACTTTTTTATTTTTTATATATTAATAATTTAATAATATTATTAAATATATTAATTTATATTAATCAAATATAAAAAAATTATTTATTTGTATTTTTAAAAATTATTAAATTATTAAAATGATCTCTGTATATATTTGAAATCACGTTTGATGAGATATTTTTTTAATTGAAATATTTTTTCGTTTTTATCTTACGTTTTTTATCCGATTCCATAATATATTATTTTAAAATAAAAATCTGAAAAAATCTTTTCAAATGTCTCGAATTCGTTATTAAGAATGAGAAAGAGAAAGAGAAAGAGAATGACATGCAGTACTTTGGCAGGAGGGGTATAAGAGGAAGTTCACTAAAATAAGTACGTTATTTAGTAATAATGAAACCATAGTACGTCTTTTGGTAAATACTAATTTTTGGGTACGCCTTTTGGTAAATTGCCGAAGGTTATACGATAAAGAAGAATAAATGATGCCATGATAAGGGGTAAGACGGAGTTCCGTATAATGGCGGTTCAAAACTTAGGCAAGGCATTTTATATGTTGTCTTCGAAATTACTCGATTCGAAAAAGTTAAATACTAAAGATATTATTTTAATATTTTTTAAAAAACATTTTTTATAATATGAGTAATTAAACAAGTTTTTTTTTTCAACTTCTTTTAAATTTGCTACGAAATTATATTATTGGTTATCCATATGAATTGTACTATTAAATTATATATTACAAGTGACTTCTAGCACAGAGACACGTTGGCTGATTGGTTGACGGCGTGGGCGAAGGGGTATGTTTATTCCAATAATCCTATGCGGAGATGAGAGGGCAATTAATTGTTTAGTGTCACTGTACGTGCGCTGTTCTTGCCGTCTTCCTTTCTCCTTGCTCATCTCCACCTAAAATTCGCACCTACTCACACTAAATTAACGAAAAGAACAGCCACAGATCAAACCCGGAATTATAATTCAATGAGACGTGAGCCATGCGCGATCCGCCGGATGAGCTCTGGCAGACACCGTATAAAATGGCACGCATGACGACGAAACTAGCTCGTCGACCTCGTCGTCGTCGGCGTGTCGCGTCCAATCAGAACCTAAACCACTTCCGTGTTCCTCTCTCATTCGAGCAATAGGTCAATAGGAAAATGCCGGGGTTCGCGGCAGTCATCGTCTCCGGCAGGTTTTATCTGCTGAGTACTCCACCCACCTTTCATTTATTTTATATGGCGGGCAGATAATTAATTAAGAAGCGATCGATCGATCGATACGGCTGCGGAGAAGAAGAGGAATTCGTTGGCCGATCGAGGAGAATGGCAGTGGAGTTGCAGAGCGAGTCGATGGACTACCGGGTGGAGCTGCTGTCGCCGGTGAGGCTGGAGGGGGAAGCGTCGATGATGGCGGCGACGCCGAGTTGGAGGATCAACGTGAACGACTTCCCGGTGCCGGAGCATCCCAAGGCGCCGCCTCTTGCTTCCAGAGTCCTACGCAGGTTCCACGGTAAGTACACTGCTGATCTTTCTTTCTCTCTTTCTCCTCGTAATCTCGAATAGTTTTCGCCATCGACGATGAGTACTTAATTCCTTTGCTTCTTCCTCAGGAGGCAAAGAAAGAAAAGTAGCTAAATTCTACAGGAAGCAAGGGCAGCTCCTTGAGGGATTCAGCAAGATGGATAACTTGAACGAGTTAGGCTACTTAAACGATGCTCCCACTCAGGTTTCTTATTCACTTCCTTGTTTTCCCATGCATCGATCTAAAATCAACAAGATTTTAGTTCACCACGCACACACAACACAACACAACACAATTTGGCTACATACAGGAAGAGCTACAAGACTTGGCCAAGAGCGAAAGGTTCGCCATCCACCTGTCTAACGCAGTCAACTTGATCCTTTTCGCATCCAAAGTGCTGGCTTCGATCGAGAGCAGATCCATGGCGGTGATCGCCTCGACTCTGGACTCTCTGCTGGACCTGCTTTCGGGCTTCATCCTTTGGTTCACGGCGCACGCCATGAAGAAGCCCAATCACTACCGCTATCCCATCGGCAAGAACAGGATGCAGCCTGTGGTACCTACTATATATATATATATAGCTAACTGGAACCTAGCTCACTAGCTCCTTAATTAGCAAACTAAACTAAACATAGCATAATCTTGCAGGGCATCGTTGTCTTCGCGTCAGTGATGGGCACTCTAGGACTGCAAGTACTCTTGGAATCTGGCAGAGAACTGGTCACCAGCGTATGGAGCCTGATCACGCATGCATCTTAATTAACTAAATCGGTTTGTGATCGTGAATCTGGTGCGTGCAGGACCATCCTGAGTTTGATCGCGTAAAAGAGTTTTGGATGGTGGGCAGCATGTCGTCCGTCACCCTGGTCAAGTTCTTCCTCATGCTCTACTGCCGCAGCTTCGAGAATGAAATCGTGCGCGCCTACGCTCAGGATCACTTCTTCGACGTCATCACCAACTCCATCGGCTTGGTCGCCTCGCTGCTCGCCGTCCGGTACGCCTGGTGGATGGATCCCGTCGGCGCCATCCTGGTAATATTATTTGTACAGTGTTGCGTGCATGCCCTGTTTTGACGGTGCAGATTTAGTGGTATTATGTATGTGTGCAGATTGCGTT